>OY982573.1:1739483-2096315 GCA_963859945.1 Euplagia quadripunctaria
TGCAACTATAACCTATATTATTCTTAAATTCAATTCAACTTTTACTTACGGTTTGTGTTTTGCAAAAATCTTCAAATTCTTGTTTATCTTTTTGCTTCAGAACCACAATTTTTTTTAGACACTCTGAATGATATCCAAAATCATTAGTAGAGTCAATTGTAAATAAAAGGTCATGATATTTATATTTTTTTTTACGACGAAACAATAACATTAGCGAGCACTTTTGGAATGATACATTATTAAAGTCGAGTACATTGCTTTTTTCGTTACACAAAAAACACGACTTCATCTTTATCAATTTTATTTTACGTTAATTAATAAAATAATTTTTAGATGCACAAATAAAATAACAATGTAAATATAAAACGTTGTTTATTACGAACTCCAAAACAGCGTGGTTTTTATGTTAGAATAAAAATGCTGCATCTGTTCAGTTGAGAACACTAACATTCGACGCATGCGCAATGGCTTAAAAGCGTCGCACAGCCGGCAATCGCTGTCCTCGTCTGACAAATGATGTTACGCGCTAACTCTCTTTCACTCTACCTTAAATATTTATTATCTTTAACAGCCAGTAACCCTTATTTGCGGCCAGATTTAATTAAGCAACTTTATATGATAATTAATAGAAAAAAATTAGCTTCAATTTGACATATAATTAATGAAAATAGGTTATAAACGTATACATTTATCGAAATCATACCTGTTTACACCTGGCTGCAAAGAGGTGCGGCCAGGTGCGCAACGGCAACCGTGATTTTTTAGAATCTTCATATTAATTACCGTGATGTAGACGTTATTTTATTTAAAAAATAAATAAACGAAATTTTTTACCAAAAATCAATTAAAAATAATTTAATTAAAAATAATGGCGGCCAAATTTTGATAGGCACCCTAGTAAATATATATTCTCTTAATTATAAATAAACATAAAAATTTGGTTTTAAACAAAAAGTCGATGAGCACACCAATCCCGCAGCGGGATCTTAGACTATAAGCTATCTTATCTATCAAGGTCAATAAATTATTGAAACGATTGAAACTGATGTGACAGGTTGTTTCACTCCTTGACGAAGAGCCCCTGTTGGGTTTAAAGTATTTCAGCGTTACAGACTCACACGTGAATATATAGGATGTATTTAAAAATAGAAGACTTATATCACTGAAAGGGTATTTAATTAATTCAAAGGAAACTAACTTCGAAATTTTTTAAAGTTAGTATTTATGAATTTTCTCAAAAACTCAGTGAATAGTTCCAAAATAAAAAATAAGTGATTTAAGTAAGTGTTCTATTTTCAAATACACCCCGTATATACCTTCAGTTAAAGTTGAATTTGTTTTTCTAAGATATTTTAATGTTTTTTATCATAATGGCGATAGAGTTCTTAGTAATAATAATAACGCGAACGACCTGGTACGCGTCTATTTTTAAGGATATTTACAAAAACCAGATGAAATTCGATGATGTAAGGAATTTTGATGCGAACATATATTTTTTAAATAGTTTATTAAGACAGATTTTGACAAACATTTCTGATGAGAAGGGCGTATTACAGCTCACAGTAATATAATTAATGAAAATAGACAAACATTATATCCGTGGCTGGCGTGAACACATTGACATGTCGACTTCCATGTTTTTTTTATTGGCGTAATACTTTCTACGTATTAGGAATCTATATGAAAAAAAATTACAGTTCCAAATATACATAAATTTTGGAGTAATCGACTTTGGAAATATGTTGACATCTCGCATTTTAACATGTCTTACTTGACAAAACCTCATGTCAAATTAACGATTCACATGATTTTGTGAATCGTTAATTGGATTTGACAAACCAGAAGTTGAAGTTGAAGTGAATGAACATTGAAATTTTCTTTTATCAACTTACACTCAGTTACTTACATTCGTTATTTGAAATCTCAATATATACATATAACCGTCAAAACTTAAAAATGGCCACCCTGACAAATAGCAATTTTAGATATGTCAACATATTCACACCAGCCACGGATATTGCGCAAAGCTCAAATGTGGTGTTGTAGATAAACTAGATCTGAATACACTTCACACAGAGATAACAAACCAAAGTTATCGATTGGCAGTGATGAAAATTAGGCTCCAAATAATGCAAAGCTTTGTCATTTATATCGCAGTGTATGAGGTTTTCGGCTACATAACCGAGCTCTAAATACATCCCTACTAAACATAAGTCTGTCTGTCTGTTCGCGATAAACTCAAAAACTACTAAACGTATTTTCATACCGTTGTCACTAGCAGACAGAGTGATTCATGAGGAAGGTTTAGGTGTAAAATTTGTTAAGGTTTTGTGTAAATTGGTTGAAATATGATAATTATTGTTGAAGATGTTTGTTGATGTAAAGAAGCCGGAACAGGTTGCTAGTGAAAATGGAAATTAGTTATTGATGATATGATATGATTTTAATCAAATGAAATCATCCCCATTTATTCCGATTAAACCAATTATAGATATTTTTTTAATTGTCAGGAGTAGGAGTCAGTCACACTAAGTCAGTCATGAAGCTAGTTGCCTGTTCCAATACGTAGATCATATGGACAAAAATAGGCAAGAAACTCCAAGGACACTCTTTTTCAAATTTTTTTTTACAATTTTCTGGTTACATTACTTATAAGCCAATGAAATGTGAGGACAATGTAACATATTGTTCTAAAATATACACAGACGCGCAAATCACTATTACATTTTAGCAATAGCAGTCCGGAGATGACCAGGCGCGACCAACGGCACCCTTTCATGAGCATGACGCACACGTCAATTGTACAGATCACCCATATCGGAATAACCGACGAAAAAATGGAGTAGGTTCTTAAGTCAACCCATATATCGTGCGTGCGTGCGTGCCTACATACGTGCGTGCATGCGTGTGTGTGTGTGTGTGTGTGTGTGTGTGTGTGTGTGTGTGTGTGTGCGTGTGCGTGTGCGTGTGCGTGTGCGTGTGCGTGTGCGTGTGCGTGTGCGTGTGCGTGTGCGTGTGCGTGTGCGTGTGCGTGTGCGTGTGCGTGTGCGTGTGCGTGTGCGTGTGCGTGTGCGTGTGCGTGTGCGTGTGCGTGTGCGTGTGCGTGTGCGTGTGCGTGTGCGTGTGCGTGTGCGTGTGCGTGTGCGTGTGCGTGTGCGTGTGCGTGTGCGTGTGCGTGTGCGTGTGTGTGTGTGTGTATACGTAAGTTAGTAGTAAGTTAGGTTTTCACTTCTGACGTACAATCCTACGACTGGCAGTTTTTTTTATGTATTTTTTTTTTAAAGATTACTAGTAACACGTGGGTTACTAGTAATCTCGTTAACCCCTCCAGCTAAGCTTAACGCTTGTGTTAGGAGTGGGTTCACGACGGTAGTGCACTGGGTGGGGTTCGAACCCGCAACCACTTGTACACAAGTCCGACGCCTTAGCCATTACGCTACCGACGCTTATGATGACCACGCATAGCTTTTTACAATACAATCCGATTTCGATATTTCTTTTTTTTATTAGATACGTCGGAGTAAATTCCATTTAAAATAAATATTTCAACTCTAAGAGTGGAAAAATAGGGGACGAATGGTTGTTCACGCATTGACTTTTAACCTGTGAACCGATTTTACCTACTTATATGTTTAGCGCCGACTCAAAATTATTTAGGTATTTACACTAGTATAGGAGTATTTCGCACTTTTCAGTTTCTTCTTCAAAAAACTTTGCTCTGTATCATTTTACATGAAATAAACTTATTTTGGCATCAAGAAACTAAGGTTTGCAATATCCAAAAATATCTCAAATTTTTTCCAAATATCTCCTATGAGACAGTATTTATTATTATTTTCATCTTTATTTACCTAAATAATGCTACAAACAAGCAGCTTATTTCTTGTCTGTACGTACAGTAATTAAAAAGAAAAATGGTTGAGTGCACACGATGCATTTAGCAAAAGGTCGAATTTTACAAAGGGATTTCACGGGTCTGTGGATTGGCACAAACGGATTACGAATGAAAAGGTGAAATGGTCAAATGTTATTTAAAGAAAACCTTTTGATTGATTTAAAAAATGTTGACGAAGTAGTTTTATTAGTAACGTTAAAACATGATCCTTAGACAAAATATTTAGAACATATTTTTATGAAAATATCAATATTATCGTAATCAACTAATGTAACAAAAAAAAATTTTTTTTTCAGTTTTAAAGTCAAATATCATCTAACTTATATTCGCTTCTTTGACATATGACTGACTTACATGGTATTCTAAAAAATATAATTTATGGTGTCGTCATTTTTCAATAGCGGATTCTTGACACTTCTCCGTCTGATCCCAAACTAGGCAGAGCCTGTACAATGGCAATCAGACAGCTGATAAACATACTGATATCTTTCTAAATACATACATATTATAAATAAATTACACGTAGAAACAGAAATGATCGTGCTTATCACACAATTATTTGTCTTGAGTGTGTCCTGTTTGTGCGGATGTATGGATGTTTGTTGCTCTTTCATGCAAAAACTACTGAACCGATTGCGATGAAACTTGATATGTAGATAGCTGGAGACCTGGATTAACACATAGGCTACTTTTATTCCGATATTCCCAAGGCATCGGGACTTATTAGTAAAAAATAAAATAAAACCTAAAAAGGTTCGTTTACCTCTTTATTTGCAAGAGGCGGTTCAAAAACAGCAGAGAACAAATAAAAACAAAACTGCGTCTATATGCTAGCCTAAGTACATGATTTATTCAGTTCGTACTACATAAGTGCGTCTGCTCTCAAAGTAGTCATCAACTTTTATAAATATTATACTCCGAACGACATAAAAAATCTCAGACACTCGTATAATACAGGATATTACCCTCATAAATCCAAATTTTTCTAACTAAACGGTTAGAAAATGTTCTTGAATGTAATTTAATGAGGTTTCTCTTGCCTCAAATGTACAGAACAGAGAACAAATATGACCTCATTGTAATGTATCCTTGTATCAGAGTGGGTAATGAGCCCAGTTTGTTTAAGTACATATAAAATTACTAGGTTCGTTTAGAATGGCAAATAGCGTTTCTACTTTTGTATTTGGTTAAACTGAGTATACGTTCCATAAAATAGGATTAAAGGTTTTTAATATATTTTAAAGTAGGTGAGGTACAGAAGAGATTTTTTTGAAGTGAAAACTTCTTTAGGCACGTTTGTGCACTTTTGCTGTGGGGAAAAAGTACTGAACTCGTTACCGTCACGCTAATAATACATATGTAAATCCACTAGAGGGCGCTAATCTAAACATTGAGTTTTGTCAGCTCCTTATTAATTAATCTTTAAAAATATAATTAGTTTAATAAAAGTGAAAACAATATACTAATTTGTCTGTGGAAGCTAACGGGCATACATTTTGTTCTTACCAGTGTTAAATGGAACACTAACCAAAACAGGATTTTATTTTAGTATATTTGGCAATAAAACAAGAAAAGTATTTAAAACCACCAACACTTTTAGGCACGCACATTCCTTTTTTTAGGGTTCGGTTACTCTTAAGAAAAATAAAATAACTCTTATAGGATCACTTTACTGTTCGTTTATCTGTCTGTCTGTCAAGATCCTTTTCTCAGGAAGCCATAGACGTATCAAGTTGAAATTAAGACCGAATACACATCTCTGCGGTCTGGTAAGAAGCAAGGTCTGACAACACAAGTAAAGGAAAAACCGAAAGTCTTAATTTGTTGTTATATCACATATTTGTTTTTGTGAATGTAAGCTGATATTTTGCGATTGGAAAGTTGACTTTGTCGTAGATCGATGTATGGGAGAGTATTTTTAGAACTGTAAAGTTAAGTTTATCTCTTAGAAAAGACGGGCAAAAATCTTCGACAATTGATTCCCGAGATGGAGGTACTATCTACATACAAGTTTGTTTGCTTATGGCATCCTCGGTGCGCGAGTCAAACTCGCACTTGTCCGGTTCTTTAAGTTTCGGAAGGCTAGACCGCGTAAAATGTACTTAATCTATGAAACCTCTACACTTTTTACTGTTTAGGAAAAACACTGCACAAACAGATTCTATTCTAGCCTGGTGTATAAGCCATAAAACAAGCTTATTACGTGGCTGCCACGATACCTTTGTGAGCACGACGCGAAAACGAAGTCGAAAAATGTCACTGGAAAATAATTTAATCCCTTAAAAATTCTATGTGCAGTGGATTACTATAGATTAAGCTTTAAGCTTTGTATCATCATTTTCGAGAAGAGAGTTTCAGTCTATTTCAAAAGGTAAGAATATGCTAGTCTAGCGAACTATAGGGAAAAGAATAACGTATAGTTGATTTATATTCCTACTAAAAATGGTATTCAATAAGTAAAAAAAATCGGTAATTGCGGTGATTTGTATTCAAAAAATTTTGAGTGATTTCAAAAGTAAATATTAAAAGAAAAAAAAAATACTTTACATTGTAATAATTACTAGATCTACAAATGGTATTACATCGTATATGCTTAATCTTCAAACTAGTAGAGCAGTTAATCTTCATACGAGCACTCTCAAACAATCTCTGCCGTTTGGGATTTAGCAACGAAGCCGTGAATAATAAGCCGCGGATATCTACACGTTTTAAACTTATATGCCTCTATTTGCCTTGAAAGTTAAATAATAAATGAAACAGTGTTGTATTATATTATTTCTATCTGGTGATTTAAAAGAATGGCCGTGAGTTTGTTTGCCCGATTTCTCATAAGACTCAACTACTTGGAAACGGGCGGTTATAGATCGACATTGGCAGATCGCGATCTTACCTATCTAAAATTTTAGGTTCCAATAAAAAACGTTTTCAAACAATTTTATGAAATAAAGAAATTTCAGTTTGATTTTGTCTTCGCACACCATTCTTCAGAATAAAATGTTTTCCTACTAATATTATAAATGTGAAAGTTTGGATGGATGGATGGATGGATGCATGGATGTATATTTGTTAGTCTTTCACGCAAAAACCACTGAACCGATTGCCATGAAACTTGGTATGTAGATAGCTGGAGACCTGGATTAACGCATAGGCTACTTTTTGTCCCGATATTCCCACGGGATCGGGAGATACGCGGGTGAAACCGCGAGGTGCTGCTAGTCGGTCATATATGTATTTTCGGATATTCTGAAACGGACCAATAATATATTGTTAAATAAACTTATATAAGTTAAATATATAGTATATAACGAACACTGAATATATTTTAGTATATCTGGCGAACCTTTTACATTTGAATGCACATTATACATGTCAGTATGCTTGAGGAGTTCTAAAGGTCGGGTAACGTAGATGGAGTTTGGTTCCGGGAAAAGTTAGGTACTTAGGCAAACAAATTCATACGATCTGCAACCTCCCGTTTCCAAACCGATTAGGAAGCGGACGCGAAATTGCCGTTATAACAAAGTTTGTGCAGTGGCCAGTTATAACAGTAGTTTATTTCTATACAACACGTAGCGTCTAAAGTTTATAGTTATTTTTAATATGTTTGTATTTAATTATATTAATACGTGAAGAGAATTCTTTGTTAAGATAATTTGGCGAACGTAGTAACGTGAATTATGGAATAGAAGAAGTGCCGAAAGCTAAAATTTTTAAACAATATTTGCTATAAAGTTAAAAGAAATTGCAAAACGTGTACATAAAGCTATAAGTGTCTAGTATATATTTTGGCCTGTCATAGTACAAAAGTCTATACATTGACAGTGCAAGTTATATTGGCTAATGAAATAAACCATGGTTGAAATTCGATTGTGTTTTGGTGACCCTATTCAACAGCAGAAATAAAAACATGACTACAATACTAGCTTTGTAATCGCTTGTAGAGTGGAGTCAATTCGGTTGTTAGAAACTAGCCAAACCCCGAAGTTACGTCTGCGTTTATGGTCACTGCTCCGCTCCTATGGGTCGTAGCGCGATGTTCCATAGCCTATGACTTCCTTAAATTAATACTCTGTCCTATAAAAAGAAATCGAATCCGACAGGCAGTTCCAGATTAGCAGAGATTAGCATAGAATATAGAATTAGATCCATGTATAATCAAGAAGTAAATAGACAAGACAAAGAGCTTTCGAATCTTCGCACAGTAACTGCCGAGGGTTTCGTGTACACACTGGATACTACTACGTTTATGGAGATATATTTATGGGGCTACTTGTCGGGGCTAAACAGACATGTTATAGCGAGTATGTATGAGCAGATATAGCTATTGTCACCATTTTCTCACCACCACGGGTCTGTAATAATAATACGGACATAATATTTATCTTAAGATTTTTTTTTAAGTGAAAGAGGGCAAACGAGCGGACGGGTCACGTGATGGTAAGCGACTACCGCCGCCCACGGGCACCTGCAGGCCTGTGGGGAGAGGGAAGGGTTAGGGCCTTCGGTAACCTCACTCACTAGGCGAAAAGCATTGCTTCACTGCCGGTTTTCTGTAAGGCCGTGGTATCATTCCGGTCGAGCCGGCTCATACGTGCCGAAGCATGGCTCTCTCAAGCGTTATTATTGCTTGAGATTGTTTTTTGGTCCCATAGGAGTGCCTCGTCGATCGACTATGTCGACACTTATGTTAATAAGAAATAATGGTTCAAAATTCTGCTCACCCGTTCGGGGATATATAGGCGGGAATATACATTATACATAAATAAAATACTTGAACAAATACACAGAAATAATGCGATATTAGATAAAAGATAACATATTTTTTTTACTTAAAATCATTATCATTTATGGTATAAAAGCACCTTTCAAGTAGCCAAAATTTTAGTTATGATTTATTTTTTTATTCTGGACACGTCAACAATATACATATCTTTCTTTTTTTTTATCTTTCTTTTTTTAACATAATGAGGGTTTCCAATTTTCAATTACAAAATATAGGTCACAAATGAGTGATTACAATATAATATGAAACGTTAGCATCTGTACTAATGTATTTAAACATTGTATCACAAGTGCCAGCGCCTTCCACTACAATTTTCAAATTCTTGTGACGGCCAGATAAAGAGATATTATGCTCATTACATTTAACTTCTCAGATTATAACTGTAATTAATAAAAATTAAGAATTTACTATTTATGTAGAAAATATAAAGGTTATCAATTTATACATTATATTATGCTATAATATGCTTGGATATGGTATGATAATTGAAGGTGTCCGTCCATCCAACCACACCTTGTGTTTGTATGTAGGTGTGACTGAGTGAAGTAGAAGTAGAATGGAGTGTCTGATGTATGTGGCCCAAACTCAAACATTAAACTAATGTTATCAATAGGTTTTTGGTTTCCTGGTAGTCCAAAGTCAGGAGCCAGCGTTTTAGAGACAATTTACATTCCATAATTGGTTGTGGATAAATGCAAAATGCTTTATATAGATACCACATTGAGGAATAACATACAATATGGCACAGTTCTTATATGTAGACCTATAAAAGGCATACACAGTATACACCAATAGAATATGAAGGTTCAGCTAAAAGTTATTTAACTAAAATTTCAATAATCCTAAATAAAATAATAATACAAAATAAAAATTAATGAAAAAAAATATGTGGAAAAAAATTATCGATTTAAATCGTTGCAATGGTAATTGTCTTATTACTTGAGGAATATGGTTATAAATTTTAATTGACGTTATATATCTATTTTTACATCGAAGAACGATTGCTTTTACATGATTCAATTCTTAGTTTAGTGGGATCTCTTTTCATGAATTTACTATCCTTACTAACTTAAGAATATAATTTTTTATTATTTCTAACAAAACACACATTCTTACATGCCAATTTCTGTAATATAAAAACACAAATGTCAACTTCCTTAATTTTTTAAACATAGGTCTACAACTTGTTAAAGAAGGTACACCGGTTATTGCTCTCAAGCACTTTTTTGTACCACAAAAGCCTTTGTTATATGTGTTGAGTTACCCCATAACAGTATCCCAGTATATTGAAGAAAGAAATAAACAAAATTAATAGTTATTCGTTTTTACTTCCTCCCTCACGCAGAAAAGTAATAACAGTTATACTATCCAGAAGGTAGATCTGTGTGAAATACTGATATGGACTGGTAGACCTGCTTGACAGATTACCAGTCTCACCAGACTCCAGATAAGTGGGTATACAATGTAGTTTTCAGCTACCATATACTCAGTCTAAGCTATAGTGGCTATAGTAAATTTTCGGTTTTCTCATAGCCAAGGGACTTTAGCAAGAACGAAATATATTTATGGAACAATAAACCTAAAAGCCTTAGTGAGAGTCTCACATAAGATTAACTATACCAAAAGTCTTACTAGCAAGATACCTTACCTCCATAAGTTAGAAGCACGTATTTCGAGGGCACGGACGTGACAGCCCTAATCTTATTAAGCAAGGCTTACATACCTACAGATATTTTTAAGTTTGTTTTAGGCGGCTACATTAATGATAATGTTTAAAAAGTATAATAAATGTTTAAATAATTTTTTGCAGACTCTTTAGAAGTTTTGCCTTTTACTTAAAAGCTTTATAGAGAGTTGCTGTTACTAATTTTCTCTTTAGGGATGCTAAAAGCTTCATAAAAATAATGATGTGAAAATAAATTACACTAAGATGAATATGAAGGTACATGAAGGTGCTATGTAGATTAAATATAGGATATCTAGACAGTAATTATCTACGTCATTTGAAATGGTTTTTAACCCCCGACTCAAAAAGAGGGGTGTTATAAGTTTGACGTCGATGTCTTTGTGTGTGTGTGTGTGTGTGTGTCTGTCTGTCTGTGGCATCGTAGCTCTCAAACGGATGAACCGATTTCGGCCTTCAAATTTCAAAGGCCCCCGCCGCGTCTGTCTGTCTGTCTGTTCGCGATAAACTCAAAAACTACTGAACGGATTTTCATGCCGTTTTCATTAGTAGACAGAGTGATTCATGAGGAAGGTTTAGGTGTAAAATTTGTTAAGGTTTTGTGTAAATTGGTCTCTGCTACCCGTGCGAAGCCGGGGCGGATTGTTAGTTTATAAATAAAGACTGATTAAGATTTTACCGCTCTTTTTTTACCACAAATAATTGTGCTTTTCGAACGTTATTGGTGTGCTTAATGGAGCTGAGTTGACATACACATATATTTTCATTATTTTTTAATTCTGACCTATAGGTGAATACTTGCAATAATAATTGCACATTTGGTCAAGGTATTTTTTCCTACGTACGTGCTCTGGTTTTTATTATTTTGTTTTATGTAGAAAAGATAGCTTTTGTAACATGTAAACTGGCTTTTACAACAGACCCTTCACGTACATAGGTACGTGACACAATTAAGTTTGTTTTGATGCCATGTGGTCCATTAACGATTAAAAGGGTTGTCAACTATGTAATCGCATTAAATATGTTTTTGCAAGTTTAGTATTTTATTTATAACTACTTAACTTAGTTTCAATGCGTTTATAGTCACTGCTCCGCACCAAATGGTCGTAGCGTGATGTTACATAGCCTATAACCTTCTTTAATTAATACTCTATCCAATATAAAATTACTCAAATCTTACAATAAAAACTTTCGTGAGTGATATTCATGTTTATTAAAGACTATACGGTTTTACTCACGTTTGTATTTCGGGGATGCCCGACTAGTTTCGGACCCGACGGGGGCCCTTTTTCAAGGAGTGAAGCGTCCTGCCGAGACGGTGTCAGGCGTCACACTCAAATCTGTCTGAAAATTCAAATTTAAATTCAGTTTCTTTGTTTCATAAAATTGGTCACCAATTATTCGAAATCGTCAATTTAAATAAGACTTATAATTAAAATACATAGATCAACACACCCAAAGTCACCGCAACAACAGGTTGCTTTCTCGAATGTAAAATTATAAAAAAATGATAATACCGTATCTGCTTGTGTCGATCTACAATCGTCCGTTTCCAAATGATTGAGCCATGTGAGAAGGAATCGGGCAAAAAACTCACGGTTATTCTTTTAAATCACTAGATAGTTTTAACAGTATTTATTAAACGTTTATTGATTACAACTTATAGCTTATTTACTTAAATTATTTGTCTTACAAAAGTTAAAAAGATTAATTCTATATACAACTTAAACATTAAAACTAATAAAAAAAAGAAAAAGAAATGTATATGGGCTATTTACATGCATGCGTCATAAAATTCCTCCACATCGTCGCCTACTGGCAGTGTTCCCAGAAGGCTGGCAGCATTGCCACGTTGAATGGCAATGGTAATTCTCTGTGCAAGAAAAAGGCCCGCCTTCTGGTCACGAGAAGTGTCGATCAGTCGCTTAGCTAATTCTTTATAAACGGAACGAGCACTCGGACCCCATGACCCAAGCGTCTCGACCCCAAACGGCTCAAAAACATAGTTACCAACTAAATTATTGTATTTACGCCGTTTGAGGTTTTCTGCTGATGCAACAGCAGCGTCAGCACAATCAGCTGTACTTGGAAGATGTGATGGCGCGAGGGTGTCAACGCAGGTTGCGTCCCACACCAAAGGCCTACCCATCTTCCATGGCAGTAACGACATACCATCTGGTCTCTTCCCATCGTCTCGTACCAGACCATTAGGTTCACGTACGGCTGGCACGCCGGCGGTGACAAGAGCACGACGGATTATGTCGTTAAGATTGGCATGTCGAGATATACGGCCTGCGCTTCTGCTACAAGAAAGGCCATGGTGTCCGAGACTGTCGACAGCTTCTCCACAGTGACAAAGATGCGGAGAAACACAAGGAGCTCCTAAACGAAGGCAAGTGGCAAGGCGGAATGTGTTATCGTCCAACAAGGTGCCTATGTTGGGCGATGGAAGTGCCTGAATCCATAGGCCTGATTCCCATTCTCCCACAGCCAACAAGCGAGCGCGCTCTGCAACATTGGATGCGGTGTCAATTAAATATTCCTTCTTAAGGTGCATAACGGCGCGTCCCATTGCCTCTGAGAGAATGGATTAACAGGTAAAAGAGTATTGGGACAAGCTATCTGCCAAGCATTTATGGCATCGGTCTTGCAGGACACTTCAGAATTAACCATTGTGTTTGTTAGAATTTTCCTGGTTAACTCTTCTGTGCCATTTATTAAACTGTATTATATCCCTTTTTTAATAAACCGACGAAAAAAAAAGAAGGTTCAATTCGACCGTATACAGATATATTTTTTTTAAGTAGGTTCAGCCCTCTCATCCGAACCGATTTCAATTGTTCTTATTTTGTTAGATAGTATACAAAAAGAACAATTGAAATCGGTTCGGATGAGAGGGCTGAACCGACTTCTTTGACATGGGTCAAAGAAGTCGGGATCTGATGATGGGATCCTGATAAAGTTGAGAAAAAGCCTCGAAAATTGTAGGATCGAATAGTGTTTCAGTTTACTTTTCATAACTTTATCAGGTATTTGCGTTTCGAAATCATCACATGAATCATAAAAATAATAAAATTAATTTTATACAAACTAATTTTGAGCCTACGCCAAACAACAAACTGATTAATTATCTAAATTTTATATGTGCCTACGTAGAAATGGACATGGCTCTACGTAGGTAATTAATCATTTTATTATTTGGCACCGACTCAAAATAAGTTTATAAAAAAATTGATATTTTACGTAAATATGCTCAATACTTAGACTTAAAAGTTTTATTTATTTTTTACTTTTTAGTTTAGTTCTTTTCGTCGGTTTAATTTTTTGTTAAAAATATTTTTATTGTTGTGCGCTATTATGTTATTAAAATTAAAAGTAATTAAACTAAAATTAGGCTATGAAAGTAGGGAAACTATATTTCTAGAGATTAAATAAACAAACAATCAAACAAATATACTATTCAGATTTATTTTATTAGAATAGATTTCTACAATTCCATACATACTACATAATCGGAACATTCGTGTAAACTACCCACATCTTTTAAATTTATTTTAAATAATAATTTACCTCCGCTTTCCGCATGGATGCGGAAAGCAGAGGACCGAGTACTATGACGCACATTGGGAGAGGCCTATGTCCAGCAGTGGACTAGAATAGGCTAATTGATTGAATAATTTACCGAGCTACCTATACTACAATTGGTATTAAGGAATCTCTTTCGGCCATTTATTTTCCATCGGAAGTTGTATCCATAATCCTCTGCATTCAGTTTTTTTTTCTCTTTATTTACTAAACGGCAGGGGTGTAATCACCCCCATAGGAAGTTACATATTGCTTTTATTTTGCTTTATGTATATCCAAAAACGCAATTCATATTTCAATCCTTAAAATGTGGTTCTATAAGATTGTAGTTTTGTATTTCGGGGCCGACATTTCAGTGGCATCTAACACCTACGCGGTCGCTTCACCATCACTTTATCAGAATAAAGAGCCCCTTTCGGGACTATACATTAAACTATAAATAAAAATATTTGAATACCACTCAAGAAATTTTTAGTTATTCGGTTATAATATTCAGCTTATTTATTGAGCATTGTCACCATTTTTCTCTTCGCAGATATCTGGATTGAGATCAAAGAATTCGATGTTTCGGATAAATGTTGATACCATATCAAAAGCTCATAATAATTTTATTAAACATAGGGGCGGACTATAATAAATGATAAAACAGTTCACTATTTAATAAAAATTAGTTAATGGTCTGCTATGATTAGTTACAACAGTAGCGGCACGGCGTTGGTCGACCTGACAATGGTGGAGTGATAAAAGGCTAGGCATACATCATAATTTGATGACGATCACTTGAGTGATGATTGAGGTACGAATAACATAGCAGTTACTGTTATTTAGTAAGTTTGATAATTTATAGCAACAGTCGTGAGATTATTGCTATCATGAAACATTCAATTGAAGTTTTATAACATAATATTATATATATAAAACGCTGAGAGTTATATTTTTTACATAACCAATTTACAAACCAAATTTTTTTATTGTATTTCAGAACTACACCTTTTTACAAGTTAAAAAGTCGTAAACAGACATACGCGTCAAACTTGAAACAAAACACCCCTGAATTAGTGATATGGTAGGAATGAAGGCGATAAATACCTGAAGATAGATCAAAAAGTATTTTGATCCATTGATATAATTTAATCTATGCTAAAACTTTAACAGTATTACATACTGTAATAGTTCTTAGAAAGATATTACATTTCACTTTCAAATAATTATATTAGAAGTGAAAGTGGATAAATGAGTTGGTTGAATAATTTTGTATAAAGATTGTATTATAAAGATGTAGGGTATCAAATGTTAACTTTTAGAAATCTCCGAGTAAATTTGGTTAAAGATTTATTGTAGAAGGTTGTCTATTGAATCTAAAGACTTAGATGGTATTTATACAATTTGTCCAAAAAGGGACTAAGACGGAGACAGACTTGCGTTTGCGTTTTGATGACTCTACTGAATCTGGCGAGATTTTTAAATAGTTTAAATTTTAAATAGTGGTTTCTTGGACATACCACCAGGGCTATTTATCCTTGTATGTAGAGTAATAATTATGGTCTTCAACTAGCTTTACGCAGAGCGTCATTTGGGCCCAATTGAAAACCAGCGTCAGGCTTTCGTCTGACACAATGCTGAATTGGTATTCATAGCTGCAAAAATGTTTATATTTTTTTTGTGTTGCCCAAAAATAAACATTTCTTTCTTTCTTTTCTTTCTTTCAAACTAAGCATATCTTGTATTGTGGATCCTAAAACATGTAGAAACATTACAGTTTTTTTATATTACATGATGTTACAGTCCCGTGGCTGACAGGCGGCGCTCCACATACCTATGTGGATGTGGGTGGGTGCGTCGCCGTCGGGCCGAGATTAAATAGTATAAATAGTCTATTCTTTTTGGCGATTTTGTACTAAAGGCAGTGGTTTATATGCTATCTAGAAATTCTATGAAAATTAAATTGTGTTTTCTTTTACTTCAATTATTCATTTGAAAATATATTTTTATGTCAAACAATTTTACATTTATTTTTATAAATGAAAGCGTAGATTCGATGTAAATACAGTCTTAATTAAAGTATAAAACATTTAAGGTTTAAAATAAAAACATTATTTTATTCATGAACTAGCAACCCGCCCCGGCTTCGCACGGGTAGTAGGTACGCATACGCATCTTCAACAATCATCACCATCAATTTACACAAAACTTTAACAAATTATACACCTAAACCTTCCTCATAAATCACTGTCTATTTTTGAAAACCGCATGAAAATCCGTTCAGTAGTTTTTCAGTTTTCTGCGAACAGACAGACAGACGCGGCGGGGGACTTTGTTTTAAAATATATAGTGACTTTGTGACCTAAAATCCTAAATGTCTAAAGTCTTATTTCTACATTTAACATTTGCCGTGAGATTAGCAATTCAAATCTATGTTGAACATATGAATCCAACCCTGACTTTAAAGTATGTCATTATAGAATTAATTTTAAGACGGGTGCAAGACATATCCACTGCTGAATAAACACCACTGGATATCACAGAGTTACAGTGATATGGCAACGTTTCGTTTCATTTTAAATAACTTTATAAACCGATCATTATCTTGAGTATGAAAGACATTTTATGACATGCGTATATTACGGTAGTTATTTTAAAAAACAAGTATATAATAATCGTGGAGCTTAGATGATTAGAGTCACCACATTGGTTAAAATTCATTCAACCGTTTGGATACTTCGAGGGTGTAACAAATACTTGATACATAACCAGTAATTCGTGATTAAAACTGGTCAAATAAAAAGATATGTACCTACTTGGTACAGGCCTACTAGTATGCTAGGTATTTAGGTGTGTCAAGAATTGGAAGCTTCGGTTCAAGAATAGAATCGATAGAATGTCGAATAGTGGGACGATAAGTGGACATCTACGAAAGTTATATTCCATTTGACCCCACTCTACTCTTATCTTAAGCGATAAATTTCGTTTGGACGTCCTTGCATTCGATGTGTTTATGTTCAGGTGTTGTTTCAGAAGATTTCCAGCACAGTTGATGGTAAATCAACATCACGAATGATCTGCGTTAACCATCAAACGAAGTCTATGAATTTCCAATTAAACAGGGACATTATCGCTCGTTTTTTAGCTGGTGAACACGAAAAATTAAGGTTATAATTTTATTAGGTAGTAGTAAAATTGGGTCCTAAATGTCTTTTAGTTCCACTAAGTAGCGACGTGTGACGGCGTAATCTTGGCTTACACCTCTTGATTTACAAAACATACCCATGTAAGTACATATATGTATTCAGCATCGGCCTTTTATTCTGATTATAATTTAAGCACGTTTTTATAAGCTTCACGTGTATATTCATATACATGTACGTTCACCAAAATAAAGGCACCAGAGCCAATAACAGTACAATTTCATAACATCAAAAATTCCCACTTTTTAGTACGGTTTGTTACTTGTTAATTTTTTTCTGAATGATAACGTATTTTAATTTGTTTTTAACAAGTTTTATTCGAGTAGTTACTTATATATAATATATTTATTTATTAGAGTCAGTCAGTCAGTTAAATATAAAATTAATACTTAGTACTTTTGAACTTGTTTTAAAGTTTAATAAACTGAACAAGCTGATTTGTGTCATTACAAAGGGAAGAAAGACTACATCTACTTTAATATACTCAATATCAGCTAGTGTTACATTCAACTGCCTCATCTTTGGGCATGACTTTTTGGTCGTTACGTTTTTTTTTATGTTATAGGGGGCACCTGATGGTAAGTAACTACTGTCGCCTATGGACACCTGCAACTCAAGAGTCACAAGTGCGCTGCCGGCCTTTGAGATGGGAGTACGCTCTTTTCTTGAAGGTTTAAAGGTCGTATCGTTCCGGAAATACCGCAGGTGATAATTTGTTCCACAGATTGTTACGTTCTGCCTTCATATACGAAAAAATTAAAATTTGATTTATTTCTTATACATTGATTACTCTGTATAAATCTCATACAGCTTCTTTCCACAGCAATTTTGCTTTCAAAATCGAAATCTTTATAATGCGAAATAAAGTAGTTTGTAGAGAGTATTATTAAAACATCTTGGAGAAACTCCCAAATACATTAAAAATTCAAAGACTGGAAACGCACAACATTATTAATTCAGTTGATTTATTAGCACTTTCAAAATATAAGCAGTGTTGAATTTAAAAACTAAGTAACTTCACAACAGAAATGCTACCTTGCTTCGTTATTAGTAAAGGCCATTTTCAAAGGCAGGTGTAGTTGTAACTTAGGTACATTTTATCTACAACAATTCACTCAGGTTACTTGAGTACTTAACTAGTACTTAGGGCGGCACGTGACGGAGTGTAACTTAAGTAATGAAATGTTAGAGCTATGTCGGTAGTCACGTTGCCCTTGGTCATTCATTTACCTTTCATCATTAAAATGTAAGTCCTTGCCACGTAGTAACGTAATAAAAGTAGACAGGTAGGTAAGTCTATTTTTATTACGTCACTAAGAGGTAAGATAGGCATCCCTACGTCTTGCCTAGTGTGCCTATAGCATCACGATAGGTCGCCTATTATAACAGGAGTTCCTACTAAGCATGTATCGGACCCTGTTTTTGCCTTTTTTAAAGAACCCTATACCTCATATTGTTCAAAATACGATAACAGTAGTTTTTTCCGCGTTAAAGTAATTTTTGAAGTGAAAACTTCTTTAGGAACGTTTGTGCACTTTTGCTATGGAGAAAAAGCACGGAACTCGTGGTCATCACGCCAATAAGACATATATAGATCCACTAGAGGGCGCTAATCTAAACATTGAGTTCTGTCAGCTCCTTATTAATTAATGTCACCAACCTGCTAATGTGACGTTTTAAGTTCGTCTTTTCGTTTAAGTTTTCACTTCTGTCGGCAGTCCCATGACTGACTTTTTTTTATCTCTTCGGAACAGTACAGAACAGTTGCTATTCCAGACTGTAATCTATCTCTGTGTCAAATTTCATCCAGATCCGTTTCATCCAGAGAGACAGACATCTATCCATCCGTACTCAAAAACTTACGCCTTTTTTAAATTAGTAAGATTACTTAGATATACTAACTTTTAAAGTTTCGCGTTCCATGATATAATTATGTATTTACACGGGAATTAACATGAACACCAGAATAGGGACACATCGTTTTGCTTACAGAATAGGGACACTGTAAGTATAGTATGTGACGGTACATGGCGAAGTAACATAATTATATTACTTAGAATTAAGAATTATATTAAAACTCCTAACATGTACATACTGAACGTCAAGTGAGATGGCTGACGGAATTGCGGCTTACCAAGTCAACGGCATCACAGCTACACTGAGTTATAGTTACACTATGGCGATGTGGTTTTAAGCAACTGACTCCATGTCAATTGTTGTGGTTGCAATTCGACTGCTGACTTAGTGACCCTTAGGTATGCCAAAGATGGTTTAGTTAAAGCGTAGCTTATTTAGAAGCGACTGCTAATTAACACATTCAGATGAGACCTTTTCATTAGAATACGTCAGACAAGAAAATTTAATAAACTTTGATAATTCTTGGGCCCTTTTTCATTTCGAATATACCAAGTTACCAATTTAATGTAAATGATTCAAAAGTTAATAAATTCAGAGCGAAAAAGGCAGGAAGAACTCTTTTCGCTATTAATTAATATCTTAATTTTCACATAGAAAGCAGTTCTTCGGTTTCAAATTGAATTTCGTCGAACAATTAAGATCTAAAGAGAGATTGTAGAAACAAGATTTTAGTGAAATGATTTTGGTAAATTACAGAAAAAAATAAAACAATGTCTATGTATGTATATATATAGATAATAGCTAGCGACTTTTATAGGTATCGGATGTGTAACTCAGGACTTAATCGTCATAATATTTATAAGGTTCAATTCCTTTTTTTTCTTACCCGACGTTGCGATTGAAATGCACCGATGGTGGACACGGGCGGATTAGACCGGGCACAGCGAGCCCTCCGTGAGGTGCAAGTTTCGGCCTTCGGCAACTACCCGCGCTTGCCACTTGGTCTTGATTGTTTTTATTTTTGTTTGTACTGTGTTTCTCACCTCTGTTTGTAGATTTTCTTTATTTTTGGTAGCTGTATACGAGCTTTTCTATTAGCATTTTTTTTTAAGTGAAAACTTTTTTAGCGGCATTGTGCACTTTTTGGGATGGGTAAAAAATGTTAAACTCACGTCAGGACACGTGACATGATCGAAAATTCAAATCATAAATTCGTAAGTTGGAGCCGAGTTTCTTGTATTTAAAAAAATATAACATTCGAAATTCAAACATTTATGAGCGGCCAGGAGCGCAGAACTTCCAGTGTACCCTATGTATACATTTAAATATGTTAAAACCTACTTTTATTTTTAACCTAATTATATATATATAGTGTGTGTATGTGTATGTATATGCAATTACATTGTAAAGTTATGTTTTCACTTCTGACGTGCAGTCCTATGACTGACTGTTTTTTTTTACTCTGCCATACACGGAGCTTAATTGTTTCCAATTATTTAACAAATTATTATTTTTATCTCTGGGCGACCAGTAGTAAATAGAATTTGGCATCGTGTTATAGCAAAGAATAATATAAGAAGACTTCACCATTATTGTGTTTAAACGAGCATATTATAAACTAGATCATTATTTAGCTTATTGAAATGGTTGGTAAAATGCTGGTCCTGCTGTACAGCTACACTGTAAGTGAGTAGGTATTTGTCTTGGTCTTAAGATTCTGCTAGCCCTGAATTATATTGTGTATTATTATTTATCTGACATGTATTGTATCTTTATTGATTGTTACTGACAATTTAAATTTTACACAAAATGGATTTTATCTTACAAATTGGGTTTTTTTTTTTCATTCTACATGTCAGACTGTGTAGTCACTTATTAAGTTAATTTTCTATGTTGCCTGACAATTCTGAGTGGGTCATGCTCACCTATAAGTCCTGCAAGTCCTGCGAGGGTGGCGTATGTGTTGGGTCGTTCGGCTCCCTTCAATATGGTTGACTGGACGATGACTGGCGCGTGTGGTTTAATTGAAATAAACAATTTTTGTTTTGATTGGCAAATTGGATTTTCGAAGCGAGCGGCGGTAGTGTAATGACAAAGGCGTCGGACAACACAAGCACTTAGCTTAGCCGGAAGGGGTAAAAAAAATGTGATTAAAGATGGAAATACTTTTGGCATATCCTCAATCTGATACTGAGAAATAGAACCTTTTTTTTTTATCCTGTGGAAACCCCCTCGGGTCATCACTCCACCGGGGCTGCCAGTGAAGTGGTATGTCGGAATCGAACCGACTAAAACCACACGGTGTTCCGTCATAAATGAGTCTATTGCAAGGGACTCGGGTATACCCTAGGAAGGAAGTCCCCGAGAACCCCGGCCGACCTTGGCCGCATCTTAAACAAAAGGCAGCCACACCCTTGAGTGCGGAGGGCCTTGCCCCCCTTCCAGTGCAGAGAGGCGCGCGTGGAACACGGCGCGTCACCGTCTCAGGCCTGCTTCTGCTAGAGTAACGGACAGCCTCCCCCATTACCCCCAGGCCAGCGCTCATGGAGGCCGGAGATCATTCTGCGCTCTCCGGGGCCTGGTGCCTCTCCTTCGGGACGGGAGAGTACTAGCCCTCTCCCGTTCCCTTTCTGCCGCCTCTTTAGCGAACATCACTTGCTCACAAAAAAGAGGCAACGGATTCCCACGCACTCTCACTTTGGACCATGGCCAGAAACATGGTCCCCAGTGAGAGGCTTCCCACTCCAATAGCCGCCCCGAGATCACGGCGTTGTTGCGTCCACGCTGAGCACTCCACTAAAGTGTGGAGTGCAGTATCCTCGCGACGGCCTTGCAGTGATGGCACGCAGACGTTGGCTCCCGGCCTATGCGACACAGGTACTTGCTGAAACAGCCGTGGCCGGTCAGAACCTGCGTCAGCCGGTAGGAGAGACTGCCGTGCTGCCTCTCGAGCCAATCCTCCATGATGGGTCTTACCGCCACGATTGTGGCGTGCCCAGCGCTCAGTCACCCCAGTCGCTCTACCTACTCTGCCATTAGGACCTGACGGAGCTGAAACCGTTGCACCTCAATTTCCTGAGGTGTGGGTCCCAGGTCCCGCTCCTTGCGCCACTGGTATGACGACGCAAGGGTCTTCGCCTCAAGGTCCCATGGTGCAGTTCCAGCTAGGAGACTCGCCGCTTCGAAGGAAACCGTGCGGTATCCCCTTATGACTCTGACGGCCATTGCCCGCTGTGGTCGCCGCAATATGGCAGCATTGCGGGCCGTCAGGTTCTCCACCCAAATAGGGGCCCCATATAGGGCCATGGGCCGCACGATACCAGAGAAATAGAACCTGGAACTACCACGGAATCGCAAACAATACAGAAGATTCCGAAAGGCTAATATTAGAAAAATGTTACGTCTTGCCACAAATAAAGATTTAATCCTGTAAATAACAGTTTCAGGGAAATAACGAGAATAACAGGCAGTCCAAAAATTGCTGTTGGTAACTTTAATACTAATTCTAATAATTTGGGTGAGTTTTTTTATTTGCCAAAGCTAATTATATACGCTAAAGTACTAAGTCCCTTTTCAGATAAGGCTTTTGCAAATTTTCTAAATGAAATTAGCAACATAGCTGTAACTTAGTAATAATTGGTAGGTATTTAAGGTAGTAGGTATATCTATAAAATATAATTTATCAAAATATATAATCTATTTAAAATATTTTAATAAATATGTCTCATTTTAAGTTAGAGGCAATTTATGAATTTGATGATCAATGAATCAATGACAAAATTTTATATGTAATAGAAGCAAGATATAACTACCAGCATTTTTTTTTTTTAAATATCCCCGTCTTAAAAATCCATTCAACGATTAGAAAAGATTTTCTTGAATTGATTTTTTTGATTCATTTGATGTATATTGTATATCAAATAGATATACAATATACATCAAATGATGGTACAGGTAGCTACACCGATACACAGATATATATATAATAACCTTTGTGACTGTGACAAGTGCTTTTAACCGTTCGTGCCAACGTTTGATAGTTCTTGCGACTGCTGTATCTCAATAAATGCTCACATTATACTGAGTAGCGGTAGCACGTATTTTTTTTGTACCACGCCATTAAGCAATACCATTGTAAGGACTTATTGTGGGAGAGCCATGCTTCGGCACGTATGGGCCGGCTCGACCGGAGTGATACCACGGCCTCACAGAAAACCGGCAGTGAAGCAATGATTGCATTGCTTCACTCCGAGGAATTGAGTTTACCGGAGGCCTTAACCTTTCTCTCTCCCCCTCTCCCTCTACTCCCACCTTAAAGGCCGGCAATGCACTTGTGACTCTTGAGTTGCAGGTGCCCATGGGCGGCGGTAGTCATTTAAAATCAGGTGATACGTCTGCTCGTTTGCCCCCAAAAAAAAAAAATCTAATGTAAATGGTACGGAAAAGGTGCGCAGGATGATTATCAGATTATTATAAATGAGACACCTATGAAACAAGTTGGTGTTTAATTATATGTCATTATGATGTAAATGTTTCAGTTTCCAGACCACCGGCATCAAAGTGTTCCTTCCACCCTGTGTCCATAATCGTCACGCTTGGCTAGTGAAGTTAATTACTTGCGTATATGCACACCACACATGAATTTAAATAAAACCAGACAATTGCGAGTCTGACTCGCACATCGAGGGTTCCGTGAGCAAACAAACTTGTATGTAGATAGTACGTTCTTCTCGGAAATCAATTCTCGAAGATTTTTACCCGTCTTTTCCGAAAAACAAACTTAACTTTGCGGTTGCGATGTACTACAGAGTTAACTTTCCTACAGCAAAATATAAGTTTGTAATCACAAAAATTATTTTACATGATGATATAACAACAAATTAACGACTTTCAGATTTTTTCCTTTACTTGTGCTGTGAGACCTTGCTTCTTACCAAATATCATGATTCTAGGTCAATGGAAAGTAATATATATATACATATATTAGGTAATATACCTACTACCCAAACCTATAGGTTTTGATTTACCTGTGAAATGTTCAAATTTGGTCACATGTAAGGTTTAAGTGGCCATGTCTTTTGATTGCGTTAATTTAGAAGCTTGATTTTTGTACAGCTTCAAGAGACCGCAGTCTTATTTATTTGGTATTAATTTCAACAAAAAGGGTCTTACCAGACAGACAGACGGGCAACAAAGTGATCCTTTAAGGGTTCCTGTTTTTCCTTTTGAGGAACGGAACCCTAAATATAATGTGGTTTGAAAATGTATGTTAAAATTTTGAAAATAATGGTGATTGAGTGTGACATTTCTTTAGTCGTTTGAAGTTTCGTTATTTTCTGATTATTATCTATAATATTAGTACGTAAGGAGAATTCTTTGTACGCATTATTTAAGCAAACGCGCACAGACAGGAATGTGAAATTTAAAATACTTAAAGTTTATATGTCGAAGGAAGAAGAAAGTTAATTTTTTAAACAATATGTCCTATAAAGTTAAAAATTAAAAAACGGCTACGCAATGTATAGGGGTCTGGTATATATTTTGACCTGTCATAGAACAGTGTAGTCAATAAAGTGTAAACAATGACAGTTCAAGTTATACTGGTCAATGAAATACCGCCAGACGATCTCTAGTATTCTTTAATACTCTGAAATCATGTTCGTAAGTTTTATTAAGGCTTGGTTTCAAAGTATGACGTATATTTTTTATTCTACAGCGATTTTTGTTTTGTATAAACGTGATCTATTGCTGATTTGAAAGCGCCCTTTTCTAGTTTTTGTTTGTTTTTTTCGTGCAAGACCGACCAAAAAATAACAAAAATAAACACGTCTCTAGTAGGAGAGCCCCATTAAATTTTTCAACTGTCTACCTATTAAGTACGGATCATGATCAGCCCGCTGACAGACAGACGGACGGACAGCGGAGGCTTAGTAATAGTGCTTCGTTGGTTACCCTTCGCGTACGGAACCCTAAAAACTGAGTGTACAGCGCATCTGTTAAAGCGAATACAGATCGTTAGTTCATTACGTGAATATAAATTTTGTTAAAACGGTTTCATAAAAATTTAACAAAACATAATGATACCCTCACTAATTTACACAACCTCAATGAAATTATAAAAAAAAAATAGCAAAGGATCTAATTATACTTCTGAAAGTAGGCAATCTTGAAACTTCAAAATATAAGCAACATAATTATTTGAACACAGATCGTGATATTGGACTCATAAATAAAACAATACAAAATACCTTCATAACATAATTGCAACTAAAGGTAGAAGTTATAACCCTAAAACACAAGAACCTTTTCTATTCAAAAATTCTTTCCCAAAAATAAAAACGAGAAAATGCAACATTCATGCTTAAGGCTCATTAAGAATCTCTGAATTAGAACTATAAACCCGAACAAACGACGTACTCGGGGCTTGTTGCCACTAATTTCCAATTACATTTTCTACAGCTAATAAACGAACACTTTGCTACTGTTTAACTATTATGTCTCTCTAGAGAGGTCTTTTAATTAAATAATAATACTCCTGGGTATTTAAAAAGGTACCTACAAATGTTTTTTCTGTGCCCTTCACCTTATTCGAGAATACGTGAAGTTTAAATACATATAAAATGGCGGTTTTAAATAACAATCTGTTGTATTCTATGTTAACCAATACAGATGTGACTGCGACTTTGCTAACGTAAAATGATTCGGTTTATGTTTTGAATAATAATAACTATAATAAGATAAAAACTCGATACTACTAAATCTAGCTTCCAAATCGACATCTTTTAGACCGTTATTTTTTTGGAGTTGTATTTGGATTTTTTTTATTATAGAAGAGAAAAATATTTACTTAAACTTATTTGTATAACTTATTTATTCTTGTTCATTATTATTTTTTACTCTCCAAACTGAAATAAATTGTATTAGGTTCTTTTGTAAAATAACCCCTCAATGCCATTTTTTTATGTTAGCGTGTTTGTATTTAATTATACACAAAATTTACTGTAATAAAAGTAAGTAGCGCTACTTACTGCATTCCTTCTTCACTTTATTGCTAACGAAAGAACGTAGTATTCGTTCTTGGTTACTAGCTGACCCGACAGACGTTGTTCTGATCGATTTTCAAGACGTTTGTGATCGTTTTCATTACTTAGAAACCTTTACACACTTTAAGTTTTCCACAAATATTCCCATTTTGCCTGACAACCCTTCAAAATTTAGTGTGCTTAAACATAAGACGAAAGTAAAAGAAGTAAGCAGATATGACAACTGTTTATTAGCTTACTCACATTTGTATTTCCCGCGGCACCGTCGCGGCAGGACGCTTCACTTCTTGAAGAAGGGCCCCCGTCGGGTCCGAAACTAGTCGGGCATCCCCGAAATGCAAACGTGAGTAAAACCGTTTACTCTTTAATAAACATGAATACCACACACGAAAGTTTTTATTTTAAGATATAACAACTACTTACCACTAATTTGTTGATAAAAACGATCTTGAATATTTAAAATTTAGATGTAGTTAAAACTTTAAATTACATAATCTTTAGTTTTTTAGTTTGGGGTAGTATTTAAACCCATTATGACCAACATATACCTACATTATGTCCGGATTTTCAAGATATATTCAAAATTAATCTTCCTATTTTCAGGTACATCCAAGATATTATTCATATTTTTGAGTAATTATGCTGAAACTCAACAATGCACAGGTATAGAATGATTATATATTAGTTAAACTTTAGTTATTGACAAAATCATTTCAACTAAAACAACATTTTTAACGTCCATATCCTGAAATTTTGCTTTACTGACCTAAATTGTTGAAGCCCAAGACTTAATTTCGTTCAGAGGGTCACTTTACATTACGGGCACAGATCATGCAACAAATAAGACTCGATTTTAACTTCTCTACATACATAATCGACTGGCCTGTTGGTCTAGTGGTTAGTGACCCTGACCGCTATGCTTATAGGTCGTGGGTTCGATTCCCACCTGAGTCTGGGTGTTCTTTGTGTCCGTTGTTTCTATGTTTGTAAAGTCCCCCGCGACACAGGAGTAATTCCTAATGTGGGAAATACCTTTCAAAAAAAATCATAGCACAAGCTTAACGCTTTGCCTTGCCCTGAAGAAGTATATAATATAACATACAAAGTGTTCCGCGTTTTTGCCAGTTCATATATAATGGTTATTGTCGTATATTTTTAACAAAATCAAACTCTGGGACTGCAATGGTGATAGTATGTATTTTGTATAATAGTGTAGGTACTGTAAAGTGCTTCTTTCATGTGTTTCATAACTTAATTTTGTCCCTACCGCCATTTTATGTTAAATTAAACTATATATAATAACAAAGCCTTACAAACGATATACTCATTTCAAAATTATTTTAATGATTAGAAAAGAGCTGATGATCTTCGAACGGCTAGACAGATTTTCTTGAATTATAGCTAAGAATGCCCTCGATCAAGTCACTTTTTAAACAAAAAAATCTAAATCAAAATCGATCCATCCATGTATGCGGCAAACAGACAGATACACATGTTGAAATTATAACCTAAGAGGAGGGGTCCTCTTTGCGTCGAGGGTTAAAAAATAATAAACTATAAAATGGTAAAAGAGTCATAAAACTACTACTGCTAATTTTAGAGAGGCTTTTATTTTTGAGCTGTGACAATCATCACTGAAATCTTTCTTGGTTTATCTACGGTCAATAAACCAGACATCCGAAAAATCTGATGTTCAAGAATACTGTACTACTATTATTAATCAGCGTTATCTTAATCTACTCTTAACACAAGCACCAATGTTACTTAAAAAACCTGTCTCCACAACCCATAATCTTTGGCCATTGCGTGCGTAGCCATGATGGCATCGAGTGGACCTATTAGACGCCATTTCCTCAATCTATAAAAACGTGACGAATGATGATAGCGTGTCCACTTTCGAAAGAATAATACATTATACCGAAAGTCTCTCATTTCCCGATATTGAGTAATAACTTGCATAAGTACATCTAAAACTATGTAGAATACTATATTTTAATAATATAATAATTAAAATTTGATTCGATTATTTTCTATGTACGTTTATTATTATACTCTTAATTAAAATAAACTTAAATTAATTAACTTTTAAAATAAGTATCACCAACTTCAATGCGCCTGAATTATGATCAATTTTCATAAGATCTAGTCTTCATTATTCCATTTTCCACCGTTGGAGGAGGAATATCTTTTTTCAGATTTAATTGCAACTAATCTTGAGTACAATCGGTTTACAAATGGAGACCTTTTCGCGTAACAGACACACAAAAAAAGCAGTCGAATTGACAACCTCGTCCTTTTCGAAGTCGGTTTTAAAAATCTATTTAAATTACTTTTAAATACCATAAACTTGCAACTGAGTTTGTGATGAAGTGTGGTGTAATAGAGGTGAAAGAATCCAATGTGTACAACGTCTTTAAGTTCACTCTCCATTTTCTATGCCTTGAAAATATCGTAATTCACAAACTTATGTAATTATAACATAAATAAAATATGATAGTCCTTGAGTATATCGTATGTGTAATAAATTCGCAGAAGGCTGATTTATATACATTCTGATCCACTGGATCAAAACTTCTCAGACATTGACGTGAGTTACGTCTACCCTTCAATATGCCTCTTACTTTTATTTACTTTTTATATATATCTCTACAAAGACCTCTCCGAACTGCTTCCACATAGTCCTGTTTCCAGCTATTCTAGTCCACACACAGCCTGCCATTGTCTTGATCTCATTTACAGGCAAACATACACAGTGTTGAATTAAAATGTGAAATCAGTGCAGAAGGTGTCACGATAGCTTAACTTTTATTTAGTAGAAATATGATAATAATAGTCTTTATTCAGATATTAAATGTTTACACAATTTAACTTAATCTAATAATTGTTAGATTAAGTTATTCCACAAATTGAAAGTGAAGCTCATCGTGACACCTTCTGCACTGACTTCGCATTTAATCTTTCGAGAACACTGGTTAGAAATACTGTTGTGTTGCAAGCAATGAGTATAATTGAACTGTTTTTTGACAAACACGGTCCGACATGCTATACAATTTAAAATATCCAAACACATAACATGTTTTAGAGAAAAATAAGTGTATTTTAGTATTTGTTACTATTATTGACGGCCTAAATAGTGCGGTGATAGTGTATTCGACTGCCACGCTTTTCACTCGAATATTTATAGAATGTATATATATTCATAGTATAGTATGTATATATACATATAAGCATAGTGGTAGTCTAACTACTTAGTAGTAGCAGTAGTCTGACCGTTGCTATCTATGATAGACTAGCTGAACCCCGCAATTTCGTCTGCGTCACAGAAGAAAGAGAGAGATAAATTTCCCCGTTTTTGTAACATTTTTCATTGATTCTCCGCTCCTATAGGTCGTAGCGTGATGTTATATAACCTATAGCCTTCCTCGATAAATGGGCTATCCAATACTAAAAGAATTTTTAAAATCGTACTAGTAGTTCCTGAGATTAGCGCGTTCAACCAAACAAACTATTCAGCTTTATAATATTAGTATAGATATGGATTTAAAAAAACATTTCCAAGTATTTTTATCTGTGGTCTCGAACCCATAGCACAAGCTATGCTTAGTTTGGGTCTAGTTAGTGTCGTATAACAGTGTTGGTCTGTTGAAACAGACTCAAAATAAACGAATGAGTGTGTGGTTAATGAGTGCGTTCACAGAATAGTTCATAAATATGCATCACCCTAATGTTCACTATTAAAGAATACCTAAGGCCTTAAATCTGTTATTATAAATTATCTGTGCACAGATTTAGATGGAAAAAAATTAATGTCAATCGATCAGAAACTCACGGCAATTTGAAACAGTTAATAGCAGTCAATTTGTTCTAAACTCAAAACCCAATTAAACAGATTAATATCCCGTCCAGGGATGACCTACTTAAGCCTCCCCGAATTGGATATTTCATATCAAAATTTGAAGGCATTAATTTTAATTTCAGTGCCTATAATATATGGAGGTTGGAAATAAGATTTGGCCTCCGTGGAGGGATTACTACGTGGATGACGTGGCAATAACAATTTTCTTTTTCTTAACTTAATATTTTTCAATCAACAATGATAATATTAACTTGAGACACTCCTCACACGGCCATCTGATCTCACACTCGGCAGGGCCTGGACTATGGTAAGGGAACGTACCCATACTACGTGACCCGTTCTGGGTACGTCTACAGGGGTCTTAAAGATACCACGTTTGGTCACAGGGGCGGAAGGGAGGGGGGGCGTAGGTTTTCGTCACGTAGACAATATTCTCTAGGGAAATCTCGTGCTTTTTCGAGCTATATTCAAATATGGTGCGCAGCGTTTAGCGCTTTTTAAACTCACAGGTGGCAACAAGCAAGCGTTTACTGCTTTTAAACTTTCTGTCGGTAAAAAATGATTTAAAACCAAATTTATACGTTTATACGAATAAATTACTACGTGGAAACTAGATAGGGAGGCCCCCCCTCTTCTTGGCATATACTACGGGTGGTTACTGGGGGGGGGGGGGGTATAAAAAATTTAAAAAAATGGGTCACGTAGTAAGGGTGCGTTCCCTAACTAGACTGCTGATAAACATACTTTTATATTACTTAAATACATAAAAACATGTTATATATAAATTAAAAGGATATGATAAATAACGCACTGAGTAGCTATTAGTATAGGCTTTTAAACATTAAACGCCAGATATTTTTTTTGTACACATAAACATATTATACATAGAAACAATCAAACTAATGCAAATGGAATATATCCATTTATAGATATATTCATCATTATCATCATCATTTTTCTGACCTTTTCCTATTTTTTTTTGTGTCGACGCAATATGTAACCGGCCACCTGCCTGACGCCAACCGTACTTGGGAATGTAATCGTTTTCAGACGGGACAAAGGAACAAGGCAAATGACGTAAGGAAAACGGATAGACCGAGGGAACTAGAGTAAGGGATACCGCATGTCTCGGATGGGGAAACGGGACCGAGACTGGTAGCTCGAAGAGGCCGGGGTCGCGTACCCATATGTCTCTCCTGTGATTGGAGAGGAAGGAACAAAAGACAAGAACTGAGCGGGAATTGGACCAGTAACCTCTGGCGTGGCGGTCAGATGCAATACCGCTGTGCTACAAAGGTTACTTTATTATTCAGGTCGTTAAAGTCTACTAAATGTGAAACACACTATTAAAGTCATTAAAATATGACATTTTATCTGTTCGTCTCACTTCGATGGTGAAGTCATTTATCGTCATTCAAGTCATTTCATGTAGTGCTTTACCTAAATAAAAAAATGTCTCGAGGACTGCACGTCAGAGGTGAAAACACACACATCTGTATCTACATCTGAGCGTAACGATCACGAGAGTTCAATGCTTTTTTCCCATTTCAAAAGTGCTCAACGTGCCTAAAGAAATTTTCACTTCAAACTGCCTAAACAGTTACAAAATCCTAGTCTGAAATATTCAGTCGTATCAGAACTATATATTTTAAAACAATAAGTACAGTAAACGAAACGGTTATAATAGCTTTGTGAGTATTGTGTATCAAAATTCAATATTCTGTATCTAATAACTATTTTAAACTGACACTGTACTTTCCATTCTAAAAAACAGAAATCTAAATATGTGCTTTGAATATTTCACTTGAAGCGTCTCTTTGTCTAATACAACGGGAAAATACTTTTATTTAAAATATCTGATACATTCCAGTATTGATACACTCACAGTAATTTATGAAAAAAAAAAATACTAATAAGTTCATCTCCGGTCTGATTTAATAGAAGAAGCATACAAAAGAAAGCCCATTCTCTATTATTAAACTTATAGAAATAAATAGAACATCTGTCTGTTATAGTTTGTTTTGTATCACAGGAATTGACTAATCGTATTAAATAACATTATGATTAATAGCTTCTAAATATAGACTTCTCAAGCCGGAGAAGGTATTGATATTTGTCTAAGAATGATAAGAAGGTTGGTTTAGTGGTTAGTTATCCTGACTGCTGAGCCAGAGGTACAACCTCTGGTGGGTTCGATAGTTGTGTGATGAGCACGATCATTTGTTCTGTGTCTGGGTGTTATTTATCTATAATTTGTATGTATTTGGTAATATATAAGTATGTTTATCAGTAGTCTGGTTACCATAGTACAGGCTCTGCCTAGTTTGGGATCAGACGGCCGTATGTGAGGTGTGTCAAGGTACGTTATAATTCCCCCAACACGACGTTTGCGAGCATTTATTTGTGGAAATTTAAGTACACAATCGCTAAATTCACCTCTTTACTTATTACTTATCTTGATAAGAGAAAAATGAATCTAATTTTTTTTCCTTCCGTGGTAACTTATTGTCAATTTATCTTTTCTTCCTTGCTATGTTTTCCCAACACATGTAACTTGCCCGATTTTACTGTACTGATGGTACTGTACTACCCACTTCTCTCCTTTATATCAACATCATTTTTTCAAAACATGAAGCAAATCATGAAGATCAAGAATATTCTGCAAATAATTCTCTCTATCCCATCTTTCAGTTTTATCCTCTTAAAATCTTTCATTAGAAGCAAAATTAAAGACACACCTTTAATCCTTAAAAAAACTTTGTAGCCCATTCGATATTCAAACGATGTCGAACTGCAAAGGGAAAAATATATATCAGTTCCAACATCATGCAAAAAGAGGACTAAAAATGCACACAGCTGCCACCAAGAGTTCGAAAATCATAACGAAAGGCAGTTCTCAAATATTTACATATTTTTGAGGTTATAGAGAAGTATTTATGAAAAATAAACTCTTTAGAGAATTTACTATATTGGAGACTAGCAACCAGCTCCGGCTTCGCATGGGTAGCAGAGACATCTTCAACAATCATCAGCATATTTCCATGAATTTACACAAAATCTTAGCAATTTATACACCTGAACCTTCCTCACGAATCACTCTGTCTATTAGTGAAAACTACATGAAAATCCGTTCAGTAGTTTTTCAGTTTATCGCGAACAGACCAAAATACAGACGCGGCGGGGGCTTTGTTTTATAATATGTAGTGATAAGAAAGGAACTCTCTTTATTTTTTAATGAATAATAATAATACAGGTGGGTATTTTCTAGCATTATAATATAATATAGAGTGTTACAAAAGTGTGTGGTCATATTTCAGGGTCATATAGTAGACCGCGTAAATAATGTAAACCGCTAAATGTAAACAATTTTGGGAAAATTCATAATTTTTAAAACCGAAAACTTATTTTGAAACTGACAAATTAAACTTTAAAATTAACCAGATTCTTTTTGTAAATGTCTGCATAAAATATAAATGAAATTTACATTTATAGTGTGTTTTTAGACAAGCATATTCCGAAGAATTTTTTTTTTGCAGAATTCATTTTATTTTAAAGTTAAAAAAAAACTACTACATCTTTCTGTAACACTCTGAATATACTATAGCGCTAATAGCTTGTAATATGGATTCCAGGACACAGATAAATAAAAAAGAAAATATACATGCTACACAACTTAGAAATTAAACTTGCTTAGGTCGTCGTTGTCATAATAAATTAATAGAATATTTATATATTTGGTTAGCTGGTGTTCCTGTCCTAGTCCTCTCCAGTCACAGGAAATACAGGGCATTCGAGTACACGACCCCGGCCTCTGCGAGCTACTGCTAGTCCCATTCCACATTCGAGACATGCGGTATCCCATACCCTAGATTCATCTCCTTATCCATTATTACTTATAGACATTTACCTTCTTACTTCTTTCCCGTCTTAAAACGACTACATTCCCAAGCAGAATTGGCGTCAGGCAGGAGCGGCCGGCCATAAATGAAACCAGCCAGCACTTTTTGCAATGTTGCACATTGTGTCGACCCCAATGAAAGTTGTGAAAAGGGCGAGCAGATGATGATGAAAATGTGAGAATGCTCCACGACTCTTTTTATATAGTTTTAAAAAAAGTACTCTAAGATTACCATATTTCTCTATTTCATTTCTGCGTTCGTAACACTGCACCGTACTTTATGCAAAGCTATGAACGTCTGACATATTGAATTCGTTTGAATAATGCATTTGAATCATACGCCATAAGGGGTTGGCAGCAATTTTGTAACAAGTGACTTAACAAGAAAGGTTCGTTATACTATGTACATGCCTCGTAAAAGGTAAGGCTAGATTAGAAAAGCCCAGAATAATTTTGGAAGGAATAATTTTTTTTATGACGCAGCATGCATCAAGAATTTAGTCGTAAGGAATTTTTCATTCCTTTTATTTTCTAAGATGTTCGCGAAGCTGAAATTTTGAGAATAAATAAAGTATTTTGTTGATAAAATGTAAGCATACTTGTTGTTTTGTGGCGCGCTGGTATCTTTCCACTCCTACGTCAGGAGCTGCGGATTCGACTCCCGCTTAGTGCAAATATTTGTATGTTGTTGTGTTTTTATGTATAATATGTATATAATTTAAAAAAAAACCTATGTTGTTTATTTACTTCGTGTTGGATGACTCTAATGGACTATTCGGACGGTTTAATTCGAGTGCATTCCATAAAGAAATCCTAGAAGTTTTGGATGATTAATTATTATGTAAATAAGACATGCAAACACACACAGTGGCTCACATTAACACAAACAAGGACAGGGTAAGGACATAAATAAATAGTAAAAAATATTTAAATATTTTAATGACTAAAAACCAACTACAAATTTTCATGGAAGTAAAATCTCTAGGTAAATTACAATTACACAGATTTATTATCATATCTCTTTGTGGGATCCGCTCCTTTAGCTGTCCGTCGGGCGCAGGTTAACCAAAATTAAAATCAAAGTCTAAATGTATTTTGGCGTAGATTCCAAGTTTACCGCTGCACCCGGAAACCATCTGTCTTCATACATAACAACAGTTAGCTTATGAAACTAAAATCTGTGGAATGCTTTATTAACATTTGATGTTAGATTTGTGCTTAAATCATACCTTTCAAATTATTTAGAGCTCTTTATCTCAGACTAGCATACCGCCTCGGCTTCGCACGGTTACAAATTATACACCTAAACCTTCCTCATAAAGCACTCTGTCTATTAGTGAAACCCGCATGAAAATCCATTCGGTAGTTTTTCAGTTTATTGCGAACAGACAGACAGACAGACGCGGCGGGGGACTTTGTTTTATAATGTGCGATTACCTTTTAGATTTCTTTGAAGATTTAAGATATTGTCAGTTTTGGTAAATTGGGAAATATAAATGGTTTTTTTTAAGACTACCGGTAAAATCAGCCGCTCATTGTTAATAAGTATTCTTGTTAATAATTTCAACTAAGTTCAACTTTTGATTGGATTGAATAAATTGTAGGACGTCCATTATCGCGGTGGAAAGACGACCTGGTGAAGATCGCAGGACGTCGGTGGATGCAGGCCGCTTCCAACCGGTCTTCTTGGAAGTCATTAGGGCAGGCCTATGTTCAACAGTGGACGCCCTATGGCTGAAATGATGATGATGATGATGATGAATAAATTTTATCAAAATATAGTAAATATTGGAAAAAACTCGAAATTAAAATCGCGTCACGTGTGAAAGTTGCCCTAACTAATATACGGATAATTAGTATACAAGATATCCACAGATGGCATAAAAGTAAAATAAATCAACTCGCGGTCAGCGTTTCTCGTTGTGCTAACACGCCTAACACTTGGTTCCGGATAGCCAGCCGGCTGCCGAGCGTCTAAAGTGTAACGTGCGATACGGAGCTTCGTTCGAGCTATCAATTTTAGCGTTGCAAGATATATATATATATATATATATGTATTCGGCAATTAACACGATCACGTAATAGATTACATAAGTCTGGTTTGCCTGACGTTTCGACCAGGTTGCACTGGCCGTGGTCAGGCTGACTGCAATTCAAAGGTATGTAAAACCTATTTACGTGATGCCGTTAATTACCGAATACATGATTAGTAAATATCTTCGATACGTGAATCCAGTTCGGTTTTTCAGTTGACTATATTTAGAACCAACGTATAATGTTCATACTGGAAGATTCTATAGTTCTATTCGAAGCAAGTATTTTGCGATAAAAGGATAATAGCAGCGGTGGGTTGGGGATCCAGAAAATGTATAATGTGAATTTATTGTGGTCACTAATCTGCTTGTGAAGACGTAGTGTAGTGTGACATGCGTTTAAAGATCTTTATTTCTCAGAAAATCATACAGTCCATCTATACAACAAGTATTATTAAAACCAGCCAAGTGCGAGTCGGACTCGCGCACGAAGGTTTCCGTACCATTATCTGTACAACATTAGATAATCTGTGAATATTTCAAGCGTCTACCTGTTGCCTTTATTTATATCGATTAAAAAACTGTTGTATGGGAGCCCCACTTTAATGTTAATTTTATTCTGTTTTTAGTATTAAACGCAGCAAAAAAAATACATCATCTGTGAAAATTTGAACTGTCTAGCTAAAACGGTCCATGAGATATAGCCTGGTGACAGACAGACAGACGGACAGTGGAGTCTTAATAATAGGGTCCCGTTTTTACCCTTTGGGTACGGAACCCTAAAAATTAAATATGTTTTTGTTTGTAGTCCATAAACTCTTAAAATTACTAAACGAATTTTAATAATTCTTTTGCTGTTTGTAAGTTTCTTTATCTAGCAGTAACATAGGCTTTATTTAATTTAATAAATAAATGAATAAATAAATGTAAATGCAGGCAATGCCGCGAGCACAGTTAGTTTAAAAAAAAAACTAAACTTATTTAAACTTATTCTACCATTCCTGCATACCGACCTCATTGATGTGACGGTCGGTTTCAGCATAGTACTGGTTTGTGAGTGAGTAGTTCAGTCGAATATTATTGACAACGATTAATAAACTCAACGTCAGGTTGACATTGCACACAAGATTTATAGTTCCCGTAACATCAAGCAGGCCGTAGACTTGTTTGAAACCTTAGTAAAACAATTATACTTTCATTATATACACTCTGATTTCAGTAAATCAAGGAACAAAGTTGCCGTCCGGCGTACGATAATTACATCACTGTACAACAACAGGAGTTATAGCTCAAAGTTTAACTTACATAATAATTACAGCGCTCCATATTGCTACCTAAGCTTTCGTGTACCTGTGTGTGTGGTACAAGTTATAAGAAAGTGTACTGCTTGCATTTAAATTAAAATTCAAGTTACTTTTTTGACAATAACACCGATATGTACCTAGATGGAAGTGACATTTTTGAACGGAAATGAATTTAAAAGCAATTGAAAAGATCACACTATATTTTCTAATAAAAAATGCAGAATGAATTTGATTTTGTGTTTTGTTACTATTTAGGCATTTATTAATAAAACTATACATAAAAATATAACAAAGTCTAATCAAAATAATAATAATTATACTTCAAAATTAACCAGTTAACAACACATCAAATAAAAAAAAACAGTCAGTCGCAGGACTGCACGTCAGAAGTGAAAACATATCTTCACAGTGTATTTGCACACGCACGCACGCACGCAATTCAATAATTCGCAATTAACACAATTACAATTAATTCTCACTATTTAAATAATCACTTGTACTTCGCACTTCGTTATTACTCGCAGTATCGCTCAACTGAAACCCATTTCACACCACAATGCATGCGTCTTATATACCCGGAATGTTATTTCGTGGAGAGATCGTGATATTTCTCGAAAACTCGAAACCATTCTGGAATTTTGTAACATAATGTGGTACATTCTACAAAAAGGCTACTAGTTCCACTCAACGTCAAAAGATGTAGTGCATCGCAATTTAGGTGATCGTAATCCTTTATGACTTTCTATACTCGACAATAGATGGCGACCGCGGGTTAGACTTTCGTAGCAATAAAAATGCATTGTCATGGGAACTGAACTAAGGTATAAAATTTCAATTCCGTAAGATACGAGCAAATGGTTTTAATTTAGCTTGGAAGATTTCACCCAAACTAACAAACAGTACAAGAAAAATAAAAACTTGTAAAAAAAAACACGTTTAGAGGAAAATTGTTAATATTTTATCAAACTTAATAAAATAAGTCATTTATACCCGACTACAAAGGAAGGGTTATGTTTTCTTATATAACATCCTTGTTAAGATTGGACCAATAGTTATTATTATATTGACATAACAGTAGCAAGAAACCCTACTCATTATTCAGCTCAATGGTTTTCAAAAATTTCAACCATTGAATGACAATTCATAGCCGAATATTCAAGCCGCTTTAGACGCTTTAAATAACGCTGACACTTTTTTTGCCCTGTTTATTTCTTGGCGAACCCTTTTTGCAGACGTCTTGAAAGAACACTGCAATGAATTGAGTAAAGTGGTTTTATTTCCACATACACTACCAAAATAACATAAAATGGGCGCTGGGACTTAGTTCGCAAATTCAAATGCCAAAACTCTTTACTTGGTTTTTTTTTATTGTATGGTATTCTTTCTTTAACAATTAATTACTGAATACAAATGAAACCTATGTCAATATGTGTGTATAGTATACGTATATTTCTAAGTTACAAAATGTATTTTTTATCCTATTAAGTTATAATAATACTAACTGACCCGTGCAACTTCGTCTGCGCTTGTAAATTTTCCCCGTTTTTGCAAAAAAATCCATTGATGCTCCACTCCTATTGGTAGTAGCGTGATGTTATATAGCCTATAGCCTTCCTCGATAAATAGGCTATCCAACTCTAAAATATTTTTTCAATTCGAACCAGTAGTTTCTGAGATTAACGCGTTCAACCAAACAAACAAACTCTTCAGCTTTATAATATTAGTATAGATAATTATCTATACTAATATTACTAATATATATACTATTATAATTTAATAATACCTTGAGATACCTCACCCACGGCGGCCTGATTCTAAACTAGGCAGAGCCTGTACTATGGTATCCAAACTGCTGATAAACACACTTGTATATCATTAAATTACACCCAGACACAGAACAAATGATCGTGCTCACTACAAAATTATTTGTCCGGGATGGAAGCGAACCCGCCAGACCAATGGGCCCGTCAAAAGTTCATTCAGTCCATTGTATGTTGTCAGTAAGAGATCGCAGCCTGCGATAAGACCGCACATTGTGACACTGTAACAGTTTGTTGTTTTCTACCGACAATTATATTACAAGTACAACTACTTTGTAGTATTCGAATTTATAACAATCGTCGTAGTAACAGTTGGTGAAGAATTCTATTCGAATATATAAACTTGAAGTTAAATTGACAATCTTTTCATCCATATATTAATATGTAAAGCAAATTCTTTGTACCCCTTTTTAAAACTAAGTGAAAATGACTGCAAAAAGCTACAGTCGTCTAGTATATGTTGACTCGTAATTGTACGGAAAGTCTATTTAATGACAGCTCAAGTTATACTTTTCAAAGATATAAAACAAAATCTGGTAAGTTCGACCACCAAGCGTATATATTAATAGTCGTAACAATTAACATATATATATATATATACGAGGGGTGATCAAAAAGTAATGATAAACGGGTATTTCTAATAAAGATAAAAATCCAAAAAAAATTGTTTTCACTTCTTCGGTCCTTCACTACTTCCCACCTAAAAAATTGTATAAATAGGACATCATTTGGAGGAGCTACATTCATTTGAATACCAGCAGTCGGAGCGACAACACGAAAATGGAGAAACACGAAGTGAGATGCGTCATCAAGTACCTCTGTTTGAAAAAAATGTCTACCAAAGAGATACACGCTGATTTGGTGGAGACACTGGGGGACTCTGCTCCTCCATATTCTACGGTGGCACGGTGGTGCAAAGAGTTTAAGCTGGGTAGAACATCCACAGAAGATGAACATCGCGAGGGACGCCCAACCTCGTCCCTCACTGAGGAAATCGTGAAAAAAGTCGAAGATATCGTATTAGCAGACCGAAGAGTAACCATCAGACATTTAGCTGAGGTCACAGGGATCTCATATGGCAGCATCCAAAGCATTTTGACCGGCAAAATGAATATGAAGAAGGTCTCCGCGCGTTGGGTACCGAGAATGTTAACGGACGAACAAAAGAAAAAGCGAGTTGACATTTCAAGAGCCAATCTTGCAAAGTTCCAGGCTGACCAAGAAAATTTTTTGTCTCGATTTGTGACCATGGACGAAACATGGATCCATCATTTTGATCCTGAGACCAAACAACAATCGATGACTTGGAAAAGGCCATCCTCACCGACGCCGAAGAAGTTCAAAGTCTCGAGCTCGGCGGGCAAGGTTATGGCGTCCGTTTTTTGGGATGCTGAGGGAATCATAATGGTTGATTACCTGGAAAAGGGAGCTACTATAACGGGCTCCTACTATGCTGATCAAATAAGACGACTGCGAGAAGCCATAAAGGAAAAAAGACGGGGCAAACTCCGAGCGAAAGTCCTGTTTCATCAGGACAACGCACCTGCACACAAAGCCGAAGTTGCGACGGCTGCCATTCGAGAAGCAGGCTTCGAACTGGTCGAACACCCACCCTATTCTCCAGATTTAGCCCCCAGCGACTTTTATTTGTTTCCTCGGCTCAAGGAACACCTCAGGGGCAAGAAATTTGAGGATGATAGCGAGGTTATGGCTGCTGTAGAGGCATTTTGGGAGAGCCAAGATAAAGATTTTTTTTTAAAGGGTATTTTAGGCTTAGAGAAACGTTGGACTAAATGTATCGACTTGTTAGGAGACTATGTAGAAAAATAAATTAAATAAAATTTAAACTAGAATCGTTGTTTTATTATACTCATTATCATTACTTTTTGATCGCCCCTCGTATATATATATATATATATATATATATATATATATATGAACAGGGTTATATCAAATTATAAATCCGTTAATAGTCCAGTCAATTATGACTTCTTAACTTGTAAAAAAAAATATTTATCAATTTAGTAATACTTATCCTTAAAAATTCAGATTTTGCATAAGCTATGTTGCCATATTCATCAGTGTGATTCAGTAAGCTTCCAAATAATATGTACGGTAGTTAGGGAGGTGACACATTCCTCATATTCTAGTTAACCCCTCCTATTGAGTCAAATGCTTGCGTTAGGAGTAAGTACAACTAGCTGTTCCTGGATCCCTCCTATTTAAGGCGCAGTACGGCACACCGTATGGTTTTAGTCGGTTCGATTCCGACACAGTGCCTACTGAAAACCCCGGTGGGGTGACGGCCCGACGGGGTTTCCGCACGCACAAAAAGGTGGAAGTTCAACCACGGCCAGTGTACCAGGTCGGTTTGAACCTACAAGCACGTGACCAAGTATTTTATTGCGCTACCACGCTTATTAAAATCAATTTATTAAATCATTTACACTATACATTAGGTATTTCTTAACTTCTCTTTCACTTTCAAATAAAACGGTGGATTATATAATCATCCTTCGTCTATTGATAACGATATTGTTATCTATAGACGAAGGTTAATTTCATTTCTTTTTTGTTATCTCTTTCTTTGTCTATAGATATGTGTGTTATCTCTTATCATCATTTTCAGTAAGGTAAACTTGATCGAACATTTAAGGGAGCTTTTGATTTTGTTAATGGAGCTAAATAACTTTCTGTTTCATTACAAATAGTTTTAATTTCAGATTGAATTTTAGACCTTTTTCACCCGATTTTGGCCTAAAAGTAGGGTTATAAGTTTGATCTATATGTAGTATGTCAATTCACAATTTTTTAAATTTATGTAGACTTGGATCCTTGAGTTTGTTTCAGCGTTTCTTCTCAAGGTTAGTCATAGGAAATGCTAGCACCACCTAGCTTTACAGAAGATATCAATGTGTAAAAGTGTCTAAAACGACCTATTTGCAAAATAAATTCATTTATCATTATCATCATTAGTATTATCATTAATAGTATGTGTTAGATTCATCTTTACTGCGCAAGTATTACTGGGTATATTAAAATTATAATAAAACTAAATGGTTGATTTTTGGCCTTTTTCTCCCAAACCTATCAGAATGAAGGGTTTTAAAATTTTACAAAAATATATTTCAGTAACTGTTTATAAGTTAGTATTTTGGTAACGCTACTCACAAACAAAAAACAATCCTATAAGGTCCTACAAGGATAGTAGTTCTATTTGAGAACTATCTTCTGTTGGGTGGACGTTCTTGTTGAACGCATAGGATTCGAGCAGACCTATCCCCTTGTGACTCTTCAAGTAAGCCAATTATTTGTTTTGTTTTAAATAGAATGTCTAGATTCTGATTTATAAATACAGCTCGTAATGTCAGACCGCTTACACTTATGTCATAGCCAGCATACTCCAAAACGTAAGTTGAGCAAATAGCTGAGAGATTATGATCTAACATTATACTCGTACTCAAAAGCCTTGAACTTTACATTGACTTTATCGTGTAAACTGTTTTGTAGAACACGTAGAATTTTATGGATTCCTTTTTATACTAAATTGGCCAGGTCATAATTTGTTTAATGTGTGGAAACCCTCGCGGGGATCTCATTAACGGGCACCTCACCAAGGGAAGAACTGATGTTGTATGTCGGGCTCGAATATAACCGAAGTAGAAAACCTCAGCCTCTTGATCAGATCATTTACCCATTTAGTGATAGCGTAAAATGTTCTAGGTAGACGAGTTTTGGGATAGAAACCGTGGCAAGGGAAACGTAGTGTAGGACACCCTGCAGCCAGGTGTAGTGACAATGGCGTAAAACGGCGGGCAATAACTGGATGAGAAGAGCTAACGATCGACCTCAGTGGAGTACATTAGTTGAGGCCTATGTCCAGCAGTGGACGATGAAAAGCTGATGATGATGTTAAAATGTTCATATCTAACAAGAGCGGAATCACATGCTTAGATGACTAATGACAGTACATTTTTTTAAATATCTTACACCAATAATCTTTTATTTAATCTCTTCAACTAAACTCAGTACTCTAGTTAGGACTGGGCTTACGTTGGAAACTTACTTAGTGATATTTAAACCTACAAACTTCACGATTGTTAGTCAAGAAAATAAAACCTGTGAAGATTTTGCCGTGACTTTCAGCACGACCTAATCAGACACGCACTGTAGCCGTTAAAACACTTTGCCTGGTTGATACAGAATTAACTAATTTGGTATCTGAAGTTTTTATTGCTATTTTAAATGTGAGAAAATTCACAAAAGTCTTAAACTGTGTCGTATAAAGGCGTAATAAGTGTCGAAGTAAAAATTTTTGCCATCAAAAGCTTTTGTTACAAATTTGATGATAGTTTCTAAAGATTTGCGATTGTACTTACGGGTATATTTCGAGAAAGCCCGACTACTTTTATTCATTATTGTACCGGTTAAAAGGACTCTTAATTATTATTGTACTTTATGTGAACAAAGGTTGTTTGCGTTCGTGTGCACATTTGCATAACCCATAGCAGTTAGCGATCAAGGTTCGTGATTTAATCCACTCGAGGTCATTACTTCGAGCCATTGAATAATTTTACAATGTTTATTACAAATCCGCTAACATTGACATAAATAATACCTATTTATGATTTTATTTTGTTAAAGTAAAAACAAAACTGGACAAATGCGAGTATGACTCGCGCAATCGATGCGCTCTCGGAAATCGATTCTCGAAGATTTTTTTAAAAATTCTCTCCTATAGTCATAGTATTTTTTTTGGTAATTTGTAATCACAAAAAAAAACATTTATGTGATATAACAACTAATCAATAACTTTCAGATTTTTCCCTTTGCTTATGCTTGTTCCTTGCTTCGTAAAATGTTATGATTCTACGTCAATGGGAATTAAGTGTTAGTTTTATTTACCAGCAAAATGTTAAAATATAAAAATCTTAAATAGCCGTATCTTTTGATTGCATTGACTTAGAAGCTTGATTTTTACAGCTTCAAGATTTAAGCGTTTGATGTTAATTTCAACTTGATACCTCCACGCGTTCTAGAGTAATAGGCTCTTGACAGAGGGACAACGAAGTGATCCTACAAGGGTTCTTCGTTTCCTTTTTAGGAACGGAACCCCAAAAAATAATTAATTGTATTCACCACTGGTAAGAATGATTTTTTAATAACAAGTTTATCGGACAGCTTTTGATATTGCCCAGTTGCTATCTAAGAAGTATTATAATAATTTAGACGAAGTTGTCAGATCCTAAGACGGTTTAAAAAAACATATTATTATTAACATTTTTTTAGTTTCTAATAATTTCAAGTATAACAAACCTTTGTAAGTCAAAAAAGGCAACTAGTACCGGTAAAAAATTGAAGGAGGTTTTTTGACCTTTTAAAAAATCATTTAATATTAGCAGATAAAATCAATCATCGTAAAACTTTATTATTTCGATTTCATCAAAAAATTCTGCGAGCCGTGAAACAGTAAATACCTGTTAACGTAAAATTTAATTAAACTGGGAACATTAATCATTAAAGTATGTGCCAGTTTCTGTCAACGTTTTAATTACAGATCTTTTCCAAAATGGCAGAGATAATCGTTTTTACAACTTTGATCATGAATTACATTCCTATAAAAGGTGCTCGGAAACGTTTTTACGAAACCTTTACAAATTGTTTATAGAAATGAAATATTTGGAAACAAGAAGGTGACAAAAATGACACCAGTTTTCGACGATTTATTCTTGGGATGATTTATTTATTACATTAATGATCAATTTTCACACGAAGTAATGATCGATAAATATACTTTTTAGTTTGTACTACGTCAAATTGGAAGAAAACGCGAAAAGTGGTCACCCCATGAACACATTAAACAATGACAAAAAATCTTGTGGAAGCAGGCAGCAGGCGACTTCGACTGGCCTGTTGGCCTAGTGGTTAGTGACCCTGACTGCTATGCCATAGGTCGTGGGTTCGATTCCCACCTGAGTCTGGGTGTTCTTTGTGTCCGTTGTTTGTATGTTTGTAAAGTCCCCCGCGACACAGGAGTAATTCCTAATGCGGGAGGTTTCTTTTAAAAATACAAAAATACAAAGGCTAGCATTATCGCGCGTTACACTTCAGACGCTCGTCGGCCAGCCGGCTAGCCGGAAAAAGCTGTTAGCGCAACGAAAAATCCTGATCGCGATGATTTATTTTATTTTTACGCCATGTGTGGATTTTGCGCGATACTACTGCAATATCTTGTAAACTAATTATGTTAGTTACTAGCAGTTCCCGCACTGCTTCGTATCGTGTAAATCAGTACATATATGTATTATAAAACAAAGTCCCCCGCCGCGTCTGTTTGCCTTTTCGCGATAAATTCAAAAACTACTGAACGGATTTTCATGCGGTTTTCACCAATAGATGAGGAAGGTTTAGGTATATACCTTGTTAAGGTTTTGTGTAAATTGGTTGAAATATGATGATGATTGTCGAAGATGTCTCTGCTACCCGTGCGAAGCCGGGCTAGTTGCTAGTAACTGCATAAGCTTAAAAAAACTATTATTTGATATTACAAACAGACACTTCAATTTTATTTCAATTTCATTAAGTAAACCGACCGGAGTGATTCGCTGGCCCATACGTGCAGAAGCATGACTCTCCCACTAGTAGAAGTCTATTTTAACAATCTGTACTTTATCATAGCATTTATTCACTAAATTGTTTTGCTAGGGAATTAAGTCGTACAATTTACAGTTAATAAGCCTCCTCAAAGAGGCAGTTCAACCTTATCTACCAAAAGTAATTTAAATGGGAAAAGTCTATTTGTGCCCATGAGACTGAACAGATAAACGCTGAAAGAAAAGATAAACCGTTAAAAACGTCGGAAAAAAATTAAAATTAAACAACAAACGAGAAGTAAGCAGTGAAGCTTATACAGAATTGGTAATTAAAGAAAAATTTGAAAGAAAGGAACAAAAAAAAGTTCATTTATTTTGGGCTTTCATTTTTCTGGCTGGTCATTTTTACAAATATACTTTATCTAAAAATGGATATTGAACGCGAAAGAAATTTATAAATGTGTAAAGTATAAACCGCCCAAATTCAGAGGTGCAAAACCGTAGACCAAACTCAAACAAAAACAGAATGTCCACAGTAATGAACTAAAATAATGATAAAACATCTTAGAGGTACTTTCCTCCTCCTATCTAGGTCTTACAATCCTCGCATTACTTCAAATAAACTCCTTTTAACAACGCAAATGTATTTAATTAAAAGGTAAAGAAGACATTGCTCGTCTTGGCCCGGGTTTTTTTTCTAATTATATGGAAGCTCCAGGGAAGCTTATGTACCTAGCTGCGTTATTGTAATAAAGGATTCATTTTCCCGGTCACTAGGAGGACGGTTATGAACCAACGTTGCTAATTAGTTAGTCTCATAAGTCTCTCTTAAGTAAACATTCACGTAAACATTTTTGTGAACATATAATTATGGTTTTTAATACTTGTGATGAAGACAAATATTCGTCACACCAAACGTAAGCGGTACTGCCAGAATCGACGTTAACAATACCAAAGGTGCCAAAACTTTCCATTATTATTTTGAACTTATGGTAGTGAGATCATTCCATAATTTAGGAGTGTGGCGACTGAAATTCCTTTGCACATACGTTTCCATTGTACGTTATGCAACTTTTTTTGAATTGTGAGTGTCAACTGTGAGTGAACACTCTCAGGGGCAAGTATAAGGGTACACACGGGTATAATATAACTCAGAATAATTCCTCAGAGCCCAAATTATTGTACGGGTGATAGAACACACGTTAAAACGCGAGGCCTGTCCTAAGGTTTACAGGTTCAACACTGCTAGTGATTTTGGGTTATGACAATCGCCACGCGAGTTTAGTGCATTTTCCCGTATCAAAAGTGCCCAACGCGCCTAAAGAAGTTTTCACTTAAAAAAAAGAATTAACGAAATCGGTCCAACCGATCACGCGTGATGCCGTGACCAAGGGTATTTACCTTGGTTTTTTAGCATTCATTTGTATATATATATATATATAGAATAACATTAGTTGATCTCGCAGAGGCGATACTAAATAAAGACTTATTTTTAGTCTTACTTAATGCATAATCTATTTTAAGTCGTTGTAGATAAATAGCGAGTTTATTCACATATTATAATGAACTAAGTTTAGAAATCGCTCAATTCTGGAAGGAGTCGAGTGAAGTGTAGAATCATACATCGATCATAAATCGGACTATCATTGACGTTTTAGTGCGTACTTATATATAAAACATTTATTGGCAATCTGAAATGCCTATACACAGGACATAAAATTGAAACTACCAACAAAGAAGACGTGTTTATGTTAGACTAGCTGCGCCCCGCGGTTTTACCCGCGTAAGTCCCGTCCCGTAATCGGTTTAGTAATTTTGCGTGAAATAGCAACAAACATCCATACACGCACGTATGGGCCGGCTCGACCGGAGTAATACCACGGCCTCTCAGGAAGTGAGGCAATACTTGGATATCCCGCCCCCCGTCCCCCAGTTTACGGGAGTCCCTAACCCTTCCCTCTCTCCTCCCCCTCCCCGATTCCCACCCTTCCCCTCTCTTCCCCCTCTTCCCCTACCTGCACCTTAAAGGGCGACAACGGACTTGTAACTCTTGAGTTGCAGGTGCCAATGGGCGGCGATAGTCATTTACCATCAGGTGACCCGTCGGATCGTTTGGCCCCACCATAAAAAAAAATCCATATATCCACATATCCTCACAAACTTCCACGTTTATAATATTAGTAGGATTTGTTTATAGCTAAAGTTTCTTTATCACAGTTTTTATATTCGCTATAGGAAGGATTTATACCCTTGTGGAATATTGGTGCGGATGGAAAAATATGCTGTAGTTATGACATGAGCCTATTTCAAAAGAGTTGTGACCTATAAAGTCCTTATATTCGAGTTTTTTACCACAGTTTCGTTAGCATCTTTTTATCATGCGCTAAAAGGGAAAATGTTGCGAAAAATATAGCCAAATCAGTCTTATAATTAGACCTATTGGGGATAGCATGCTTACATTTTTAAGATATTTATGTAAATGGCTATTCTAACGATGGCATGACAACCTCCCATTTAAAATAACTAAAAATAGATATACTATCAGTTCTAAAAGTCAAAAGTCGTGCTCATATATTCTAATTTTAAGATAGCTTGCAAAATAAAAGTTTACATTCAATTCTTATTGTAAGCTGAAATAACTTAGAAAGCGGTTTCTGAAAGGCTCATCAAAGTATTGTTGAACTAACAGAGCTTTTAAGTTAACAGCTGTGTCAAATCAGTTCGAGTTTCTGAAACATTTACCAACTAACAACATTTGAATATTTGAATCGAATCTCATCCCACTATTATTATAAATGTGAAAGTTTTTATGGATCGATGTTTGTTACTGTTGTTACCAAAAACCACTGAACCGATTGCGATTAAACTTGGTATGTAGATAGCTGAAGACCTGGATTAACGCATACTTTTATTCCCGATATTCCCACGGGATCGGCACTTGAAACCGCGGGGCGCGGCTAGTTTGACATAAAATTTTGCAATAAAATTTAAAAGCTCTGTTAACTGTTCCGGTGATCAAACCAAAGTGCCTAATAATGCTTTCAGCAACTCAATATTATTATTATTTAATATATACTTGACAAGATATTTCACACACGATTAGTTAATTATCGCGTTGCCTTTTAGAATACAGGCGTTAATCTGCGCATTACGCCGTTCTAGGTCAACACCTAATATTAATACATAATAAATATTGTAACAGGAATAAATTTACATAATATGTGCCTCTCTTTATTTCATTCTATATTCACTAAATAAGTAACTCTAATAGTTACTGAAATGAACACCACTATCACCAGATGACGAATAGTTTAACTTTAGTTAATATTTAATTAAATTTAACATACTAAAGTTCATCACACACTATACCGTCACGGTAACGGCACGGCTCCACCCCAGCAATTAAGTTGTCATTCAAATCTGAGCTTTAAACCGTAGTCGTATAATACTTTTCATAATGTCAAAATGAAAAAGACAAGCACGCTGTAAGCGGCTGTAAGCACGCTTGCTACAACCATACAACTCGACTCGCAGTCGGCGCGCTGTAAGCTCGCGGTTAGCAAATATTACCGGCGACGCGTGGAAAGCACGCTGCCGGCTAGCGGTAGCCTCAATTTCAGGCGGCGCCGTACTGTAGCTGTGCCGTTGCCGTGCCGTTATAGTGTGTAATGACCTTAATAATTATGTATGTTATACTAATATATTATTATATTATGTGGTTGGTAGGTGTTGGCATAATTAATTTCATAACTTATATCTTAAAACCTTGTGTACTACAACTGTAACTAAAACTGTTTTTAACCCTAATAAATAAAAAAAAATAAAAAAAAAAATATAGGTACCCAACTCAAATTTATTAAAAAATAATATTACAACTTAAGGACTAACTACAGTAGACCTAGTTTTTTTTTTATAACGCAGTGGCTACGAACTAATGAGGTTGTCAGAGCAAGATGCACTTCTAAAGACGATTATTAAGTCTTGTTCAAAGAAATGAACATGGTGAGAAATGGAGCGACAAATTAAAATGTTCTGGACATTTCTTTGGAATATATTATTATGCTTCAGATATCATTGTCGCAGAATCAGCGGAATATAGATCATCCCTCTTTCCACGTAGGGTAAGTATTTATACGAGATTCATGAAAAATATTTTACTTATACAGATAATAATAATAACAACTTCCCACATCTCACAAACGGCAGTCTGATCCCAAACTAGGCAGAGCCTATACTACGGAAACCAGACTGATGATAAGCATACTTATATATTTCTAAATACATACATATTATAGATAAATTACACCCAGACACAGAACAAATGATCATGCTTATCACATAATTATTTGTCCTGGGTGGGAATCGAACCTACGACCTCTGGCTCAGCAGTCAAGGTCATTAAACACTAGACCAACAGGCCAGTCAAGATATATGTATTTAACGTTTAATTTTATTGGTAAATAAAATTAAATATTGATGTTAAAGTGGTTTAATTATAGTGGCACGTGATTATGTTGCATTGCATAGTATCTAAGTACCTACTAAGATTTTTTAATATAAACTTCTCGTTCTTAGGTATTGTGTGAATACGGTCCAGGCATGATTTTCCTTTCAAAAGGAGGCAATTTTTTCACTTTAATAAATAATGAAACTGCAAAAAAAAATTTTGGAATAATTGTTTTGTGACATGAAAGTATGTTTTTCTGATTATTTGCATTTGCTTTTGTTATAAGGAAAATAATTATAAAAATAACTTCACACATCTTACACACGGCCATCTCATCCCAAACTAGGCAGAGCCTGTACTATGGTAACCAGACTGCTGATAAAAAATCTTAAATATTTCTAAATACATCACTACATATTATAAAACAAAGTCCCCCGCCGCGTCTGTCTGTCTGTCTGTTCGGAAAAACTACTGAACGGATTTTCATGCGGTTTTCACCAATGGACAGAGTGATTCAAGAGGAAGGTTTATATGTAGTATACATGCATATTATTGTAGAGAAAAGTCGAGAAATTCAAAGATTTGTAATGTCATGTCGTAACAAATATATTTTTGTGCGCTTACATTGCAAACGCTGGCTAAACATTTTATTTTGTTATTTATTAAACTATTTTAAACAATACAGTATTGTTCCTTATCCAATTAAACACATTAGATACGTTGTGCATTTCATGTAGATCAAAAATCATATCATGTAGCTGGCCTAATGATGTAAAAAAATCATATTATAAAAATCTTCACTACATATTACAAAACAAAGTCCCTCGCCGCGTCTGTCTGTCTGTTCGTGATAAACTGAAAAACTACTGAACGGATTTTCATGCGGTTTTCACTAATAGACAGAGTTATTCATGAGGAAGGTTTAGGTGTATAATTTGTAACCGTGCGAAGCCGGGGCGGGTTGCTAGTACATATTATAGATAAATTACACCCAGACAGAACAAATGATCATGGTCGTAACACAATTATTTGTCCTGGGTGGAAATCGAATTATTTTCCAGTTGGACTTAAGTGATGTTTCATATATTAAGTATAATGATTATTTTGTACTGATGGTGTATCTGCAGTCACTTACACAGGAAGGTCAAGCTAGGTATAGCTTGTACATACATATACTGCACAGTGTGATGGTTTAAGCTACAGTTTGCGTTGTGTAGGCTTTACTCGAGTATGTGATGTTTGCTTTAGTTCTGTATTTGCATGTCTGTTTGTTAGTCACTATAGTGTATCCCTTTATACACTATACCCCGCGTGCATATGTACACTTCACTGGCTCGCCCACTCACTATAGATACGCAAGCTGACACGTCTGCACTCGCCTGTGGCTCATGCAATACTGACTAACCTGTGATCTCTACAGTAAGTACGAGATAGTGGTTATAACTATTATTTAGTTCTACCCTACATACACTACAGTCACCAAAAGGCTCCTACTACCTCCTTCACTCTGACTTCCTTTTGACACATGTAATAAGACAAATAACACCAAACAACTATAGAAAGAAGCGACTAAAGGTCAAGAAAGCTGAAAGATACAAAATGTAACTCTTAAAATGAGGAAGCCACGGTATAAATAGTCAGCTTCTATAAAAGGAAGAGATTAAATTTGCAAAATAATAACATAATGAGACCCAAGAGGCAGTCAATAAAAGAGCTCACAGAAACGATAGCAGAAAGACATTAAACTAGTAATTTTAATTACAATTAGGGGAGTACTAAATATAGTTGAATAATAATAATAATAACTGGACACATCTCACATACGGCCGTCTGATCCCAAACTAGGCAGAGCCTGTACTATGGCAACCAGACTGCTGATAAACATACTTATATATTTGTAAATACATACATATTATAGATAAATTACACCCAGACACAGAACAAATTATCGTGCTCATCACACAATTATATGTCCTGGGTGGGAATCGAACCCACGACCTCTGGCTTAGCAGTCAGGGTCACTAACCATTAGACCAACAGCCAAATGAAAGTTATACATTTATTAAACAATTTAATTTTAAATAATTTCAAACACTCGGTTACTGGTGCTTATAGAGTTTCATTTGTGTATACTTCTATTCAAGGTACTCCCTCTAAAAACATACTAAACGTATATGACTAAGAAAAAAAAACGCACATACGATCCGAAATTAAAGGAAAACAAAGGCGGTATATATAAAATATTTATACGAGTTCTCTGCTAAAAGTATGATTTATTAACCTCATTTTGAATAAAATTTCTAAGAGATATTGTAAATAGAACCTGACTACGAACACTTAGAGCTCATTTCTCTTTATAAAAGAGATTGGAGTAGAGTTTAACCACTTGAAATAATTTTCGGTACCAATGAAGATATATGGTAATTATTGGATAAGAACAACGATAATTTATTTGTCTTTGCTTATGGTAGCAGCATAAAAGTAACAATATTTATCATTAAGAACATGTATGAACTATATCGGAGGCTCATAAAATGTGGAGTATCTACCCAGTTATATAGTGTTTATCTACCCTTACCGTTACATAATACAGACGGACGGTATCTCTACTCCGTAAGCAAGCACTGTTTCACTGCGGTGTTCTTTATAGAAAACATATTTTCTACTAACCGACACGACTCGATTGGGATAGTGCGAGTCATGGAAGCTGAATTCGTAATGACAGCTGGGCAAATATCTCCACACAATGGGTGCCTGAATACGGAAGGCGCCGTCGACGCCGGCCCAGAGTGAAGTGGCGTGATAAGCTTGACTACTCCATGCCCGAGCTGATTCGAGATTTCCCAGGAAAAAGATTTTTGAAAAGATTTGGAGGAGGCCTTTGCCCAGCAGTGGGACAGGATAGGCTCTAATTTCATTTAATTTTAATTCATTGACGCTGGGACACAATCAGGGTCTGAAATGAAAAAAAAAACTATTTCATCACTTTAAAGACCCTGGATGGGTCTTAAGTGATTTATAGGCGTTTCTTTTTGTTTTTTTTTTGTGCAGACAGACTATTCGAATAAAATTAGAAGGTTTTCTTTTGGCAATTTTCAAGAGATCCTAAATACATTTTTAAATAATTGAAAACTAAATTGTGGGCCGGCTCGACCCGTCGACCGAAGTGATACCACCCAACGGCTTCACAGAAAACCGGCAGTAAAGCAACGCTTCATTATGTTTCACCGAGTAAGTGAGGTTACCGGAGGCCCTAACCCTTCCCTCACCTAATCTTCCCTCTCTCCCCCTCTTACCTCACTTCCCTTACACCCACCTTAAAGGCCGTCAAGGCACTTGTGACTCTTGAGTTGCAGGTGCCCATGGGCGGCGGTAGTCACTTACAAATTAAGAACAAACTAATATTATTAAATGATTAGCTACTCCCACCAACTGAACGAAAAACAGTCACTGATTTGCAATTGCAACTTATAACTAATTTCACTTCTTGCATTTTGCATTGCACGTTACGGACTTAATGCATTATCTACCAGACAACCTTTAGCTGGGGCAGAGGTCTAATGTCATTTTTTACACGTGTTATGTCACTCAAGTTATAATTAACATAATTACTTGACTACATAACACATGCAAATCCGTTAACAGGCACATACACTAAGTGTAATTAAACCAACATATGTCTGGCAGACGCAATATAGTCTAAAAAACATATGAAAAGTTCATAAATGTTTTAAATGTCAGTGGTATAAACAAGTAATGCATTTTGAAATTAGAGTTTTTTGTTAGTTTAATATCTCGAGTATTTAATAAATATTAAAAAGGTGATATCGGTTTTTTTATTAGTTATTTCTCTGTCATACATAAATAATTATCTGTTATCATAATAGCCTCTCTAATCTAATAATGGGGTTAATGTTTTCCAATAACTGTAGAAGGGGTAATGTCCATGGGTGTCTGAATACTGCTAAAGTAGCAAGCTATGAGACATATTACCTTGATAGAATTGTCCTGGCAAACCGCATGATTTAAGACATTTGGATGCCAAAACAGGGATTGTTGGATGCCAAACCTGATAGTCCTGTGGTTGCCATTTCAAAATGATAATTTTTTTACTTTCTTCTATCGACAGTTTATGAGAGCTCCAGGAGTATGACAGTCATCATTAGGCATAGGTTTTAGTGCAGACACTGGTGACAACATATCAACTTTATAATGGTATCGTTATTCGTCGGAGAGCCATGCTTCGGCACGTACGGGCCGGCTCGACCGGAGTGATACCATGGCCTCACAGAAAACCGGCGTGAATCAATGCTTGCGTTGGCATGGCTGAAATAAGCACAAAAGTACACTAAAAAGTACACTAAAAAATACACTAAACTTTTAAAAAGTACACTAAACCAAGAAATAGGTTTTATTATATGAATGAAATTATGATTAATGAATAGTTTTGTAATGGTTTTATTCAGTCAAAAGTTAATCTCGTAAGGACTTTTATTATATTAATGTTAGGATAGATTCCACTAATATTATAAATGTGAAAGTTTGGATAGATGGATGGATGTTTGTTACTCTTTCACGCAAAAACCACGGAACCGATTGCGATGAAACTTGGTATATAGATAGCTGGAGACCTGGATTAAACGCATAGGCTACTTTTTGGGGCGCTGCTAGTACACAAATATATTTTTCTATCAGTATATAGACTTGTTGTAAATACATAAATTATAGTAACCTTGAAATTATTTCGAGTTTTAATTTTCTGAACTAAGAAGTAGCTCTTCTAGTCATTGTTATGAGCTTTTATCCGTCAACCTGCTTTTGTTTCAGCCTTCTCTATCCTAAAGCAATTAATAGGAAATTATAAGTTTAACTATTAACTCGTGTATCGGCACAGAATACATAATAGAACATGTACAGAAGTCTCACTTCGCTAAATCATTAAAATAAATGGCGACTCTTGCTTCGGCATAATGAAGTTGCAATTCGCTAATTACCTACAGTTACATTCACCTACGGTTACATAGAAGTAGCCTCTCTTTCTATGTTGTAACTCTTATCTGTTCTGACGATGGCGCAAAGTTAGATTTGTCTTTTTTTTATTAATTAATTTGAGTATTTAATTACTAGTAAGTTGTGCCTATTACTCTATTTTTGTGAACACATAAACCCAGGCTAAGTACTAATTAACTTGGTAGTCAAGATACGAACAGACGACGCGACGCAGCCTGTGAGTAAGTACCGAACACATCGCCCACTGAATTTTTGGCACGATTAGTCGAGCCCGCCGCGTACTTGTTACTTTATACTTAATGCGCAGCGGTTATGGCCTGGTATAGGGGTATCTGTGCGTCAGTCTGTGGCTTCCATATCTTTCAAAGACGAACAGACGAGAGATTTTGATTTATTTTTTGTTTGAAGGTTGACTAGATCCAAAGTGTACTTAGCTACATATAATTCTAGAAAATCTGTTCACCAGTTTTCTTTATGAATGTTCGAGACTACATATTTTCTGAAATTTTTAATTTCAGTTTTTAAACTTAAACTGAAATAATATTAACATAAAATCATACTGAGACAAAAAAAAACGAAGCACGAAGATAAGCTTCAGTATATTGTTAAATAAATTTCCACTCGTTCAACTCGTTCCAAAAATTTCAATCAGATATTTTTGTTAATCACATCAACAAAATTCAATAGTAGAGAAGTGTGACGTAACTCTGCTCAATTCTGTTACACGAGAGTGCCAACTCTCGTACGCTGAACGGCAGCCACGAACTTTAACTAGGTAAAACTTTCATTAAATGCGCTACAATGTGATCAAAGCAGAGTGAATGTGCATCCATCTTGCCAGACCGTAAGCGTTCTAGCTTGATTGAACACAATACATGTCACGCTACATATGCGTTACAAGCATGGTTTTATTCTCAATTTGATAGTTTAATAGAGTTATTTGGATTTCTATTACGACTTTATCTTGTTTAACATTTGAAGAAAGAACGAAGATTTTGAAAATGGAAAAAATAAAACGACAAAGATGTTGTTCAAGGTATAATGTAGAAATGTCGGTGTCACGTAGTTTACTACCTCACTAGGGGGTAACCTAACTTAGTATAGACTAACAGATGGCATGTGTCGTTACATTTTTTTATTTTCTCGTTCAAAAGTAGCTTTCTTGTGTCTTTTTTATCTTGGAGGACAGTTATCATTTGCAAAAAGGAAGCACAATACTCTGAGCAAATCAACTGTTAATTAAGAAATACTAAAATAATATTAGTTAAATTGAAAAAAAAATGTATAGTGTCCATTAAATTTAACGTACGTAACTAAAAAAAATTTAAATCTATTTTGCCATCTAACAATATTTTAAAAACACTGTAGAACCTCTCGTGTGAGCTTTAAAAACGTCGAATCTATAATTAAATTAAATTAGATTAATAAATTATTTTAATTCATTTCATCATCATATCGACGTAAAAAATATTCGCGACTCATCTACGTCGTTATAGTCTACAGTCAATAAAATTAAAAAGAATATCGTAATTTTTTTTTTAATAATATTTTTTAATACTCTAACTCAACTTATTAATTGTTTTTCTGAAATGAAACGATTGTAATCGCCACCACGTTGTACCTCCAAGCCTTACATGGAAGGTTCCTTTAAAGTTAAAACGGTTTATAGTCAAAGACGGCAGGGAAAACAATTTAAAGGCGTTTCTAAGAAGCTATTACAGGGCCCTCTAAAGAAAATAACCCCGAAATTTATACCAAGATAATTTACCTCCAGTATTGTGGAAAATTTTCTTTTTGTTGTGTTTGGTGTAATAAGTAAGGTTTAATCTATTTGAAAATGGCTATAAATAAAAATATTTCAAGTGCCTTTAAATGACTCTAATTCTGTTTCTTTGAGCAAAAAAATAAGGGCGATTACATACGGTACATCAAAACAGACAAAAATTGCATGTCATCAACGAAGTGGTGTTGTTTAGTTGTGTTCTCGAGGTACACAGTCTTTCTTTTCTGAATGATTCTCGCCTTTATAAGCTCTTTTCACCTTCTTAGACATTTCATATATTACAGCGTAAAAATATAACATAGATTTCTAGAAAGATGTAAGGTACTTTTTAATGTACCTACACAAAGCAGTAGAATGGAATATTGTATGTATTTTATATTACTTACTAGCAAAATTTTGTATATTTGACGACCTTATCGCAATTTGCGATCTCTTCTAAGCAACCATTTATTTGATAGTGAAACTTAGATACATCTTCTAAATTTTACTATGAAATGAGCGGTCATAAATGGTGAATATATTCAGGTCCAGGTCCAGGTAGCTATACATGAATAGGAGTCGTCATGCATATGAATGCACTTTGTAGGCTTCCTTTAGTTGGCTTGCAAATTGATGGAGCGTGCACAGGCGGTGGCTATTTGAGTTCGGAATTATATTTCAACATGTACATTCAATACTCCCGAGAGTTAGGCTTTACGTGAACTTGAATATGTATAGGCCATACTGATACGGGAGAAACTTACCATATTTGATGATCAAAGAACATGTAGGACTATTCCTAGTTAAAGTAGGATAAAGATCTTAGTCTAGATATAGCAACGGAGCCAACAAACTTGCGGTTCGTCGGAAAATGTAATGAAATAAAAAGTAATATTCTTTATTTTCTAGTACATAAAAAAAAATAGGCAGTCATGGGACTGCCGACAGAAGTGAAAACTTAAACGAATCCCTCCCTCCCTCTCTCCCTCTCTCCCTTCGTAATTTCTACCTCCCTCCCTTCCTCCCTTTCTCCCTTTCTCCCTCCCTCCCTCCCCCTCCCCCTATCTCTCTCCCGCCCTCCCTCTCCATGTCTCTCTGACGCTGTACATGTAAATATAAGAAATTCGGCTCCGTCGCACGAATTTTCGATCGGGACAGGAGGACAGGACAGAGGACACGCGGACACATTTTCGATCAATTTTCGATCAGGGTCTCGGTCCTGATGCGAGTTTAACATTTTTTATCCATCCCAAAAAATGCACAACGCCGCTAAAGAAGTTTTCACTTCAAAAACTTACTCTACCTTAACAAATATAAATAACTAAAAATAGGGTTTTCTTAAATTACATGATAGTAATAATATTTAAACTCTCCCGTATTAATATTACATTACAGAAAATAATTACAATGAAATTAATACTACACAAAACATTACACAAAAAGAGCCAGCCAATCATATTAAAAGAAATAACGAGAAGGTTTTGGATAGTACATACTGACTGAAAAAAAGCCAGAAAAGAGTGTCCTTGAAGTGCCTTGCCTGTTCTTTTTGATAGGATCTACATATTAACAAGCAACTAGTTTCACGACTTATGTATACTAATTGCTTCATACTCCTGACAATTCAAAAATACCTTATAATTGGTTTAGTTGAATTAGACTGCTGCCATTTAATTAATTAATTAATGCCACGAACGTTAATGTAATCGCATGCCATGGTACGAGAAAATTCAAAAGCTATTAAAACAGATCATGTTATAAATTTCTATCAATATTAACGTCTAATTTAGGAGTAAAATGATTTCATAACCTCTAAGCCTGACAAGCTGTCGCTTAACAAGCATCTTCATTATGTATCTGTCGTACACGTTACGTCATCCTATGATAATAAAATAAAACAATAAAGTACTTTCACAGCTTAAGCCTATCTAATCACACTAAATCTCCGGAGACGTTGTTAAAACGTTCCCGATTAATTCACGAAAAGACAACGGCAGATTCCGTTTGAAATAAACGTGGTTCTGTGGTGTTTTGTCATTTCTGTTTGTAACGACCTCTGGAAGTTGAAACATTAGTGGAGTATTTTTGAAATTATGTATTTGAAATAATATATTGTGGTCGTATAAAACTTCATGTATGTATTTTTGTAGTACCTTAACAAGCACCATTCTTTAAAGTGTCACCAAGTTCCGAAATTTGTTGCTAAGAATTCTGGCTAATTATTTGATAGTGAACCTGACCACTTATATTTTGAGACGTACCCTTTAAAGGAGTCAGTTTGATACCATAAAAATATATGTAGCACCTAATAAGAAGTGCTGTCTAACCGCAGTTTTCAACAAGTTAAAGGTTCTACCCAGTTAGATAAATAGAGATAGATGCTTGAATTCGAATTGGTACCTACTAATCCCTCCTCTGAAATTTAACGGATTGCCAAATAATTCTAAAATATTATATAAAAATGTCAGGTATGCTGGATCCCTAAATGTGTTTTGGTAAGCAAGTAATTCAAATAGCAATTAAATTGTAATAGGCATCGTAAACTTAGCAAAGTCAAAGGTGTTTGACAATGGGTCGATCTTGAACCGTGTGAATGACACACCTATCGCTATTCTATTCTTTTCTTCTGACTGCTATGCCATAGGTCGTGGGTTCGATTCCCACCCGAGTCTGGGTGTTCTTTGTGTCTGTTGTTTTTATGTTCGTAAAGTCCCCCGCGACACAGGAGTAATTCCTAACGCGGGAGTTTTCTTTTTTAGGAAGACTATTCGGCTACCACTACTATTAACATTTTCTTTGAAACTCAACAGTGAAACGGTAAAAAAATAAGTTTTAATCAAATGATTGCTGTTTGTCCCTCTGGGGGTTGACAGAACAAAGGTTTAAGTTTGTTCAACAGATCAGAATTATAAAACTGTTAGAAAGTAATTTCCGACCTCGGATTGTGTTCCTGAGTTGGACGAAGTATAAATTGGTTGGTTTTCTTTGTTTCAGGTAATTTGCAGTAGTAACCTGGAATCTGAAAGTTTATTTCGCCTTTGCCCTTTAACTAGCCGCATACGACATCGATGTATCAGGGTATGTTTTGAGGTAGGTGTCAAAACAATAGACTATGATTTTCGACCCTATTCAGAAGGCGAGGGCTTCAACAAGTTCGCCGTTTTTGTATTCCATCGGAGTGGAGATCATAGTTTACAATAGACCTCTGTTCAACCCAAACTGTAACCCTGATCGGAAATGGATGTGAACGTTGAGGTTTTTGTACTAAGGCAGTAGTAGACACAATCTCGTAACAGACCTATCTCCAGCCAACTAGTTTCTTTGAGAATAGTGAACAGGAACGGTAGCTGTTCAGGGTCATGAAGAAGAAAACCTGTGAAGCCTATAGCCAGAGGATTATGCAGTTGCGTAAGTGAAAGTCTACATGCTTATATTCTGTACGAGAAGATGGCGTAGACGTGTCTCGTGGTGTCGTACATTTACGCGCACTTTTGAATAAATAGGATTTGCTTAAAGTGGCCAGTATTTTTCAGGGTTTGTGGAAGAAACGGTGTAGTTTAAGTAACTTCAATTGCAGCACTATAACGTGACTAAGGAAGTATTGAGGAACGATTTAGCGAAGAATTGCCTGAAGATTCCCTGTCCATGGTTGGAGTTTACAAACCGAGAATGAGTTAGAAAAAAAACCTTCCACGGTTCCTTCCTTGTCAATACTATTTAAAGATAGATTTCTACCATAAGGCCTAATTCAATTGGTTGGTATAACGTTCAGGAACTGGACTGGACTGGTAACCAACATAGTTAAATATAACAAGTCGAGTTTCTTTCACTACAAACCGCCTTCATAAGCATTTCTTTTGACGACAGACGAATATGGCTTTGATGTAGATATTTGCCACATGAAGATAATGATATAGGTGTGACGTGGCCGAAAGAGAGCTCAAGGGTTTAATATCGTTTCGAAATGATGAAGGGTTGACAGGTAGGTACTGTCTAAAAATTGCGTTTTATTACGTGTGTACTATAAAAGAAGGTCACGCATTTTTTATTTATTCATTCTTGTCCTAATGTGACACCATATTTTTAAATATCTACCTTTACGCTTTGGCAACCGCTTGATACAAATTTGGAAGGTCTGAAATAGGTTGTATATATGAGTTAAGGTTTGTAAGCGTAAAAAGATAGGAAGTTAATAAAGTCTCTTCATAAAAGCCGTTCTTGTGACAGTTTTAGTAATATGCAAAGGTTTTCTGGAGACCACAGACAAAACAATAACTATCGTTATTTCAAAAACAAACCGGCAGTAAAGGTTACCGAAGGTTCTAAATCTTCTCCGGATGTCTTAATAAAAGCTGTTCCCGGATCCCTCCTAGTTAAGGCGCAGTACGGCACACCGTGTGGTTTTAGTCGGTTCGATTCCGACACACCGCCCCACCGAAAACCCCGGTGGGGTGACAGCCGCAGGGGGTTTCCATACAAACAAATAAAAAAAGGTTCCCAACCTACCCTCGCCCTCCCCTTCCCCCTCTCCCTCCCTCACTCCCTCGCCCCTCTTCCCCCTTCCCCTACCTGCAACGCACTTGTGACTCTTGAGTTGCAGGTGCCTATGGGCGGCGGTAGTCACTTACCATCAAGTGACCCGTCTGCCCGTTTGCCCCCTATAACATAATCCCAATCTAAACGTTATCTTGAATTTCAAGTATTTTCGTTTTTACCTAGTATATAATTAAATAAATACAGATCATTACTTCTATTACTTAAATACACAAAATAACACAATATTATAGCACGGGTTGTTGTATCATGGCTTGTGAATTTAAAAAACTCTTAGACATTCACAAGAAAGTATCATCCCTATTATCTGTAATGAACTAAATTAAACACATGGATGTTTTCCTTTTAATGTTTATCATACATAATTTTTTTTTTCTCGTTCAATTATTAACACTTATTAAAGAATACTGTACACACAAACCTTATAATTAAGTTTTATTATATTAACATATTCGTCATTAACATATTCTTACTTGTATGTTATGCATCCTAACTAATATTTTAAATGATAATGTGAGTATGTCTTTGTTCTGTCTTTCACCCTTTATATCTAACCCGATCAACTGGAAATTTTGCTTACACGTTGTCACCGTTACAAAAAACGACATAGGATACTTTTTCTCCAGAAAAAAAGCTGTTGCTGAGGAATAGACAACATACAAAAGCCAGTAAACAAATATCAAGAGATTCTTATAAAACTAAGTGAAAAGTACTCGATATTAGGATCTTTTGTAAAGAATCTGAACTCTACTGTGGGAACATATCCAAATATACTTCTTACACAGAGGCAATAAAATATAAAGAGAACAAAATAGTTCTTTTTATATTTTATTTGACTGTACCTCATATTTGTTTAATAAAAAGTTAATATAGACCAGATTTTTTTTCAGGGGGAAACAGCACTAACCCTCATTAATCTTAATGAGAAGATTGCTATAATCTGTGTTTATTACCGTTGGTGTTCATTTAGTTGGTCTCATCAACTTCAACTGGTCTTCATTAGAATGCCGCCTTGTGGTTGTAACGATTACCGTTTATGTGTGTTCTTAACAGAAAACTAGTAACAGTTCCAGTCTGTAAACGACTTTATTATTTGATTACTTATTTGTGTACTGAGTGAGAAACGTCCGGTTTATGAAAGCCTGATCAACGCAAAATTTAACTATTCGGCTGTCAAATCTCTGGTAAGTACATATTAAGTTGCTGAAAGCAAAATTAGGCACGTTCACTTAATCATCAGATCAGAGGTCGTAGGTTCGATTCCCACCCAGGAAAAATAATTGTGAGACGAGCATGATCATTTGTTCTGTAGTTCGTTGTAATAACGGTTGTAATTTATCTATAATATGTATGTATTTAGAAATATATAAGTATGTTTATCAGCAACCTGGTTACCATAGTACAGGCTCTGTCTAGTTTGGGATCAGACGGCCGTGTGTGAGATGTGTGGAGTTATTACAATTATTAGTTAACAGAGCTGTGAAATTTTATCTTTGTTAAGCAATCAGAGTCGAACGAAGTCTTACGAACGGTAAAATGTCGTTGAATTTTACCGTCCGTAAGCGAAACGATTCATTTCTTGATTATAGGAACCGGGCATAAATGGATTTTCTACAAACAGTTCTGTTACCAAATTTCGGACGAGTATCTTACATGGATAAGAATGTGAGAGTTGTTTTAAATTAACTTCTTTCCGATTTTTTGTGATATGACGTGACGTGACGTTGGCAGATTCATCTTCAGAAACACACTTTATTAAATGACATGATTAACATGATTAAATGGAAACGTTTTTGAAATATTTTAGAGGTTCTTGAGGGTCTTAGTCAACACGTTATTAAGGTAATAAGCTTGGTATTGTACCGACGTGTCCATGAAATTTATAACTCTCTAAGCTTTTTATTTTAAAATTATAAAATAATCAAATTATCAAAGAAGTAGAAAGTGATTACAAGTGGTTGCCTGTGACGTGTGTTTAGGTACTTAAGATTTCAATAAAAGGGTTGCCTTTCAGAAAACAATAGACAGACAACGAGACGCTAGTCTGGTTCACGTCTAAATTTGAAACAGTTTTCAGACGTCAATCTGCCGGATGCGAATTCATGACATTAAAGTCTCGTAGTCTGATAAAGTTGGAAGTGAGCCAACGCACTAACTTATCCTCGCGTTGCGGAGACTTCACAAACATATATGTATTATGTAGTGGAGGACTCTAAGCACTCACAGGTTCAAAACAACTATCTACTTATCAAAAAAGTAATCATATGCGAGGACCTAACTAGTTGTATTTGTAACAACAGTAATTGGCGAGATACCTACATAATCACGTTACATAAATACGGTTCCTATTCTTTGTATAAAATTTGTTTTGATAAATGTGTTGCATAGCGTGTCTCTAATGCACACGAATTCACATTTTAAGTACGAAAGTCTTTTAAGTGAGACTGCTACAAATTATTGTCATTATCTAGTATATTACTATAACAATACACCGCACTTAAGAGCAGGCAAGGGAAAACTTTTGGAAACCGCTCCGATTATTCGATGTCACTGCGCATTTGTTCACAATTCCTAGAATTGCTGGCATCGCGCGCAATCCATAGGGCAGACGCTTGATTAAAAACACACAAAATGTCCACGTTTTACTCCACAGATTTTACACTATTTAGTATTTATGTTTGTAATATCTTATTTACTCGTATTTATTTGACATATTTCAATGTGTTTTTTGCCCTTAGTCACCTGCTATTATGGTCACTGCTGCGCTCCTAAAAGTCGGGTTACGTGGGGTTACGTAGCTTAAATTTTTCCTCTATTAATACTCTAACCAATACAACAAGAATAATTCAAATCTGACTGATGGGTGCAAAGATTAGCGCATTTAAACAAACAATCGAATCGAATGTATCTGAAACAGAGATGCTGTTTAACCTTTTGCCTTTTGGATGTATTTACTGTAAGAAAACTTAATTAAAACTTAACGCTTGACATATAAACTTTTAACCCATCTTGCTACAAGTAGTCGTGGCGAGCGGACGCCATGTCAAGCCCCCAAGAGGTCAATTAACATATAGTAACCAATTTATAACTAAGTTAAAACAACTTAATAGAAGGGAAAACTAACATAAAACAGGGTTCTTTTGTTTTTTAATACCGCGTTGCTATAATCAAGAAACGATTCGTTTTGTTACAATAAAAACTTTCGTGAGTGATATTCATGTTTATTAGAGATTATACGGTTTTACTCACGTTTGTATTTCGGGGATGCCCGACTAGTTTCGGACCCGACGGGGGCCCTTTTTCAAGGAGTGAAGCGTCCTGCCGCGACGGTGTCAGGCGTCACACTGAACTAGTCGGGCATCCCCGAAATACAAACGTGAGTAAAACCGTATAATCTCTAATAAACACGATTCGTTTTGCTTACGGAAGGAAATTTCGTTGAAAATTCATCGAAATTTTACCGTCCGTAAGCAAAACGAATCGTTTCTTGATTATAGGAACGGGACGTTAATGTATATACCAAAAGTTAAATCAATGTGACGAGTACATTCGGGGCATGCCCATTGTCGTCTACGGGGCACTTTGGGAATTAAAGATATGAAAATTGGGAGTATATTGAAAAGGCAGTTAAGAAGGGAAGGCAATGAAAGAAAAGGCATATGAAGAATGAAGAAAGAGGGGGGAGCAGGCCAGGGCTGCACACGCGAGTGTTAAACTTCTATAAATATTATATATTATTAGTATTATACACGATGTAAGTATTTGAGGGGCGATAGCATAATGACTAAGGCATCGGACTTCGGACAAGCGATCGAGTGTTTGCGGGTTCGAACCCCACAAAGTACACTACCGAGCATAAGCACTTGGTTTGAGGTTAACAAGAATACTAGTAAGAAAGCAGAAAGCCTCAAACGGCGTAAATACAATAATTTAATCGGCAATTATGTTTTGGTGCCGTTTGAGGTAGAGAAGTTAGGGTTATGGAGTCCGAGTGCTCGTTCTGCTCACAAGGAACTACCTAAACGACTAAACGATACTTCTTGTGATCAGAAGGTAGGCCTTTTTGTAGCATAGAGAATTAGCATTGCCATTCAACGTGGCAATGCTGTCAGATTTCTGAACGTTCGGACGGAACGTTACCAATAGGCGGTGATGCGGAAGTGTTCTTTGACGCGTGCATTTATATAGTCTGTTGTGTATGGGTTTAATAAGAATACTGGTAAAATGTGGACGTTATTTGTAATGTTTCTAAAGAAATTTTTTGATCAAGTGTATGGCAACTTATAGTTACTTTATTGTTAACCTAAAAATGAGTTATAAACCGCTAAATCTAAACTAAAATTTAACGACCATTTGATTTATGGTTGCGTGCGTGATTGATGATGTTGTAGTTGAGAAGTTTATGGTTGTAGTTAATTTTTGCGCAGTATTTTTTTTAATAGTACAGGTAAATAAAGAAACGATCCTTTGATAATAACGATTACTCATACTTAAAACGCTCGTAAAGGTATCTAATACTAGATGGCCTCCTCCTCAATGATCTCTGGTAACAGTACTTCCCAGTAGTACAACACTAGCCTAGTAGTATTAGACCCGGCACTGCCCTGGTCGAACGACTCCAATTCGAGCTGACATCTGCTGTACCCTATATAAGAAGGTCTGGAAAGAGTATACATATTATTAGATATTTTTTTGAAAAATACATATTATTTATTCATTTCATGCTGTTGTGAATAATACATACATACATATACTGAGGCCTGTTTTCCTGAAGGAGTAGGCAGAGATATTAAACACCCACATTATGCTAACTACATATAATTTTGACCCCCTCACGCATTAGGGGGTAAGCTTACCGACACCACCATCCAGATTAACGCATACATATTTAATGCCTACAAGTATTTACATTTTGTAGTGTTATTTACCCGCAACTCGTAATCTATTGATCTTATCAAAATCGCTCCATCCGTTTAGTAGGTATGATGTCACAGACAGACACACATATACACGCGTTAAACTTATAACACCCCTTCTTCAGGCGCCTGGGCTTAAAAATGCTCAAACTCCGTTCCACATAGTATTTCATTTCTGCTGCTTCTGATGAGTTCATCATTTCCATCGCTCCTTGGCGAGGGGAATACTGTTGATAACGATTGTCTCAATAACAGGTTTTATAAGCACTTGTAAGGTGTGAAGTGTGTTTGTTTGCTACACTTAATTTTTTTCTTTTACTCTTCATAATTAAAGAGCTTCTAAAACATATTCATTAATATTTATGTGGGAGAGCCATGCTTCGGCACGTATGGGCCGGCTCGACTTCACTCGTTACCACGGCCTCACAGAAAACCGGCCGTGAAGCAATGCTTGCATTGCATTTCGCCGCGTGAGTGAGGTTACCGGAGGCCCTAACCCTTCCCACTCCCTTATTCACGTCCTTCCCCTCCCCCCTTCTTCCCACTCTTTCCCCCTCCCCCTCTTCTCCTACTCCGGCCTTAAAGGGTGGAAACGCACTTGTGATTCTCGAGTTGCAGGTGCCCATGGGCGGCGGTAGTCATTTACTATCAGGTGACCCGTCTGCTCGTTTGCCCCCTATAGCATAAAAAAAATAATATAATAATGTGTTGACTAAGACCCTCACGAACCTTTAAAAGCTTCTAAAACAATACAAAACGTTTTAATGTAACGCTTGACATACCAAACATTCATTCATGGTTACTCCTTGACATTTACTCGTCATTTCTCGACGTGCACTCGAACATCATCTTGTTAATATCTCGTATACTGCGATGTAGTTAGACATGTCTCAGTGAAGGAAATACGCGTTCTCTTTAATTAGTACGGAATGAAAGCAAATGAGGAAAGTTGTGATTACAGTAATGGTTTCTAAAGATGAGTCTGCCGATTGCGACATTTCATATACCTAGTGAATGTTAGCGTATGTCTAGCTCGATACTTTTCTTGGCATAAAGTCCCGAATAAGGTTCCATTTGGAACAGATCTGGTATTCTTAATAACAAAATAAAGTACACACTGAGCTGAAAGTACAAATTATACCTTAAGAACTAATAACGGAATATAATATAGCATGTATTAAGATTTCTTTGCAGTAGCTTGTATAATTTTTTCATCAGGTATACAAACTCTTTTTCCTATTAGTGTTAAAATTTCTTTTTGACTAAAAAAGAGTTTCTTTTCTGGGTGCGCGTCATGTCGTCGTGTTGTGCGAGTTAGTACATATTTAGTTACCTTTTTACGAACTGAAACCGCTGAACGAAATACGATGAAATTTAAATTACAGATTGTATTCGTCAATAAATTATAGGTACACGCGAACCAAACCCACTCTAATTACTATGACTGCACGGATAGCGCAATGGTTAACGTGGTCGCCTTGCCACTACATCACGCCGAGTGTTGTGGGTTCGATTCAAGGAACAGGACAAAAAATTGTATGATCGACAAATAGTTGTCCCGAGTCTGGGTGTTCTTTGTGTTGTTTGTGTGTTTGTATGTTTGTAAAGTCCGCCACGACACAGGTATCAAAATCAGGTGTCAGGTAAAAAAAAATACATTATATTACTAAAAATTATATAACTCATTTATAATGATAACGGTGGCAAAACAGTTTAAAGTATAGCAACCTTGCCATTTTCTAGAGAAGTGAGAGTGCCTTTGTGCAGGAAGTACTCGTATAGATATGATGAGAGTGGATGATAGATCACAAATATACTGAATCAATTTTGTAAGTATCTCTTGCTATATATGTGTATTTATATATTACATGCGGGTAAGAAATAGATGTACCCTTAAAATTACCTAATGCGGATTATTTCCAGAGATAATTTTTTTACGAATTATATCGACTAAATTTACAAAAAACAAATGTATAGAGGATGTAATGACGACGGGGATATAAAACATAACGTAATAACAATAAGCTTTTATTTAAAACTAGCGATCCGCCCGGCTTCGCACGGGTAGAAATAATTGCCAAATAACCAAAAAAAAAATTATTAAAATTTCATCAAAATTGGTCTAGCCGTTTTGGAGTCTGCAAGGAACATACTAGACGCGACGCGACGAATTAAAACTAGATGCCGACGACGTAAGAAAGAGCACACTGTTTCTTTAATTTGTTAAATCGATAGAAATAAAACGCATGTCATTTGTTAAGTTCTTCTATAATAAATATAATAATATATTCGTGGAAATTCGATCAAACAGACACACATGCTAAAAAGCAGTAGCCTACCTATAGCGGATTTGTGTAATATTGCTTATTTCTAAAATACTTCGGCGAATTTTTGTAACAAAATATTCAATGACGACACGGAATGTTTCCTCTCCAGGGTTTTATTGGGGTAAAGATAGTAAAATTTTATTTAATACAGTATTGCGAGTATTGACTGGAAACAGCTGAATGTGCAAAAAAAAAACATTAGTTTTTATTTGGCGTGTAGAGTTTTCGCCATGTTGGTAGAAATTTGCAACTGTAGAATACAATATTTTTACTAGAAAAAGTTACATCATAAGAACTATGAATATTGGTACGATCGGCGGTCTTATTGCTAATTTCGATTTGTTCCAGACAACCTTAGGGCTTCATGTACACGGGCAGTACGTTAACGTCAACCTATAGTAACGCTTACAGTTGTAGCGCGAGGCGCTGATCTTCGTCACTTTCAACAGCTGCAATTGCCTCTGCCGTTGACAACGTGCCGCTCGTGTATAAGAAGCCTAAAAGCTCGTTCAGGGAGACGCGGAACGTTACGCGGTGCGACCAGTCTATCTGTGGCGTTGCATGAACAAAAAAAAACATGGTTCCGCTTATGAAAACGCGAGTAGTTGTGTAGAATGTGGGGATCAACGGTAGTATGACGAAGTAGTTCAAGGATATACCCAAATGTCCATTAAAGCCTTTCATTATATAGATGCAGAGCACGCGGGCTCCGCCGCGTGTAGTTGTAGATATCAAACAAAACGCGCATGGAAACACTTCTACATGAACGCTCTCATATAATAAGCGTTTTTTTAATGATCGGGTGATTCGACGCCAGACGCCCTGCACAACGCCGCGCGTCTCCCTTAACAAGGCCTAAGACGGACAGATGCAATGGATTACTGCATAGAACTGTTGCTGGCTGTTGCCGGGAACTTGAAGCCTCTAACTAATTAATTATCTAATTATATTAGTTACTGTGTTAATGCAAAAGTCGGAAGTTAATCGCAGTAATATTACAATCAACCGTACCATTTTGATTACCTAACGCCCCGACGTTTCAACCGAATTGTCCGGATAGTGGTCAGACCATCTGTGACTACGATTGGTGGTCTCTACTTTGTGTATTATAAGATTGTATAAATGCTAAATGCTTGCCCGTCATTTTTATATCATCATAATCAGATGATGCCACACGCGACGAGTTGAAAGCCCGACCAAGTGGGGTAATAAACTATAACTTACTTAACGGTGTGCTCACATATCCACAATGCGCACGAATCTTAAACTATAAGATTGGATACATATCACACATAAGCCACGTGCGAGCACACGAACGCCAGTTACGGAGTTGAAGTGGTCACTGTGGTCGAAATCGGCCGAGGGTCCGCATCCTCATTTCAGCCTTTGGACATCGGACATCCCTCCCTCATTGACTTCAATTTTATATCTATATATATAAAAATTTATTCCTATTTCCCTTGGTCACGCCATAAGTTGAGAACGACTTAACCGATTTTCATTTTTTTTATGTGTTTTAATAATTTGTAGAAGGTTTTTACGGAACGAAAAATTAAGAAAATTGAGCAGAAAATCGAACGAAGTCGTGGAAAACAACTAGTAATTTGATGAAAACAAATATTGCTATCTTTTCTGGGAATCGTTTGGGAAAAAAATTGTTTGCCTGTATTATTGTTAATGCGGCAAAAGAATTACGTACTAGGGAACAAGAAGATTTCTATTTTCCTAATTTATTGCTTAAATGTTTGACAAGAGGATATTGTGTTAAGCCGGCCTTTGTACATTTTCCGGAGATATCGTTTATTATGCATGAATAATGACTGTAGAAAATTACTACATCATAGTATTTATTAATGCCAAACCAAATACATTGTGTATATACACTCGAACATCGTAGGCCATTTGGTTGAAGCGGGGAAGTCTGTCTTAGTAATAGACGTCATAATTGAAAATTTCAACTACGCAGCGTTTATTAAATTTATCTTATTTAATTAATAAAAGTAACACAAATTCATCTTCTAGAATTATATATACATTAAAAATTTAAAATAAGCCAGCTCATAAATCCCTTCAACGAATAGAAAAGAGCTGAAAACACTCGGTCAATTCACCTTTCCTTAAAAAAAACCAAATTGACATCAGTCCATCCGTTTAGGAGCTAAAATGCCACAGACAGACATACAGACCCATGGATACACACGTTAAACTTATAACACCCCATCTTTTTGCATCGGGGGTTAAAAATGGCCAAATCGTGTACTTGTGGAAAAAATAAACGTCACTTTGGACAATTGACCGATACGATAAAACTTTTTGGCCACTGTACAATTTTGAACACAAGATAACGGATTTTTTAAAATCAAACGGAACCAAGTTCAAAGTAGACTCTAACCAAAAAAAAACATAGGTACGTAAGGAATTTAGAACCGTCTTCGTATTGCCGTAGGTCATATTATTAACCAAATATGCTCAGACTGTGTTTAGTGACATACAGCTTTATTTAAATTTAGATCTAAAACCCACTTGATACTAGTAAGTACCACCACTTAATTTGAACTAGATTAATCAGAAAGCTCATCTCGTTCTGGATCACCCCTAACGAGATCATTCGATTACGCGTAGACACCTGATTACAGAGATAGCATTCTGCTGAGATTAGATTCGTGACAACCTGTTCCATAATATCCAAGATTAGGTTTAATGGTTCAAATTTAATGAAGAAATCATCAATTTTGTAAATTTTAGTTTTAATGCGTGATTCCACTGTAACTAAATTGGTTGAATATTTTCATATAGAAATACTATTTGTCAGTGGGCAAAAATATCCTTGAACAAACAAATTAATATAAAATTCCCATCGGATAGATCTAATATGGATGATGATATACAAAGTGAATAGTACAGTGATAGTAAAAATGTATTATATTTTTACCAAAGTTTAAAATTATATAATTGTAGTTATATAACTAAAGTGGAGGAACAGCTGTAACGTCCCAAAGGAAGGATCCTCCGGCCGGGCTAGGTGATATATTGGTGATTGAAGCAACGGTAGCGTAATGGCTAAGGCGTCGGATTTGCGATCAATTGTTTGCCTGTTCAAACCCCACCCAGTGCACTACCGTCGTGAACCCACTCCTGTCACAAGCATTTCGCTTCGCTGGAGGTATTCTTTATAAAAGAAATGCCTGGCAAACCGATTGAAGTCTCATTTTCAATGAAAATTAAACAGTGATAGGTATACATAGGTACGTTATGTTCATATATATAGTTTTAGTACAAACCCCAAAGCATTGCTTAGAGTATATTTTAATTAAAGTTATTTTTTTTTCTTTTGCGGAACGGAAGCCTAAAAAGGTGAATAAATCCAGCAAGTGTAAAAATAAATCTAAATCTTGCATCTCAGGTTTTATCTACAAAACTTGAGAGGCAAATTCTTAGGTAGAATTTTTTTTTTACACTTCTTATTATATGTATATACTTATTTATAAGCCCAGCCCAAATATAACCGATTTCGGACTACGACCGACCGGACCGAATCATATCAATAGATTAATTATGAGAGCGAGAGCAGCATTTATTTTTAATATTTATTAGTAGTTATTCATGTATACATTTCCTGTATAAACTGGATGATGAATGAATAAATGATTTTTATAAAATACTATTTGCAACTGAAAATCGTGTGACACTGAGACTGGCAAAACATTCTCGTTGCATTGCATTACAATTTCATAACATAAGAGTATTAAAAAAACATATCATGAAAAACATATTATATATGTTGCATAGAAAATAATTCTTTCAATAAAAAACCGACTTCAAAACAAAAACTATTCCATAAAAGACTATATGGTTTTCTCATGGATGCCATTGTCAGAACTGGGCCAAATTGAAATGGGACCACACGGGAAGCACCAGCTTTCAAATAAAAAAAGAGTCATCAACATCGGTTTACCCAGTCGAAAGTTCTGAGGTAACAAATATAAAAAAAAAACAAACAGTCGAATTGAGAACCTCCTTCTTTTTTGAAGTCGGTTAATAACATTATACCTATCTAGTTTTAAAGTTTTACGGTCCTACGGTCAATGTTGGGTGTGATATTTTGCTCTTAGCAGAATGTGGGATTCCGAATCGTTCATATAACATTTCTTTATTAGCTGGATGTCATAGCTTGATAGCTTGACTGTCGTGATCATACTATGGGCCGAAACTATGGTGATGCGCGCAATACACCAGCAGACAGAAAATGGTTCCTAAAACTGGTTGAAATAATCCCCGAATATCAAGTTTAGTTTATCAAGAGCGCGCATAAACGTATGACGGTGCAATCGATCGTCAGTCAGGCGATAGTTTAGTTGAATGCGGTGCACCGCTCGCATCATACCCCACACACGTTATGCAATGGCTGATTGTTGTTCCTGAGTTTCTTTAAATAAGAATCTGGCAGTGATTTTCGATAGTTTGATGGGTCAATTTCTAATCGTCAAATGCGCGCACATCTTCATAGTGATTGCCGATCAAACTATCGGCCGATTAAAAATTACTAGTGCGCGGCGGCTCTTATAACGTAAGATTACCTCACACACATGCACACACAATTTACCCTTTAAATTTTACCCAACATACCGATACAGCCCGCATTCGGCTTTGCTTGCGTGAATATAGATTTTGTGTCAATCAATTAAAGTATCCCTCGTAAACCTTTTAAGGATTAAAGGGACTGTATGTCCTTCTTTATGTCTCTGAACATGTGTTTAAGTTTTCATGATGATCAGTTAAGTGGTTCAGGCTTGAAATCGTAAAATACAAACTCACTTTCGTATTTATAATAGTCAGGATTGACTATTACTTTTTCGTTCGCTTCTAAAACTACTTCCATAACATACGTCATACAAGAACTACAAAATACTGTCATATGACAGTATTTTGTAGTAACACAGTTTTTTATGCAAAACAATCAAAAAAAGATATCACGTCTCATCCGTTGTAAACACAACCCTCCGTCTGGCGCAGTCGGGTAAAAACAGAGTAAATTCCTATCCCGATAATATAATTCTACAATTAACGTACAAAAAGTATGGGAAATATTTCATTATCAGTTATTACACATTATGTTCTATAAAATTGATTTGAAAATATCTCAAGAACAAATATTATTTTTTGTCAAATCAGCAAAAATCTGATTCGAGTGCATTGCTTCAAGCTCCACACCGCTTGGTTTTGCTGACAATGCAATTATGTCTTTTGGGTTCCAAGCAAAAGGATACCTTCACCACATTACTGAGTGGTTATAATATGCTATTTGCAAATGTATAAAAATACATTTAATACACATCATACACAAAAAAAATGCCATTTGAAAATACACAAGTAATTGCAGTATTCTTTTGGACTACGTTTACACTAGCTGTACCCGCCGTGGATGCACTCGCGTCTATGTATGTTTTTTTAATTATTTTTCTGAAATGAAAGTAGCCTAAGCTACTCCTTTCAACATCAGCTATCTGGTATTGAAAGTTCCGTGAAAATTGGTGTAACCATTTCGGAGATTAGCCGGAACAAACATACAGACAGACAAAAATATAAAATTTGACTGCCCTGTTGGCCTAGTGGTTAGTGACCCTGTCTGCTATGCCATAGGTCGTGGGTTCGATTCTCACCCGAGTCTGGGTGTTCTTTGTGTCCGTTGTTTGCATGTTTGTAAAGTCCCTCGCGACACAGGAGTAATTCCTAATGCGGGAGTTGTCTTAAGAAAAAAAATATATATTTAGTGAAAAGTTGATATTTTAACATTACAAACATTCACTTCAATTTTATTTATTTGATTATAAGATGTATAGATAAGTTTATTTTAGCACTAAAGGCACCATAATGTACATGCGCTAAATGTGATATTCTTGGCATTTTGTCAGACTCAGACTATGTACAACTAATACACAAACAGTACTACCCAAACATACAACAATACATACATGTGTATATTATGTAACACTTTTTTCCTCTAATAAACTGTAAAAATCGTTTAAAAAAAACATTTTTTTGTACTTTTTTGTCATAATATTTTCATTTTAGCCATTTTGTTTTACCCGTTCACTTCTCTTGTTTTAAAATAAACATGTTCAAGGTAAAACTCCTCGACAGCTTGAGATTGATACCGGTTAAACTACCATCCCGTGTCATCCACGTCACTTCCACGTTAGAACATGTTTATAAATTTTATGCAAAATGTCACAAGTGTGATAAACGTTCGTACGCACGTAACGACCTTCTTCAAAAGGATTTGTAGCATACTAGTTCTCTTCCACACGGTTTAGCTCGCGTAAAATATAATAATCGTACAACATCTGATGTCAATCGAATTTTTATACATATTTAACATTCGTTGGTCGTGTGCATACCATTAAGCTTTGGCTTTAGTGCGATCGTAAATTATTGGGACAATTTTGGGTAGACAAAAGTTGATATTTTAGTTATTATGTCTCGATTCTAAATCTGAAAGGATGCCCCGTGGAGTGCTTGAAGAAGTAGGTACCTTCTTCATGCAGTCCAAGGGGCATCCACAGAAGTGTGTAACAGATTTATGCTCAGATTGGGGAAATAATCACTGCTTAATTCCTACTAGAGATCGACTAGCGGTCGAATATCGACCGTTTTGAATGTCTTGTTTTATTTCATTTACCAGTTTAACTTGAACTGTCCGTGTATAGACTTTTGTACCATGACAGGTCAACATATATACTGGACCCCTATAACTTTATTTTGCCATTTTTACATAATTTTTAACTTGATAACACATATTGTTTAAATTTTTTAGCTTCCTGCACTTCTTCTACCTATAAACTTTAAGTATTTCAAATTTCCATTTGTCTGTGCGCGTTTGCTAAAAAAAGCGCACAAAGAATTTTCCTCTCGTATTATATAGATAAGTAGTATATAGCTTACCAGATAATTTAATTAATAAAAAACACGAAATGTTTTCCACCTTTCAGCGCTTAATTATTATACTATTTCTCGAAAACTCCATAAGCTTACTTGTAGGTTAATTAACCATCTATAGCCTAATATTATTCAGATACAATTACAACGTCAGTGTAACCAATTACTTTTAGCTTTTATTAATTCCAGAATGTGTATCTTTTAATCATAAAATATTTTCGAACTAATGCAAAACTTCAAAGAACTTGAAGTAAAAATATTGAACAGTTATTTTAGTAAGAGAAAAATACACAGAAAATAAAAGTTTTGTAGATAAAAGTCAATTCGTAGCAGCCTCGTGGCATCCGAAGTGTAGTCTAAGAGCTTCTAGTCCTTAGAACTTTCCATTAAAGACTGTTTGCATTTGATAGATGCCCAAGAACAGATAATATCTGGGTTGAAGATGTGAGTAAATTTAAAGCTGTGTTTAAAATAGATTACAAATAATGCTATTATACTATGACGAAGAGATTTTAACTTTTAAATAAACCTATTTTTATATCTTAATGTTCACAAACGTCTTACGGCACAAATTATACAAGAATTACAAATTCCGAAAGTGCTAATCAAAATTATCAAAGATAAACATTAGTTTTCACATGTGTGTTTTATTTACAATTACTCTACTATTAATTTATTCATATTAAATTATATATAGTTTAATGATATTGCATTATAAATAAATTCATTCAGTTTATGAATACGTAACTAGAGCAATTATGATCAGATTGAGCAGAGAACGGATCCTTACCGGATACTGCAACTGAACAAACATATGTTCAACCCAAAGTTAGACGAAAGCGCAACATGCAGATTATATCGAGAGGCAAAAGTAACTGCAATGCATATTCTATCACATCACATCAAGCAACATCAGGAAATACAATCAATCACTGCTCATAAAATTTGGAGGTTACTCGATGCCATAAGTCTGAGCTGTAAACTATAAAGCAAGAGTGCGCTACAAAATATCAAAAATGGTTGAAGTAACTCTAGAGTTACTTCAACCATTTGTGTGCCTAGCACAAAAACACTAAAAATTAAAGCTTCGCAATCTATTTTGACGTCTTCAATGTAATATTCTTCTGACAGGTCTGGACGAGTTTTCTAGACTGACAAGTCTGGACAAGTTTTCTAGACTGACAAGTCTGGACGAGTTTTCTTTAAGATATGTTTCAGATTTGATATTCTAGCTCTTAAACTATAATATAGCGCCGGCAATCTTAAGAATGGGACCTTGAAACTTGATGTTTTTCTTTACAAATGTTTATCCTCGAAAACACCTCTGTAGAATAGTCAGGTTAATTACTACATTCACATTTCGCAGTGTACATTTTTTAACCTAAGCAAATAGGGGTCGCCTCTTTTACCGTCGGTTCGCGTACCGCTAAGAAGGAGAAACTAGAAAACAATTTATTCGCACTTTGTAATCAATTCTGACCTCACTATTGCGAGCGAATTTATACCATCTTCCTTCCTCCATCCTCACTAATATTGTAAACGCGAATGTGAGCTTGTTTGTTTGTTACGCGTTCACGTCTTAACGGTCCACGTCAACTGATCATCCCACTATTATAAATGTGAAAGTTTGGATGGATGGATGAATGGATGTTTGTTACTCTGTCACGACAAAACTACTGAGCCGATTGCAATGAAACTTGATATCTAGATAGCTGAAGACCTGGATTAACATATAGGCTACTTTTTATCCCGATATTCCCACAGGATCGTGACTTATGCGGGTGAAACCGCGGGGCGCTGCTGGTATACTATATACAACTGATCATTATGAAATTTTGCATACCCTTACAACGTGTACCACGTTCTAAGGGTACAGAGAAAAAAATAGGGTTTTTTTTTTTATATTTTAGGATGCAAACAAGCAGACGGGTCACCTGATAGTAAGTAACTACCATCGCCCATGGGCACCTGCAACTCAAGAGTCACAAGTGCGTTGCCGGCTTTTGAGATGGGATTACGCTCTTTTCTTCCAGAAAAAAGCACAGTTTTAGAGCTAATCCACCATAGGCCTTAGTCTATTCTTTACACATAGTGAATCCATGCACTTTCATGTACTTGTAGGGTAATACCCTACAAGTATAAATTTCCTCCCCGTTATATCATCTCTCTAGTTTCCTATATCAAACACCTTTTACGGTTCTGCAGATTTTTGAGGAAACACGATTGTGCAAAGGTATTTGGGAAAGCTTTCAAATAGAATGGCGTCCTCTTTACATTTCAGTGATGTATGCAGTAGCTTAAAATGATTTTTAACGGAAACTTTTAGGTTTTATATAACTAGGAAAGTGTAAGGTTTATTCTAGGACTTTGCTTGTCTTATAAAAGGTCCGGTATTTGATATAAAACGAAATTGTGTAACTAAGTGTGTCAGAATGAGACACCTAAGTCTTATCTTAAAATTTTGATGGATGGATGTTAGTTACTCAATCACGCAAAAACGGCTCAACGGATCTGGATAAAATTTGGCACAGAGATAGATTATAGTTTAAAAAAGCACATAAAGCACATTTTATCCAGGAAAAATTGGATAGATTTGAATTTCCACACGAACAAAGTCACGGGCAACAGCTATTAGGTCATATTTACATTTACTTGTAATGTCTGGAGCCCAATTTAATATTAACTACCTGTGAGAAAAGAGCAAAACACAATTGACGTGCGGAACCAATATACAAATATAATAATACTAGCTTTTACCAATGGCTTCACTCACGATAATGTAGTTATATCTTATCAATCAATTTAAATATCCCTCGGGAACAGTTTTTTTCTTAATGAAATACCCTATATCCTTTTCTATATCCCTGACAATGTATATGCAAAATATTATGATGATCGGTTGAGTACTTAAGGAGTAACAAACAAACAAACTCACATTCGCATTTATGATATTAGTTAATATCAAGATAATATTTACAATCAAACTTTTAAAACTACAAGCCACTGTGGTATGCACCTACTCGCAAAAGAATAACGTAACAAGATGAATGTTGATGACGATCTTCACGAACATATAAATGTTAGTAAAGCTAGTGTCAATAAATTATCTCTTTAATGGAAATAAGGTATCTAAAATTCAAATCAATCCCAGAATTACAAATCAGTCAGTGACAGTACCGACACTGAGAGGTGTGGATGCGTTGGTGGCGGTACTGTGCCGGAAGTGTGACTGCACTGATATGTGTGAATGGGCCTTAAGGCTGTACGTAGGACCTCTAGATAGATATAACCTTTAGTGGTGTCTTGATACGCGTCACCTTCGCGATACCTTCATTACTCAGTTTCAAAAAACATAACAATATTACTTAAATTAACAATAACTAGCTATAATAACAACATTCGTAACTGAATTCAATATTAAAACTATATATTTGCCGATAACATTGACCTATGAATATTAACCGTTACACGTTTCTCAACTCTAGAAATGTTATCGACGGCAATTCGTTTCATTTCAACATGTTTATATGTGCATAGCTAGTGTTGGGATGAGAGTCGAACATTTATCTCATTTCATTTGTTTTACAAACTTCACAACTTTCACATAGAAATAGTGTCTGATGAAGCCGGGTTGTCCAGAACAGAATTTGCCGCCTCTTACAGGAAAAAAATATTTTCCGAAATTTGACAGTTAAGAAAGGCAATAAATAATGGAACTAGAAAAGTACGGCGACTAGTCTTAGACCGATACACTTTAGTCCATCAAGGAAACATTTACTTTCATGTCTAATTTGAATTGGTCGTGGGTTCGATTCCCACCCAGGACAAATAATTGTGTGATGAGCATGATCATTTGTTCTGTGTCTGGGTGTAATTGATCTATAATATGTATGTATTTAGAAATATATAAGTATGTTTATTAGCAGTCTCCTTACCATAGTACAGGCTCTGCCTAGTTTGGGATCAGACGGCCGTGTGTGAGATGTGTGAAGTTATTATTATTATTATTGATAAAACATTATGCCTTGGACTTTCGCTAACTCTTCATAGTAAATATTTTTATCAAACATCACTTTGTTACAACTCCTTTCTACTTCTACGCTGTTATCATCATCTAGTACAGAACTACTACACTAGCTCTATTGAAAATAAATTTAATGAATATCTTAACAAATAAAATACTCATACTGTATATTCTTTCATAATTCTCATTCTACTAATCATCCTAGGACGTCCACTGCGGGACCTAGGCCTCCCTCAATGACTTCCAAGTAGACCGGCTGGAAGCGGCCTGCATCCACCGTCGACCCGCAATCTTTATAAGGTGTTTGCCCATCTTGTAGATGGGCATCCTTCGCTGCTCTTTCTACTAATTATAAATATTAATTCAGACCTTCCATTTAAAATTATTATTGATATAGGGATATTTGCAAAACAGTATTCCGTGAGAGCCATGCTTCGGCACGTATGGGCCCACTCGACCGGAGTGATAACACGGCCTCACGGAAAACCGGCAGTGAATCAATTCTTGCAATACTAACTTTTAAACTTTCGCGTTCCGTGATATAATTATGTAAATAAACGGGAATCAACGCGATCACGAAAAGATATTACATACCTCTGAATTGCCTGACGTTTCGACCAGGTTGCACTGGCCGTGGTCCCAGGCTGGCTCAGCGGTGCACGCCCTCCGTCGTCAAGATCGTGAGGTAGAAGGTTCTTGCGGGTGGATGAAGAACCTTTCAGAGGTATGTAATACCTTTTCTTAATCGCGTTAATTCCCGTTTAAATACATAATTCTTGCATTTCTTTTCGCCGAGTGAGTGAGGTTACCGGAGGCCCTAACCCTTCCCTCCTCCTCCCTCCTCCTCCCTCCCCCTCTTCCACCCTTTCCCTACTCCCACCTTAAAGGCCGGCAACGCACTTGTAACTCTTGAGTTGCAGGTGCCCATGGGCGGCGGTAGTCATTTACCATCAGGTGACCAACCGCTCGTTTGCCCCCTATACCATTAAAAAAAAAAAATCTTTCCTTTTCCAAATAGTCCTATATAAATCTAATATACAAGAAAAATCTATGTCGTTTAGTTTTATATGTTTAAACATAAATAGTGATTTTATATCGACGTTTACATGGAACTGTAGCTGGAGTCAGAGTTTGTTGAAGCTATGCCTTCAACAAATAAATTCTTTGGTATAATTGCTATGCCAAGCCCAGCACTTAAAGTACGTCTGACGTGTAATGACCTCGATGAAATTTTATCTTGATCTCGCATGTTTGTGAACATTCATGAAGACAGTTAGTAAGGTCAGAAGACAGGTCATTGATATGGATAAGAACCTATTTTTGTCTGTAGGAAAATACAGATTAACTTTCATAAACATGGTACGATTGTACAACTACCTTTATTAATATTTTATTGTTTAGTACGATTGCTAAGAAATGAAACAGATAACTAATATGACAAAAGAAATTACAAATAAATACCTTGTGCTGACTTAATTATAGGTACCACAACCAACACAAACAGAACTTACATCGTTAAATTAAATTAAAATAATATAAGAACAGACATATTAAAAAAAATTAAATCATTAAAGATATTTTTTGTTAATGGAGAGCCATACTTCAGCACGTATGGACCGGCTCGACCGGAGTGATACCACGGCCTCACAGAAAACCGGCAGTGAAGGAATGCTTGCATTGCTGAGACGGGTCACCTGATGGTAAGTGACTACCGTCGCCCATGGACACCTGTAACTCAAGAGTCACAAGTGCGTTGCCCTTTTTGGGCCAGGAATGCTTGCAGGCGTACTCAGAACACGCTACCAAAGTTTTATCACAATCTGATCCCATTGATTTCGGAACGCATAGTGGACATAAATACAAATATTGATTTTCATTAATATGCATGAAAAACACCGATAAATCGAATTAAAACTACCAGTATTAACCGGTTCAAATACTTTTATAATAACTTAAACAAAGTAACAGAAGAATTTTCAAAATGATGGAAAAAATAAATTACATTAAAATACTATCGAGTATTGGTAAAATATCGAGTAAATCTTCCTCTCTAGCGAATATTTGACGTGTTGTTGATTGAGTGCACTCGCAATGCGAACCTAATTGGTTAATGGATATTGTTAGTACAGTTTACATACATTTGGGGTAGAGTTATCCAGGGCGATTGATAGTATTCAATCAGTGTACACGTGTCGTATCTATTCAACTAGCTGACCCGCGTAACTTCGTCTGCGTTTGTAAATTTTCTTCGTTATTGCAACATTTTTCATTGATACTCCGCTCCTATTGATCGTAGCGTGATGTTATATAACCTATAGCCTTCCTCGATAAATAGGCTATCCAACACTAAAATAATTTTTCAATTCGAACCAGAAGTTTTTGAGGTTAGCGCATTCAACCAAACAAACTCTTCAGCTTTATAATATTAGTATAGATTTCCTGCTTTTATGTACATGCTTCAACTTCTTTGTGAAATTCAAAACATTTCACACAAGTAGTAAAACAATCCTTCTAATATTATAAACGTGAAAGTTTGAGAGGGTGTATGAATGTTTGTTGCTCTTTCACGCAAAAACTACTGAACCGATTGCGATAAAACTTGGTATGTAAATAGCTGGAGACCTAAATTAACACATAGGCTACTTTTAATTCCGATATTCCCACGGTATCGGGACTTACGCGGGGAAACCGCGGGGCGCAGCCAGTAAGGTATATATCATTAGGTATATATCATAATACTCTTATATGCGTGTAAGAGTATTAAAAATAAATGACTTTCTATACTTCGAAAATTCAGTTTGACGAAAGGCGTTTTCTTTAAAGACAGCTCCCGCATTAGGCATATTCCTGTGTCTCGGGGTCTTCACAAACATTTTAACAATGGACACAAAGAACACCCAGCCTCGCGACAATTATTTATCGATAATACAAATTATTGCACTGCTGATGCAGATATTTTTGTTTGTTTTTAGAAACTGATTGTAGAAACTATTAGAGCAATATAAATAGGCATATATATACCTACTTATATTGGTCAGTGTTTCTATGTTTATTGTGTATGTAAAATATGTATCTAAGTATGTTTCCGTGGCTGGCGTGATAATGTTGACATGTCTAAAATTGCTATTTGTCAGGGTGGCCATTTTTAAGTTTCGACGGTTATATGTATATGTTGAAATTTCAAATAACGAATATTATTTTGGTGACTGAGTGTAAGTTGATATAAAAAAATATCGATGTTCATTCACAAAATCATGTGAATCATTAATTTGACATGAGGTTTTGTCAAGTTAGACATGTTAAAATGTGAGATGTCAACATATTTCCAAAGTCGATTGCTCCAAAATGTACGTATATTTGAAAGAGTAATTTTTTTTCATATAAATTCGAAATACGTAGGAAGTAAAAAAAAACATGAAAGTCAACATGTCAATGTGTTCACGCCAGGCACGGATTTATCCGTAACTAAGCATGGTACAAACTGTGCTTAGTTTGAGCTTCGTCAAAAATAAGTTCGGGAATTTACAATCCATGAAATTTCAGAACCAAACCACTCACTTAAATAAATCTCAACAGTATCTTTTACTAAGGTTTAAGGGCAACATGAAACCAAATTATCCCCCTTCACAGTGTCAGTACTACTGAGCCCAGTAATTGATCCTACACGGATAACTAGGGGTGCGCCGTATCTCAGGTTACTATGTATGTTTGAAGTACTAAAGTTCAGTTTGCACTGGGCAAGTTGGTCCGTTCGTAATACTTGTATTGATAGGATTATTTGAACAGCTTTATTTTTAACAGACTTAAAAAGGGAGTTTCGGTATGTATGTATGTGTGTATGTGGCCATATCTTAAAAATGAATGATCGAATTTTCATTATTGTTTCACTAACGTATTCTTCATATTTTCTGGAAGGTTTTGGTACATAATACATCACGTATTTATCAGTATTTTTTCACAATTAAAATCGTCTAAATCGGTTTACTTTTTACTAAAAATGTTATATAGTTAAATCATTTTGAATTTTATTTTCAACGTAAGTACGTCGAGTCTTTTCATACGACTATTTGGTAAATATCTTCGGAATTACTGCCAGTAAAAAAGGTACCCAATATTTAGAAAAATATACACAATACATTAGGCACATTTAAATTAATCTCTTAAACTTACTTAACTATCTCCTTGCCTGATTAGTACTGATTTTCTCACTTTGCTTATTATTTACTTCTTCGAAGGCAATCCAAATAGCATGTATGTACGATACTGCCGTCGTACTGAAATCTTTCGTTTATCAAAATATTACTGCAATCTTCCAAAAGCTCATATCTCAAAACTTGTACTTCAATCAGGCTAATTAATGTAGCTATACATGTGTATATTATTAGATAAACTAACACATAGCCATAGAGCCAGACGTAAAAAACCTTTCTTTTTACACGATGGCATCAATAAAACATTGTTAGTTAATGGATTACGACTTTTACGACATTATCGATTCACATTTTTTATTGTTGTCTTAGCGCCAAACATAACAAGCTGGACAAAAAACTCCCGCTATATACTTAAATACGAATTTCAAAATTGTATAGAAATAAAGTAGACACTGATCTAATTCTTGAAAACGGGACGGATAATCAGTAATTGAATTTGTTTTTAGTCAGTCATATCAAAAGACAAGTCAAATAGCAGATTGCTCACTCAAATCCTAACCACAACCATCAAAGCGAATAATTGTGTGGTGCTCGTTGTATTCTTGAGGGTCGTGGAATCTCCATTTCATTTCATTCCCAATTTCTAGCTTGATAGTGCATTAATTTGGTTGCTCTTTAAGTTTCTACAAGATAAACCCTCATATGGAGCCCTGGGTTCCAAATTATAAGTTATTACTTGTAACAGCTAGAAAAGAAAAATATCGCAGGCAACGGTTGGCACCCAAATAGTTCCTTCACCGGCATCAATCTTCTGTGGAAGATCTAAACACAAGTTTACAAAATGACGTATGATCACTTACCATATAACGCAGAGAGAGCTGAACATACATAAGAAAATATATATAGAAGAATTGAAAACCTCGTTTTTTTGTCGGTTAATAAAAGTTAAGTATTTCTAGCAACACATAATCATATCACTGAACGCGTCCTTTCTACAGTTTAACTGCTATTTCACTTAGAGAACCTTGTAAGTCGATATAAAAGTCAGTGTTTCAACATATTTCCGCTCATAAAGTAGGCACTTGTCGTAATTCTACAATCACCTATTTTTGACGCTATGGAATTGTAAACTGTTGATGGGTTTAAAATAATACTCCATCATACTACTTTACAAATACGAACTCGGCCTTACATACACACCACTCGCAGTAATACGAAACATTTGGCATGCTCATCGAATGCTTGGTAGCTCGTATAGGAAATACTAATGAAACGTTCAGCAACATTCTTTTCAGTGTATATTTCTGTTACAATGGGCGCATAAATATGTAAAATTGGCTGAATGTATTTATTATTTAAACTAACGCGTTTTAACGACACAATATCATTCGTGAATAATATCATGTAGATTTTTATTTTCGGACAAGCTTTGAATGAACTAATAAGTAAACATAAAAAAAAGTTATTAGCTTTCCTAAACACAGCTTTATGGTCAAAGTAACCTTAATTATATCTTTTCTAAATTAATTTGCCAAAGTATTATTATTTCGTAGGTACATTCGTGGGATATCGCAAGCGGGTACCGAGGAATTGAAGATGGGAAAATTCGGGGTATATTGAAATGGGAAAGGTAAGGGAACAAGGAAGGCAATGGAAGGGGATATTGCTTATACCTACGGATGGAGTGCATACCTGTAACAATAAGCAAAACCGGATATGGTCACCAAAAGGAGTCAGCCTATAATACCCTTCACAAACTCTGGTATAAGCATGCCGTATGCCGTTTAAGCTGACTTAAAATAATTTCCCACTCCCACATAAACTACTAAATATCAGAGATACCTACGTGAAATGATAGACCATTCAGCTACTACAGCTACAATATCTACAGTCATCTTAAACTGCATACGAATGAGACCTGAAACACAAATGTTTTACCTACTGGGAATTGTTCAAACGACTACTATTTAAAAATAAATCACACTGGTTGCTTTTTTGTTAAAAATATTGAAAAATATATTCTAGTGTCTAGATGTTTCAACCACATATCTATCTCTATATTTGTCCCACAGGTACCATTTCCCTACAATAGTTCTACAGTAGGTAAACATTTCTATGCATGATTTGTTACGAAGCCGAAAGGTTTTCAATGTTTTCCACTGTCAGTATTAAGACTTGTACCTAAATAAAAATCTTGCTTGATCAATGTTTTCTATTTTGTTCGAAATGTGTATACTTTATAGTCAGATATTTAGTTCTGATTTATACAAACGTTTGGAAGATAAGGAAAGTTTTGTGTCAATATCTGTGATCTACCGTTGGTAGAATCTCTTTGGAATTTATCCCTCCCTATTTTGTACTATCTCATCTCTTACAACATTGGGGGGTTTATGATCGTACGTTAAATGTAGGTTAAGTATTTTCTTATGTATTATATGGTAGACATCAGTATTTTATGGTAACAAGCAGTTTTACAAACCACCATGCTTTTTGAGGATTTAAAAATTGTTTAAAAAGACCTTTTATCCTTCCTTCCATCCTTATACATAATTAATCCATGTGACGATAGAATCATCAACGCTCGAGTTATAGGGAAAACTACCGCCATTGTAATAATTGTATTTAATGTACATAACTAAAATGGCAGTGTAAACATATTCATTTTACCAATCTAACTAGTTGTTTGTGGTTTTATCCGATTCAATTAATTGAATTATTCAGCTTTCAAAGAGTGCAACCCATTCGATTCTATCACAAGAATTTAGATTAGCTTTATCAGGTTTAAAAACGCTGTAGAAGACTAGACAATAATTAAACAGTAGTTAACTTCAATCACGCTTTTTATTGCTTTTAATTCTGTAGGACAGGCACAGATGAGTCCAGTACTCCACTCTACACGAAATCGTGATTACACAGTACTTACTAAAACTCGTTACATAATATTAAAGCCATCAGATCGACTGAAATATGAGAATATTTAAGAGGTACGCGCATTATCGCACAGCTCAGCTTTCTCACACAACTCTGGTAGAAACGCATCCAAGGACGTGATTCAGATATCCTTCCTTATTTGTTATATAAAAAAATGTATCATTATTTCCCAAGGGAATCACTTACGTTCCAAACTGACAGCAAAACAACCTTCTAAGGCTTGTTTTTTTTTCCATCTTGCCAATACCTAACACTGACATATTTACTTAAAAGGCGTAACTCTTAGACGGGCTCGTATTGCTGCTGGCGCTGACACTTCTTGATAAGTATACAAATATCCATCGCATTTGTAACGCTTATATTTTGTTAACTGGTTACTTTTATATACTACGTTCATCTTTGTCTATATTACATGTTTATAAAAGTTGAATCTGACTCATCTGACACTTATAACAGGACTTTGATGTTTCAAGGAAGTGAACACATGTGTATTGGTGAACTTTAGAGAGTATTTTATATTCAAAACCACGACAAATTAAAACGCATGAGATGTCTTTGGGACACTCGGTTGAAATGAAGTTCCTTTCGCTATATATAGCTGATGGATTGAATAACTTATATAAAGTTTTGAATCTTGTTTTTCGACTATTCCCGCTCGTGAGTCGACTAAAAATTTTATATCAGTCTCTTCTCTATTAAATCCTGCGTCTATGGGTATATATTAGTCTGTGGTAGGGCACGCCAATAATTTACCAGTAATTATTAAAAATGGTGATCGAAATGTCGCGTGAGTGTTTCCGGACTCTGTGTTTTTTGTGTATTTTGTTTGTTTGAGCTCTGCGTTTAAAATGTAAGTAATAATGTATTTATTATGCTTCTGTATTAGTATTATATATCAATATTATCGTTATGAGCCATTCTTTTAGGATATCTAAAAATTTTAAGAATCCAAAGTCTGTAAGTATGTTTTTCGATGTGATACAAATAACTTTTATTTTGTTTTGATTAAAATTTCGCCTTATTTCGTCTTTGTTTGCCGGTTAAAAAAAAGTAAATAATCTGTGAAAGTTGCCCTAACTAATATATGGATAATTAATATACGAGATTTTTTTTCTCTTTATTTAAGGAGTTTTAGTCCTTTCGAACAACGTCACTCCATACGACCAACAAATGGTATATAATAATAATAATAATAAAGCTTTATTTATTCCGAAAAAAGTTTACATTACATGTGTGTTAGAAGTGCTATGTAGTTCTTTTATTTTTAATCAAGACTTTATTTCGGACCCCTTTCGGGTAAAAGCCTCCTCCATTTTTCTCCATCTATCTCTGTCCTGGCCTATCTCCATCCATTCGTTTTCCGCGATCTCCACTATATCTTCAGCCCATCGTTTCTTTGGTCTTCCGACGTGTCTTTTCCCTAGCGGTCCCTTCCACTTTGTCGCTTGCAGCGTCCATCTTTTGTCCTGTACTCTACAGATATGTCCAGCCCATTGCCATTTTTGCTTCAAAGCGCATCTGTTAATTTGGTTTTCTTCCTTATATTTTCGCTTCTAATTTTTTGAATTTTCTTTATTTTTAAGATGCTTCTTTCCATAGCTCGTTGTGTAGTTATTAGTTTGTTTTTTATTTTATTTGTATAGACCCACGTTTGACTGCTGTATGTAAGGCTTGGCAATATGCACGTATCTATTATCATCTTTTTTTGATCTAAGCTGTAGTCTCCTTTTAAAATTTCTTTTTGTGCCCAAAACTTATTCCATGCAATGGTAACTCTTCGATCCACTTCTTCTTCGTTCCTATTTGTACTGAACGAGACTTGTTTACCAAGATAGACGTAGTGAACAAATGGTATATGGTACATTAAATATTAACAATTATTATAACAGTCATACACAAAAGGTACGTCGCCTCATACCGACATCAACAATTTTGTAAATTGCTTTTGCTGCCTCTGAAAGGGGAAAAGCCAATATTTGATTACAGACTCCAAGTTTTTTCAAAATCTTTGTTATAAACAACATATCATTTCTAATGTCACGTTCCGAACGCATTCCATCATAATATGTAACGCATCTTCTAATATCTCACACTCAGAACAAAGGGGACATGGTACTTTTTCATCATGTGCGCGAATTTATTAAATGGAATGTGTCTGGAACGTAGTATACGAGATATTGCAGTAGTATCGAGCAGAATCAGAATAAAAATAACGTAAATCTAGACGCTATTTGCATTTTTAGTTGTGCTAACACTTTTTTCCAGCTAGCCGGCCGGCCGCCGAACGTCGGGAGTATAACGTGAAGGAGCTCCGCTTCAATTATAACCGCACAGAAAGGACTTCATGAACCGGTGTCAAAATTTTAGTGTTATATTCAGCGAAGTAAAAGAAAAGAGTTGCAAGTTTTACAATTAAACGTAACTTTGTAAGCTTTACAAAGCAAATGCAAGTGTTCCAAGAGAAGTACGAGACACAGCCTAGCTCTTGCTGAGAAGCGCCGAACTGGCCAGTCTAAAAATTGCAACAAAAGAAACGTTGAGTAAAATAGTGAGCAGCAGGGTAATATTATTTTGCTGAGAGTGTAGTTGTTACTTATTGAAGTAAAAGTCCTTTCATATATTTCTTGTTGTCCCCATAGACTAGAAGGTAACTGCTTATTACAACTGTGTCCTTTGCCACCGTATTGCACAAAAAAATATCATCGAATCCCAAAAATAATATTAAACCATTGAACCTTTGAGCCAGTAAAATCGAAACTGGCTATTTTTAAAAGAAATCGTGCAGTTATACTTTGTGTAAAAATACATTCCGCAAAATGAAAACAATAAATCTAGATAATCCAGATTTAGGTCAGGTTACGTCAACTCACCCAACTGTAAATAAAATTAGAATCAAAATAAATTGTTAAGTAATGTCTTTTTTTTTGGCCTAAAAATGATTCGTCGAAAACTTGTTCATAACATTTGCGAGGTTATTTGTGAAATTCGATTTTATTACAGAGCTTTGTCCGGCTCAAAGCTTTAGTTCGTGTTTTATAGGGTTTTAACAAGGTCACGAAATAGTAATACCACGAAACTACATATAATATCGTTTGGAAAGATTATTCTTTTTGGCTTAAATCTTTTTTTTACCAGCTAAAAATACACCACATTTAGAAGTTATTTCTTATAAGGTTATAAAATATCACTCGGTCCACCTAATGGCGAGGATTTCCGTAGCCTATGGATGTTTGTAACTTGGGGAAGTCAGGCCTGTACACGATAATGTAACAATTTTTTAATACTCGCCGTGGTCACAGGCTGACTCGACCTGTGACCACGGCTTGCAACCTGGTCGAAACGTCAAGCAATTTAAAAGTTACATACCTATTGATTGCGAGTGTCACAAGAAATCATGCTAACCATCAGGTCACCCGTACGTTCTGTCAACTTGATAAAGAAGTTTCAATTTTGGATTTAGGACAGGTAAGTTATATTTATTTTGATTTGCAAATATAATATTACAATAAGTTAAATATCGCCTATCAAAGACCGTACTAAAAATTAGTCAACACCTTGAAAGTACGTGAAAGCTGTTTCAGTACTGTCTCCGATATCTCTCCATTTCTCCATCTCCAGCATCCTATCGCGGTCCACTTGTGGATATAGGTATCTCGCAACGTGCGCCATAGCACCCTGTCCTCCGCCTTCCGCATCCAATCTATCCCAGCTACCTTTCTCAAATTGTCAGTCCATTTGACTATCGGGTGTCCTACCTATCGTTTACCGTTTTTATACGATATAGCTATAAACATTGTCATAAAATTTATTATTTACTAATAAAATATTTATTAAAGGTTTTACAAAAAATAAAATTAAACTTCTTTAATAAACCTATTATTAAATTATATTAATAACAATCTAACGTGAACAATTTGTCATACATAAAAATTGTTTTCAGTATCAATTTCATTGAAAAATGCTTAAATAAACTGTTTCATAAGTTTCAAAGTGATAATTAAATGTAAAAACGAATGTTTGATTGAGATTTGCATGACTGAGTGTCAGTGGAATAGTTTGTAAATAGGTTTTATAATGATTTTTGAATCTTATTTTTCTGTAAACATTTCTAAACGCTAAAACTTGTACCAATTCATAGATATTAACAGAATAAATGAGCTTTAAAAGTAATGACACAGTACAATCTCAATACAGTTTTTATAAACTTAATGTTTTTAATTAAAAAGAAAAAACATTAGAAGATGTACTGGCCATGGTTACTGGCTGAGTGCATAATTCCGCTAATTACAGTTAAATTAATAGTATTATATATGCACTATTTTTTATTTTTAATATAAACAGTATAAATAGCTACAAAATAAATTGTATACAGCTGAATCTATGTACGAGTATCTTGGTTCCTACAATAAAACTACACGAAGCACTTTCATTCTACAATCTTATTTCATCATCAATTTACTAATTCCTATCTTAGACTTTCTAACGTCGAACGTTAAGCTTCATTCGAGCTGTTAAGAATATTAGTTATTGCCCAAGTAAATCTTTCTCATATAACAAATAAGATTTAAACTTTGGAGATGTAATTGAGAATGTCTTCAGAATTTAAAGATAATAAAATTAAATGAAAAAGAACCTTTTTAAAAACAAGCTTTCATTATGTTCTTGTTAATAAAAAGAATTTAAAAATAATTAATTTAAACCTGATATGAAAAATATCAGTAGATAGGTACCTACATTGCAACCTTTAACGATAATTAACCATATTCGTCTACGTCACAATAATCCCATATCGTAAGTAGGTACATACCTATTAGACATTTTTATTAAACCCTAAAACTTTACACCTTGTATTCAATCTTTGCGTTTTTTATCAAATACCCAATTTTTTATAAATAAAACTTGTAAAAATGGCAGAAATATGAAATGTTTAAATTAGATATATAATAAACGTATCTCTGTTGGTGGATATCCTAATTTTATGAACATAATTATGAGTCCTTGTCTTATATAATTCATTTCAGTAATTTTAGTAGATTTTTATTTTTTGCAGTAATGTTTTTGAAACCTGTTAACAAAAAAATAAACGTAGCTAAGTTTGACGATTCCTTTTTTGAATTGATAATTTAAAATAGTCTACAATACTGCACATTTACATACAGTATAAGAAATAGTATAATAATGAAACTCGCTGATAGTAAAAGAAACCATTTCGGTTGTTAATATTATATTTCAATGTGAACACTGAAGATCTTTGTACAGAAATCTTTCGCTAACCGACCGTTTGGAAACAACACGCTACTAAAAACAAAAATCAAATCTTGCCTTGTTCATTTTTAATCTCAAAGCAGAATGAAAAGTAATATTTTTTTCAGTATAGAGACGCAATATTGGTGCTAAAGAAAAAAAACACAATGGTATCAAGAAACCGGTTCCGCATAAATTTTAATAAATTCACCGAGAAGTGTTTAGCATATTGTTTCTTTTGTTGGAATCAGTCTGCGACAGAAATGGCTTACAATTCATCGTCCTTATATATTTTTTTATTTTTAACCGACTTTAAAAAAAAGAGGTTATCAATTTGACACGTATGTTTGTAATATTATTGGAACTGCAATATATTCACAAATGGCAATCTATTACAGCTTCAAAATTTTTAAGGTGTAAATTGGGTTGATTCTTTTTTATTTATTTTAGACAGATCAAAATTACCTGACGGAAATTCAAACACAGAAAACATAAAAAAACAAAACATGTCAAAATAATAATAATGTGAAACTGTGTTATGTCGAATATTAGTAAAATGAGTCAAACATCTCACATTTAGATAGACACATCATAGATTTTAATTCCGCCTTAATTTGTCAAAGTCAAATATCTTTATTTCATAAAATCCTTAAAAAATATTTGAAAACGTATTTTATTTTATTTAAAAATTATAGATCAACACAATGTCACCGCAATAATAGGTTGCTTTGTGAAAAGTAAAACAAATCACTACATATCATAAAACAAAGTCCCAAATCAAGTCTGTCTGTCTGTTCGCAATAAACTGAAAAACTATTGAACGGGTTTTCATGCGGTTTTGACCAATATATAGAGCGATTCATGAGGAAGGTTTAAGTATGTAATTTGTACCCGTGCGAAGTCGGGGCGGGTTGCTAGTAATATATAAAAATAAATAATACCGCGTTGCAAATAGGTAAGATCGCTATCTGCCAATGCTTTTAATTACAACAAAATAGGCACCGATATAAAAAATGGCAACTCGTTTAACATATTTAAAAGATAACTTGCTCAACTTATAATTGAAAACAAATCTTTATTATCACTACATATTATAAAACAAAGTCCCCCTCCACGTCTGTCTGTCTGTTTGCGATAAACTCCAAAACTACTGAACGGATTTTCATGCGGTTTTCACCAATAGATAGAACGATTCATGTGGAAGGTTTAGGTATATAATTTGTTAAGGTTTTGTATAAATTGATTGAAATATGATGATGATGGTTGAAGATGTCTCTGTTACCCGTGCGAAGCCGGGGCGGGTTGCTAGTTATATTATATAATGTGTTAGTATGGTACTTTGATTAATGGTAATTAGTGTAACTGTTGTTGTGTTAGTGCGTGTGTTGGATGGGCACCTACATTAATAATGTTGTTTTCTTTGTGACGATGAACACTGTTAATATTTATAATAGCCATGTTCTCATGGAAGTAATGTAAATCTTATATGAGAATAAGAATGTCTTTAAACATTAAACCTTCAATGTCGATCTATGACCGCCCGTTTCCAAGTAGTTGAGCCTTGTGAGAAGAAATCGGACAAATAAATATACTGGCACTGTTTTAAATCACCAAATAGTTTAACAATACATATTTAATGAAATAATATAATATAATACAACACTGTTTTATCTTGAACATATAGCCTTTTTTTTATGATATAGGGGGCAAACGAGCAGACGGGTCACCTGATGGTAAATGACTACCGCCGCCCATAGGCAATTGCAACTCAAGAGTCACAAGTGCGTTGCCGGCCTTTAAGGTGGGAATATTAGAAGGGGAAAGAGGGAGAGAGGGAATAAGGGAGAGAGAGGGAGAAGGAAGGAAGAGAGAAAGGTAAGGGCCTCCGGTAACCTCACTCACTCGGCGAAAAGCAGTGCAGTTCTGTGAGGCCGTGGTATCACTCCGGTCGAGCCGGCCCATACGCACCGAAGCATGGCTTTCCCACGTATAAAGTCTCATTTGAAACTTTATCTTAGCCATTCCCAACACAGTTTCGTGAGTTCTAGATCTACATGCAGAGACCTCGTAACTTTCACGGAGACCCTAGCTAGCGCCATTGACTTTAGGAAACAAGTTGACCTGATACCGATGATCCCCAGTTATTGAGCAGGTTAAAAATCCACGAGCTCCCATAACTCCCTCACATCCTCCTTTTCGCATATCCTGGATACTAATTCCTCTATCAGTGATTCCTGTAAATCTCCTAAAGTTCTCTTATAAATGCAGTGATCTCATCGAAATGCACTCTGACTCAGTAAGTAAGTTCAAAAGTATTATCTACAAAACCTTTCAAAATTTCTCAGTATTTAGGCCTACTCTAACTTTAGCTCTGTGAATCTAATTTTAATACAACCAAAATAATGTTTGGTGTCTAATTAAGACCTGATTTTAATTTAATTTTAAGCATTTCATATATTTTAACAAATGGGCTTACCTGTAAGAAACTGTTACACTAGATAGATAGATAAAGTATTCTTTATTGTACACCATTCATTGGAATTAGTTGAAACAGAACTTATACTAAAAATTAGAGTACAATGGGCGGTCTTCCAGACAACTTTTAGATAATTATGAATCTATTCGAAAAGCCAAATAAATAAAATAAAAAAAAAAGGTACCGAGTGTGATTCGAATCTGACCGTCCCATGCCTGCCACTGTCGTACCGCTGCTTTTTATTTAGGCAACTATATGCTTTGAACAATCAAGTCCCCTTTCAAACAAAAAAAACGCACTTAAATCGGTCTATTCGTTTGAGAGCTACGATGCCACAGACAGACACACAGACACGTCAAACTTATAACACCCCTCTTTTTGCGTCGGAACTTAAAAAACTGTAGCAATTTGGGATCTCCGTAGCACTTGCGTAGCATTTGCGTAGCAATTTGGTAGCGGCGCAGACAAATTTCTACGTAGCAATATAGTAGCTACATTATACCTTTAAATCTGTCTACCTAGATAATTATGTACGATTCGAGTCGCTATCCGTTGAATTCGGTCCAGAGGGAGAAGCTGTTACTGGGGTGCCCCTGCAAAGAGATTAGAACAGTGTTAAACATGCGGCCGAACCTGCGCCTTAAAAAGTTGTAGGTAGTGGACCGGACTGAAATACTGTCCCGATCTGTTCAGCACACCAAGCTTCTTCGAGGCTAATTTGGCCTCATAAATATATTATTCTGCAACAAAGAGAAACGCAAAAACATCTCAAAGGAAATAATACATCAGTCAATGAAATTTTAAAACTGTGACGTTAGGTAATATGACACAGTGACAACAAAAGTACTTTAGCTACCCTTTGTACATTGTACGTACGTTCCGACCAACTTCTGTCCTCCCGTTCATAACTTTTTTGTTCGGAATTCTCCTTTGTACCGTCAGCGCAAAAGTTGTTCAAAAAGTGTAAATAAAACAATGTCTGTTGAGCTTTATTCTTTCCATCATTGTACTTAATTTAAAATCTACCATGCCAAGTAGAACTACTATAAACTAAGTCGATCTACTTCTAATTTCAACTACTCCTACAACGCAATTAATGTTCAAACAACCGTTGGGCAGCGACAAGCCATTCATGAACACGTAACCTGCGAAAGCTATCTTCGAACTAATGGAACTCTCACCATTCCTTTATCGGACTACTAGACGCAGACATAGGTGACAAGCTTTCTTTGTCGAAACACCGAAACGTCATAAATGCTTTGACAGCTCTTTTTTGGTTCGAGTTGCCAACGTCTGGAATGAGCTGCTTACGTCTATTTTTCCAGACAATTATAATTCTATAACCTTCAAGAGTGAATAGGTTTCTCTTGGATAGGCGTGTACTATCTTTGTCCTCAATGTCACTTTCCATCAGGTGAATTTGAAGACAACCACCTACTCTTTCATTTCATTTTTTTTTTTTAAAGAACTCCCGCTTTAGTAATTACTCCTGTGTCGCGGGGGACTTTACAAACATACAAATAACGGACACAAAGAACACCCAGACTTGGGTGGAAATCGAACCCACGACCTATGGCATAGCAGTCAGGATCACTAACCACTAGACCAACAGGCCAGTAAAAAAAAGAACCCTGTAAATATCATCATTATTACATCAAGTTTTTATCCTAAAAGAGTCCTTACGGTACGCAATTAATATTTACATATATATATACATAGATACATATCAAGTACCTAAACCACAAAGCGCACAAATCTATAAGATACTAGCTGACCCGACAACCGTTGTCTTGTCTTAACTATGACTTCAGTAGTCATTCGAATTGGTATAATTAATAAATAAAAAAGGTATTCCAAAAACATAGTTCCGACCGATGCATTTGTTTTAAACGATATTTGCAGCGCGCATTCTGTCAATCGCGCCAACTGTCAAACGACTGACAGTTATGTATGTCAAAAGCGCTATGGTAAACGTTGTTCTGCCGGAACGTAAAAAATATTTTTCCTGTAACCCTATCGCAGCGCCATCTACCGGGTCTAATTGTAAATCTAAACCATTCTCTAATCCACCTGAAGACACACAAAAAAATTCATTAAAATCTTTCCATCCGTTTAGGAGGACTTTAGTAACATACACACGCACTGAAGAAATATATACATATAAAGATAAATTCCAGTATAAGATATAAATTCCAAACTACAACACTGAGAATATCTCACCAAAGACATTATCGTAATTCAAGACTTATCATATTTTATCCATGTTATGGTTTAAATGGCATCGCGAGTTTCCGCAGGTAGCGGTGAAGCATACTAATATAGTACTTTATATGGATCAGTTACTTAATCCATGGAGAAACGGGCAATTAATATATCCACAACTTTTGGTAGGTCTTTTAGTTTTATCGCCAACACACGACCTCATTATGGTATTGTTCAAGAGCTTGCGAAAACCTGAAACATAGCAAATGATACACACAGTAGTCAGTTTATGAGACATAATGTCCCTACTGACAGCAAGGGACATTAAATGAAGGCTATCTTCGGTCTAGATAGTGCGCTTGAATTCTTATAATTCCTTGAAGCGACGTATTCATCGTCAATATTTTTAAGTAAAAAAAAAAATTGAGTATAAATATCAGCCATACATAAATTGTAACTAAAATACCGCAAACATACATTTGTACTTCATTTTTGTATACTCTGTGAAACAATAAATTAATAAAATTAGATATTAGTTTCTTATTTTTTTTTTCACATTATGAGGTTGTTTGTATTAACAATACGATGTTAATACAAACACACAATATACACACATATACTAATATTGAGGCAATTCATAAATAATATTGTAGAATATATTAAAAATACATTACGACTTACCGCAGTATAGTCGTAAAACAGAAACCAATCACACGAAAAAATACACACAGATAAAAAAGACTACACTGTTTTATAATTACTACATTTTTAAAATTCGATAAAAACAAACCTCAATCCACTTCGCAATCTAAACATTGCGAAATACGAATCTTACCGGAGATAGCGGGTTTAAACCAATCCGGATTTTCAGCGAATTTATTTAGTACAAAGTTTATTCATTTCGGAAAGTGATAAAAAAATGCGAAACATTGTTTATCGAAATATGTTTTAATAATATTTTTGCGGTCTGTACAATGTTGTAACAACATAAGTGTGCTATAGGATATAAAGGGGTCTCGCTTTTGTAATTGTTGTACCTCTGCTAGTAATATGTCACTCGTTTGTGTTCCTTGTTAAGGACTGAGGAAAGTGGAGACGAGTGGAGTTCTAATTGCTAATTGGATTATTAATGTAATTGGTATAATTATGTAAGAGGAGGCTTCCGAACCAAGTTTCTTCAGAAGTAATTTCGTTGTTTTTCTTAATGATTTCGTTATGAAATTTAAATCTGCAGATAAAAATTTACACATTTTCACGTTAGAAGCTTTTTTTAAAAATACTTATTTACCAAAAAAATTACATCTTTCACATATAAATTATTTCGCCAAACTACAAAACAGTTTGTTGACGAGTACTGAGCACTCACTTATCTTTCATGTTACTATATTTAAATTTCACGTTATTCTCATCCACACTTAAACATATAAATCTATAACTGCTAATGCTAGTTTTTCTTAAAAAGTGTGTAACAATAGTTCCTTAACTTTATTTTTAAACATATTTTTGAGGTACACTCCTCTTCGAAATATATTTTGTTATATATACGTGGAATTAATTTAAAGATATGATTGTTTTCACCTTCTATTTAATGTTGCTAATTTTGAGGTTATTTGGGATTAAACCGTTAAATAAACCATAAGCATTAAAAAACTAACCGCTCCTTGCTACGGGGCGAAAATATTTTGAAGTAGCTACGTCCCGCGGTTTCACATACGTAAGTCCCGATGCCGTGGGAATATTGGAATAAAAAGTAGCCTATGTATGAATTCAGGTGTCCAGCTATCTCCATATCAAGTTTCATCGCAATCGGTTCAATAGTTTTTGCGTGAAAGAACAATAAACATCGATATACATACATCCTCACAAACTTTCACGTTTATAATATTAGTGGGATATTTTTGAAACACACGTTGTCCCGGTAATCCATAAAATACCAGCGTGGATTTAAACAGCCGCTAATACTATTACTACCATTAAATGAATTTTAACTGTATCAGTCCGTCTACACTATTACACATGCTTTACATAAGTAGCACGAAACACAGAAACAATAGTAACCGAATTAAAAGGATGTAAAAATGATTAGATATAAACAAATGTAAATATGATTTGTAACATTATATGTTTTAGAAAAATTAATCAACTGTCCCGTGATTTGCTGGAATATACATTTATGTCAATTACATATAATTATAATTATTGTTTTTCAGTTTAATTGTGGTTTGAAAATTAAACTTAATAGCATGACCGTACTTTCAACTGTTTTTAAACTGTATTGTGTAGTTTTTAACTGTATTAAAGGGCGAACAAAATCAACACTTTGCGGGGCGAAACATAAGAGTCAAATCGGACTGCGAGACCCGTTTTTCGTTGAAATATGTAGAAAAAATACAGCAAAATTTCCCTTCGAATTAGAGTCGCGCTTTAAAATAATTATGTATGATGACCGTCCGACCTGGAAGAGGTTGCTTTTAACATTTAACCTATTGACCGAATTATGAATACCTATAAAGTTTCAGGCGCGTTTATCAAGGCTTAAAGTGACCTGCTAACAACAAACAGATTCAGTGCCCGACTTTAGACAAACTAAATCTTTATATTAATTTATAATTTAAACAGTATTAATTAAGTTTTCTTATCAAATTTAGATACTGTAGCACCTCGCTTGGCACGGGGAGATAGTACTCGATGAACGAGCGGTGTGTCGGCACGAGGTTTGAAATCAAAGAGTGGTAGCTGTAAATAGTTATTATTATAATTTACGTTCTAGCTACTACAATCACTGCAATATATTTTCACTTATTGATAGCCGTCAGCGTGACTTTTCTCTCTGAGAACCACGACAAGATTCCACTGCTTAATGTTGTTTGCGTATTCGTGATATAAACATAATTAGTCGAAACTGTTCGACTTAGACATTATATTAGCAGCCAGCTTCTAACAAATTCAAAGGAGGTTTGAACACTACAATACGTAGTGTGTGTGTTATATGCAATGGCGTGAAACCAAACGTAGAATTTGGTCGTGTGCAGTCATTCAGTGTAGATGCACACTGTCCTGATCGGTGTACCGATCGATAATATTCAACCTCGTAGCTTAGCTGTGGCCATTTGTCATCTGTATATCTATAAAAGTTGCTGCATATATGAAGACAGTATATGAATTATGTCTCTTCAGCAGGCAGGTTGCAAAAAAAAATCATTTTACTGCAATAGATTTATTGAGAGATTATACAATTTATTTAATTTATTACAAATGTGGCAATGTTCGAATTTATTCGTGGGACCAAGTCGTCGAAGTCAGTGGCAACTATGTAAAGAAATTAGGTGACACCGTCTACCTCCTCGAAAGACGTTGATATTTAATTTCTAAATAGACACTTATTAAATATTACAACTAACAATAAAACACGTATGCTTCTTTTATTGCAGAGAGCATTTTTAAAATGCTCTCTGCAAGTTTAGCAAGCTAGCGAAAGACTTCATCATGTTTAAATTAAAAGAAAACTCAGTTGCTCAGCTTATTAAGATATTTAATCCTCCTTTCACGAATTTTCCTAGAAAATATTATTCATGGAAAATTTAATCAAGTGTACTGTTACGTATGATTTGCTAATTCTCCTTTACAGAATTTGTTAACTACCTATGAGACTTAATGTAATTAGTGATATGTGAGCACTCATGTGTATTTTATCTCAGCAAAAGCTTTCTTTGGAATCCAAGTGTTTGCACATATAATTATAATGATATACACAGATACACAGATTTATAATATAATCATTTTAAGTCACAACGGCCTACACCTGTGCCTATAAACCCAGCAGTGTCGCTTATGGGTTTCCATCCCTAAACGGAGAAATAGTAATCTCATTGACCTGCAGAAAAACGGCAGCAATACTGAAGTGCTGTTAAACCATGCCCTTTTGTAGTGTGGTGGTAGTCTAGTGGCTCCAATTCTTTATTTTCTTAACACGTTTTTTTAGCTTCACATGTAACCTAACCCAGCTGTGTAAACAAATCATTAAAGTATTAAAATAAAACTTTGTATGCATATGTATGCATATGTATGCATGTGTATGAGCTGATCTGATGATGGAGCCAGGAGGTGGATAGTGGAACTCTTCAGTGGCTCCTGGTAAACCCCTTGATTTTGGGTTCATATGATTCGTTTTGACGAGTCCAACAGGTTGGGCTTGATAACGGTGGTCTGATGATGGAGCAGGAGGTAGATAGTGAAACTTGTTTTACTTTTTAATTCGGTTCGCCATTAAAGAGTGTTTTTTGAAGTGAAACTTCTTTAGAATCGTTGTGATTTGAAAATTTGATGAAACGAAAAGTTACAATACAAGTATACAGTGTTTCCTATAATCTTTGTCTTTGCGCCTGCTTACTACAAAGCCTTCAGAAAATGCGTCATAGTCAACGTGGTGTATCATTCACGTAATCACGTGTATCATTTATCTGCATTTTCGTATTAAAATTCGTTGGATAATTAATTTATGTTAATTATTTAACACATCTGTGTTAATATGAAGTTTTACTTCTGCCGTATGTGAGCGCACACTCACACTTTTTTTTTAGTTATAATAAACTATAATTTTTGTATTAATCAAACAAGTTGAAATACAAACACAAGACACTGTGCGATAGCTAAGGCGAGATGTAAGAGATAGAACCATGAGGGTGAAGTCCCTGTACCTTATATTTTAAGTATGATCGTGTTGTGCAAAAATAATCCAATGCATAAACTGGACAAAATTGAAGTATTGTTGATTGAACCATCGAAAATAATCTGTATTCTTATTGCTAAAAGGGTCATCATCTTATTCCGATGACTAGTAATTATTTTTTTCTGACAGGTTATACTCGTCGCAAGCCACGTAAATGTGTTTTTTTTTTAATATCGGTGATTTTTTATGGTTTTTATACCAACACTTTTATTTTGGCTAAAAAATAAATAGGTACGGCTCTAACAAAACCGAGTTTTTTTCACGCCAATAGTAAAATAAAAACACTTCTAAACCAATCTATCTTTTATCTATTGAAAACGTTCAGTTGAATATAAAATGTTGTAGAAATAAGATAAAATGGGCAGTTTTTTACAAAATTTAATGCTTTATTTAAATTCAGAAGAGGTTCGTTTACAACCATTTTTTTAATGAGTTTATATTTTGTGAACGTGTTCAGGTATTACTGGCTTTAACATTATCGAATTCCATACCTATTTCAAATGGGGAGGTGAATTTAAAATAAAATTAAAAATTACTGCCCACCTAATTTGAGGTGGGTTTTCGTGACCTATGCTCACGTGTCAGGGGTGTAAATGTCGAGTTGGTGACTGCCTAAAACCGAAAAAGATGTTAACATCAGATCTCAATGAAACGGAAGCCCACTTCACTTTTTACTATTTCTAATGAAATAAACATACGTGTCTTTTTAATGTTCTCGGAGCAGTGTCAATTCCACAGAGTAGCTCTCAGCCTCTAGTTAAAATAAATTATTTAACAGTTGTTTACTTGTTTACAATAACAATACAAGTTGAACAATTAAGTGACAAATAAGCCTTAAAAATTTGATTTGTTATTATTTTTAACATGATTCTTGTTTTATTAATTGAAAATGATTTGACAATAGTAAGCTATCACGTTACAAGTTGTTACTTCGTATAAGTTTTAATAAAGAGAAATTGATTTGACAACCAACCAACTATCATATTGTCATCCCATGCGACGGTCAGATCGGATCGTAGGATTACTTGAACCCAAGTCAATGGTCGGTATAGCATACCGTCGATTAACAAAAGTTAAAACACAAATTAACGAACGACGACGGCTTGTACGGCGGAAAGTAGTGACTGGTATATTTAGTTTGAACACTACGCTTACTAATATAGCTTGTTTGTTGTTGCCACTTGGTCTCCTGCGCTGTTGTATATCTCACAACCATTATTCGTAAAATACACTGTTTCCTTTGCTTATTAATCAACTGAAAGACAGAATATTCAGAGCTATTGTTAAAATTGTAATATTTTAATAAATCGTCGTGAAAAAAATAAAATGCTCAATATTTTAAAAGAATACTTTCTTTATTATTCTAATATACATAGCACTTTCCTAAGTTAGAATAAAACCTTAAGAAATTATTACTTTTATTTGTCAAAGTTTTTTATAGAAGCAGTTCTGTTCTTGTATTAGGTTATAAATTTAACGTACATTGTTTGAAAACTATCACAATTTGCATAATCGTTGGCAATAGTTTCGAACGTTAGGAATGACAAAGTAGTTTTTTTACGATTCAGTAGTAATATAGAAGAAACTTTGAGTAGTTATCGTATAAAGCAAAGAATTAGCTTTAGTGCTTAAATTAGGCACTGAAATCGCATCGTCTTTGTCGTGTTTATAAATTATGTTAACAATGCGATTGAAGTGTGTTGATCCCTCTGACTCGCGATCACGTACTATTGCAGAATAATAGTGAGGGTCGTTGGAGAAGACCTGCAGTTGATGGAAGTATCTCACAGATTAGAGATGTTCGTTCGTCAACATCTTGAAATCCCGTCATCAATAAATGCAATCATTATCGAGCTTTTGACCACGATCGGTGCAACTTGATCGAAACGTCTTGTAAACGAAAAGGTATCGCTCTCTGCACAGTGAATAGATGTATTAATTCACCTTTACGAAACCAGAGATAACATTTTTGATGATCGATTCACTCTGAGGGTAAAACGTGTGTTTAACAGACACATAATTATTTATTTTAAAATAATTTTTAGTCCATTCATTTACTTTTGAAACTGGAAATGTTATTCATGTAGAAGTAATTAAAATTAAAACTTGCAACATGTAAAACAATGTATAATCAGAAGACAATACGATAATTCAAGGTAGCATTATCAAAGACAGGAGAGAGTCAATTGGCAGCCCTATTGTTGCATGTTTACTTTTCGTGCAAACTTAGTTAATTATTTGAAGGACAATTGCCTAACACAGTAAGTATTTTGTGTCAAAATACTTACTTCATTTAGATCTACTGTGACAGCTAAATATTTAACCTTGAGCGTCAGACTTGCTTGTGGTCAGCCTTAGCTAAGTAATACTCTTGTATATGTATCTTTAGACAGGTATTCTCACTCGGAAGGTCGTATGTAAATCAAAGAGTAAAATATGATAATTGATTTATTCCAGTAAGACTCATGTGTGTCTGAACCGAGTGCTACACCCACTGGCTAACGCTTGCACATACACTCTCACAAAGCTCACAGCTTGCTTCCAGCGCGCGGTCCGCGTGCTTACAGCACACCAACTGCAAGCCGCCAGCGAAAAAACTTCACGTCTTGTCGCACATGAAGACGATGAAATTAGCTCACACCTGCGGACTGCGAGCTTGCATCTCACCGGCGACGCGTGGTAAGCACGCTGCTGGCTAGCGGTAGCCTCTATTTCAGGCGGCACCGTGCTGTAGCTGTGCCGTTATAGTGTCAGACCTTTACACGTATGCGATCCTGGCCTGCTCTAGCTTATACTCCTCAATCCATCCATATAATCAATATCCCTTTCCTTCTTTGACTGCCTTTCTTACCTAATTTTGCGTTTCAATATACTCCCAATTTTACTATGTTCAATTCTCAAAGTGTCATTTTAATACAATAGACTTGCACCCTGTTACGTGAGCGACACTAATATAGTCGGCATAATGTGGGTGCTTCATCCTGACTGGCCTGTTAGTGTAGTGGTTAGTGATCCTAACTGCTGAGCCAGAGCTGGGAATCGAACCCACGACGGGTTCGATTCCCAGGACAAATAGTTGTTTGATGAACATGATCATTTTGTTCTGTGTCTTGGCGTAATATATCTACAATATGTATATATTTAGAAATATATAAGTACGTTTATCAGCAGTCTGGTTATCATAGTACGGGCTCTGCCTAGTTTGGGATAAGACGGCCATGCGTGAGATGTGTCAAGTTATTATTATTATTACCTCGGCCTACCCCTTCGAAGATACATGCATGAGTGTATTTATGGATGTAGAACTTCTTAACTCTCAACGATAACTCTTTCCATAATATCTCTGTTTATTACTCTGTTATGTCCAAATCAACATGACTATAATAACCTCATTTGTAGTTACAAAACATAAGAACTCGACATAAACACATAAACAGGCTATTGCTCTGTTGTGTGACCGAAATAGGGGTAAACAAGTGTGTCGTTATTTATCATGTCGTGTATGTGAATCGTTGCGATAAAATCGCTGACGTCACTCGAAATGATTTGATTGATCAATAACAAAACTGTCTGGTGTTAAAAGGGCCAAAATACACTTGACACAATTTATTAATGACCCACCTCATATTCAATATCATTCTCACATAATCTTCCTCGTTTACGGGATATATTACACAACGCCCAAACTAAACATTGCTAGATCTATTATAGAATGTTCTAGAACATAAATCTTACGTCCTAGAATACAAATATATGTACTTTGATATTTTTTAGGGTTCCGTTCCTCAAAAGGAAAAAAGGAACCCTTATAAAATCACTTTGTTATCCGTCAATCTGTCTGTCTGTCTGTCAAGACTCTTTTCTGAGGAACCCATTGACGCATCAAATTGAAATTTATAACAGATACTTAAGCGGTCTTTTGAAGTTGTAAGAAAAGCTTAGGTGGCCGCTGCGGGCTCCGCCGCGTGTTGCTGTAAATACCAAAGAAAAAGAGCGTGAAAACTTATTTACTACCTTTGATAAGACGAATACGCGTGTTATCTGTATTTTGGCCATTGATATAAGTATATGTTTTAATAGGTGTTAACTGACATTACTTCTATCTGTCACTTTGTTAACTGGCTTTTGTCTATCAGTCCATTTAATGAACGGACGTTCCATGATTCACTTTCCCATCTGGTCGCCTGATCTGTTCTGATCACGACTGGTGAAGTTTTGCACGAAGGAGGACCCTTGTTTTTTGTTATTGCTTTAGCAGAGCAGGACCTAATTATTTCTAAGCTCTTAGGAATTATTTATTTCTCTTGGCAACCTTTAATTGGATAGCAGCTAACAGACATTGCAGTGTTGTAGTAGTATCAATTGTTTTGTCATAATGTGGAATAATGTGGTCTAGCATAAGGCTCACGAAAACCTGACGGGGATTGCGAAATAGACTACCCTATCACCTTCCACTCGCATCACTAGGGCTGACACTAACTCGTTGCAAAACTACTCGAGTAGCAACACTAGTACATACTGTGTGGCAACCTACTAAGTGGCGCGGCGGAAAAGCATACGATCGCCACTTTGGAAATCGCGGGTTCCATTCGCTTTGGTGTAAATATATGTTTTTGTTTTTTTGTTTTTTTTTTTATAAAAGATTACTGGTAACGTGGGCCACACATTACTAGTAATCTCGTTAACCCCTCCAGCTAAGCTTAACGCTTGTGTTAGGAGTGGGTTCACGACGGTAGTGCACTGGGTGGGGTTCGAACCCGCAACCACTTGATCGCAAGTCCGACGCCTTAGCCATTACGCTACCGCCGCTTTCAAGAGATGTATAGAAGAAGTATACATGAATATGAACATTTGCATTAGTCAAGGCGTTTTATTTACATTTATTTATTTATTTATTTATTTATTTATTAAGCATACCAACTGTGTAATTACAATGTTTTGTAGTTGAGACTTTCTTAATTTAACATTGTCAGAGTAATTAAACAAATCACAGGCATGCATGACATTTAAATTACATTGTACATTAAAGAGACTACTTGTTTATGGTGAAATCATAACAGTTACTCTAAGCATTAGATAAATCACAAATCGAGAAGTCTAACCATATCTTAGATATATCTTGTATCTAATTATAATAATAGTACAAAAAATTAAAATTAAACTAAAAATTAAATTAAAAAGCATTACTATGTAGGAAGTGTCTAAATGAAATAAATTTCATAGAGAAGACATCAATGTCATTGTCAGATACGTTGGCTCTCTCATTATACAATCTTGCCATACGTGTAAGAGGACTATTGAAGGTAGTTATAGGTGTCTCAGTTATCCGGGGATGTCTCACAATACGCCTGCTCGTTAGGCAGGAATAGTTTTTCTGATGAGAATTTGTATGTACATACATAAATACACAAAAACAAAAGAGGCAGTCATGGGACTGCCGACAGAAGTGCAAACTTAAACGATACGACGAACTTAAAACCTCACATTAACAGGTTGATGACATTAATTTATTAATAAAGAGCTGACAGAACTCAATGTTTATATTAGCGCCCTCTAGTGGATCTATTAGCGTATTAGCGTCTATCTCACTCACTCACTCACTCACTCACTCCATTCTCCCACTCTACCACTCACTCACTCTACCCACTCTACCCACTCTCCCACTCTCCCAACTCTCTCCACCCTCCCCACTATCCCCACTCTCCCTACTCTCTCCACTCTCCGCACTCTCCCCACTCTCCCCACCCTCCCCACCCTCCCCACTCTCCCCACCCTCCCCACCCTCCCCACTCTCCCCGCTCTACCCACTCTCCCTCCCTCCCTCCCACTCTCCCACTATCCCACTCTCCCCCTCTCACACTCTCCCTCCCTAGATTCCCTACTCCCACTCTCCTCTCTCTCACTCCCTCACTCTACCTCCTTCCCTCTCCATGTCTCTCTGACGCTGTACCTACATGTAAATATAAGAAACTCACCTCAGTCTTAAGAATTTTCGATCTCGTCACTCGCACTTTCCATACATTTTCGATCAGGGTCCACGTGACCATGTTACACTCGGACACATTTTCCATACATTTTCAATCAGGGTCCACGTGACCCTGAATTCTGACGCGAGTTTAACATTTTTTACCCATCTCAAAAAGTGCCCAACGCTGCTAAAGAAGTTTTCACTTCAAAAACATATTGTAAAAATAAAATTCCTGCTAAATCCTCTCTATTAATAAAACTCACTGTATCCTTCGTCAGTAAACAAGATTATTGATCCCGGTTTCAAGTATATCCTTCATGAATCACAGTCGTATATCATCTTCAATTGAATCTCAGTAAAACTGTCGTAAAATGCAAACGTTACCGAGAAGGTGTTAACGGCCTCGTAAACTCACAGCGCAAGGAAAAGGTCACAGCTCCAAAGGGCTAAGGGATAAACAGTTTATTGGTATGTTTTGAAGTATCTCAGATATTTGATTCAAATTTTTGTAAAGTAAAATATTAACTACTGTAACTGTGTAAGTAACAAATAGAAACACGATAATTATTTTCTTTATAATACCGCACAATGGTTCAACAATGAAGATTCTATCATGAATGAAGTATGTATAGTTAGCGTCAGGATCTAGGAATGTAAACTTAATGATTTTGTCTCTGGTCTCTTTCAATTTAAAATCAAAATTGTATGCTCTCAACGTGCCAAGACAATCGTCTCATTATCTCAATATCTGAAGGTAAATATTTCAGGCAAAAAAATCGAGTTTGTATGTTACAATTTCCGTAAAGGACTTCTCACTCGGTTTATGCGGTGTTCATGGATTGTCTTTACTTGTAACTGGAAACCGGCACCCATTCCTGTGATTAAGGTTGTGTTTTCGAGTTCCGTTCCCCAAAAGGAAAAAACGAACCCTTATAGGATCATTTTGTTGAACGTCTGTCTGTCTGTCAAGACCCTTTTTCTCAGGAACGGGTGGAGGTATCGAGGTAAAATTAACATAAATTACTTATGTATGGTACCTTGAAGCTTAAATAAATCAAGCTTTTAAGTCTTTTAAGCTTTCACTATATTTTAACAAATTTTAACACTACATAGGTAAATCAAAACTTATAGGGTACTTTCCATTGACATAGAATCATGAAATTTGGAGAGAAGCAAGGTCATAGTGCACAAGTTAAGGGAAAAATAGGGAAAATGCAATTTTTTTATTATATAGCATCAAAAATATTTTTTGCGATAGCAAACTTATGTTTTGCGCTTGGAAGATTGACTGAGACGTATATTGATGTATGGGGGAGTATTCTAATAACGGCAAAGTTCAGTTTGTCTTTCAATAAAAATTGGGCAAAAATCTTTGTGACAAGTTTGCAAGGAACCCTCGGTGCGCGAGTCAAACTCGCACTTGTGCGGTTTTTTTTATAACAAATTATACAATAGGTCCTTCCTGCACTTCGGACCCTCATATCTTTCTGATCGACATTATCATTCAAATGTTGTAACATGTACTAGCAGTCTATCGATAACGAGTAGGATAATTATTTACAGCAGAGTAAATAAAAGTAGACAACTTTTTATTTATTTAGCTCTGAATTCCAATTACACAAATTGTTGACGGTGCTTTCGTACATATTTCACAGTATTTTTATTGGGTAAATAAAATATTTAAATATTCTTCTTTTTTAAACTAAAAAATAATGATCAAAGTGCTAAATCAAAGCGCCGAACTAATCGATGCGATGAGCCAACAAACAACAGATATTAAAAGTTTTTACCTTTGAAACAGTTTATAATATACTAACAGCGCCCCGCGGTTACACCCGCATAGGCCCGATCCTGTGGGAATTTTGGGATAAAAAGTAGCCTATATGTTAATCCAGGCCTCCAGCTATCTACATACCAAGTTTCATCGCAATCGGTTCTGTAGTTTTTGCGTGAAAGAGTAACAAACATTCACACATACATATACACACATACTCACAAACTTTCACCTTTATAATATTATTGTGATTGTTTTTAAACTTTTGTAACTTCTATACATTTTAAATGTGTAACTCGGGACTTAATCGCGATCGGTGCAATTCGATCGAAACGTCGGGAAACCAAATAAGGTATTATACTCTACACGTTCATCAACAAATAACCTGTTTACCTAGAGCCAGCTTCATTCGAACTACACTCATATCACCGGACCGCCATATTATCAACACATCACTATGCGTTCCTAGTCCTGCCGTTCATTGGGTATTTGAAGCAAGATAACATGAAATTATATCCCTTGGGGCAATAACAATGTAATACATTTCCTTCGCATCCTAATATTACCAGCAAAATGAACCATATATTATGTACCTAGTAATTTTGATGTGTGGTGTGTGTGTGTGGATTTTGGTAACGTCCAACACTGCGAACTTTTGATAAACTCACCCAATACACAACACAAACGTGAATCTACTCATAATAAAAGCAATTTAGCTTTGTCGGAGGGGTTAATAAGAATGCTCATAAAGTGTCTGGTGGTTTTTGTCAGATCAACAAAGTCTATTATTATATCAATTACTGTCATATTTTTCGATTCTATCTGACTGCCTCATTAGTAAAATGGCATAAATTTGCTGTTGTATGCATGTTTCTTGCTCTTTCTTTCAAAACATTTCCTTTCTTTATCTCTCTAGTACAGGAATCTATACTGTGTCGCAAGGACTTTTTTCAATGTTTGTAAAAATGATGAAAAAAGCACACGAAGAACACATACCCGGGATAACTATTTATGGATCACATGAATTTTTACCTCGTGCTGATCGAACCCAACAACACTCGGTGCGGCTTTGTGGCAAGGCGACCACTTAAACCATTGCGCTATGCATGTAGTAATGTAAATGTATGTTTATGTACTCGCTTACATGAGAGCGGCCGTCGACTTCAAACGATCACATGTTTGAGGTCGATCCCAAATCCAACAAATTGTTATTGGATTTTTTCGGCACGTAGCCCCCAGTAGAGAGTCTATAAACCTGGCCAGTGGACCGCAATAGGCTCAACCTCTGTTATGTGTGACCACAATCGTTTGTCCTGTAAAAGTTTGTTCTTATGTTTTCACGTGATCGTTTGAAGTCAATTTTCGGAGCCAGGAAATTGTTATTAAGTTTTTGGGATAAGTAAATCTCAGCAGCAGGACAGGGTTAAGAAACGTGCTCTGTAGGCCATAATAGTCATTGAACCCATTTATTTGGAACTAAAGATAAAGCTAACAAAATATTAAGTAATCATCAACATTATACACCTCTGCCCACTCCCAACGGGGGGACTCTTCTAGATGGATCAAACACCCAACCAGACAATGAGCTGTCTGATAGGAGAGACTGCAGCCGCTTGTGGAAGTCTTAAAAGGTAATTGACATCTACTTCGACGTCTTTAAATATTCCTACGTGGAAAATAAATCACAGTTATTAGCAAGATTAAAGTTTTTAATGTATTATCCAAGGAGAAACGGATAAAAGACTTTAAGTTCTGTATGCAAGACAGAGTTAAAAGCTTTGCAATATACTTTAGAACAATTACTGAGATTGAAATATTCACTCTAGTTACTTAGAAGAAGTCAAACAAGATAAAGATAATTTTATTGCTTGGCTGTGTACAAGTAGGTCTTATACTTAATGTCGTGGTTCAACAGCTTATCCGTTCGGACATGGAACATAAATTGAAAGTAATAATAAAAGTTAAGAATTAAAGTTAACAATTAAAATATTCACTGGAAAAATTGATCTTAAATTACAATAACAAAATTACATCTTTACATCAGTGCTTACTACTAAAATACTCTTGCAGATTATAAAATACATTATCCAGCAACCAATTCTTGAGTTCCAAGTTTTCTTATGAAAAACGTTTCTTGATGGTGAGCTTACTTTTACATCTAATGTAATAATGCAAAAAATGATTATGAGATGATTAAGAGATACGACAGGTCGCATCTTTTAATGAAGGGCTCCCATTGGGCCCGATACTAGTGGTACATCCTCGAAATACACACGTCAGTACAACCATATACTTTTAATAAGTAGGAATACCGCTCATATAATATTTTATTCTAAATCTATTATAAATCTAGCAGTTCCCGCGTGGCTTCGCTCGCGTGTACATATTTATATATTTTGCGAGGAACCATTTTTCTTTTTCAAAATAAAAGTAGCCTAAGTTACTCCTTATAACACCAGTTATCTGCCAGTGAAAGTCCCGTGGGAATCAGTTCACCCGTTTTAGAGATTAGCCGGAACAAACATTGATTTTTAGGCAAAGGTACCGTACAAATAACTGTCCGAGCTTAAAAAAACTATTTATTTGTATTGATGAATTAAAGCAGAAGTAGATTGACGAAATAAATACAATTATTCGCGGTAATAATTTGAAATACAAAAGAGCCATATTTGGCAAACAGCTTATGAAAAAGAAAGAATTCACCAAGGCCTCGAGCATTGTGGTTTGTAATTAAATTCCAATATACTAATATGTGTGGCAGAGCTCCCAAACATTCGATTGGCATGGACTATAAGAAATAAGAATAATGCCATATATGAAAATGCCTACAGAATTAAGTCCGCGCGTGCTGCAATTACTATTACTGGCTAGTGCATCTTCGAAAAGATGAAAAAAAAAATCTTAGACATATACAAGGTCTTACTTGGATATATACAATAGATGCATGTTAGACAAAAATATCTCGCGTACCTATGATCAATTTAGAGGTGTTCAGGTTCATTAGTTGTAACGGATTATATTTGCATGTCAAATCAAGTTTGACTAAAGTTGTTTGGACTAAAATGTTTACATATAGCACGTAAGATGTAAGATCTATTTACTACCAACTTTTTGCAAATAAATTTTTAATTTGAATTACTAGCTACCCACCCACGCTTTGCTGTGGTTAAGTAATTTGCAATAAAAAATATTGTGACTATAAATTGACACAAAAACTATCTCTCAAGTTGGACCAAACTGCACACAGTTTGCAAAATTTAATTAAAATCGGGTCTTTAGTTTAATAGTTCATCGCTTACAAAAAAAGTGGTACGACTTTTTTATATATAACTTGCAGCCTACCCCGGCTTCGCACGGGTACAAATTACACACCTAAAACTTCCTCATGAATCACTCTGTCTATTAGTGAAAATCGCATGAACATCCGTTCAGTGGTTTTTCAGTTTATCGCGAATAGACAGACAGCCGCGGGTGACTTTATTTTATAATATGTAGCAAAGATTAATAGCTTTTGCTCGCTCGCGTAAATCTAATTTTTGTCAATCAATTTAGGTATCCTTCGGGGACACTACTTTTTTCTTGATTAAAGGAGGAAACCTTTGGGAGGGACACAGTGTACCCCTGAAAACATGTTTCCAATATTTCATCATGATTGGTTAAGCAGATAAGGCGTGAAAACGTAACAAACAAATTCACTTTCACATTTTTAATACATATTAGTTAGGATTATCAAAAAAAATGTCAAGTGTACTAATATTGGGAATGGGTTTCAACAACTTTGTTGTATTCCGAAATAAGCTTATTCATTTCTACATTGTTTCTTTTCTTAGAAGAACGTGCAAATGGACTGCTCAAGACTACGATTTTCAGAAAATCCCTACATGTAATTATGTTCAAAGTACCGGAAGAATTACTCTCCCGCCGAGAGAAAAACGAGAATTATAATAATCCAAATGAATTAGGCTTTTTACCTAGACTTGATACCGTGAATTAGTTTTATCTTTGTACTTCACATCTTATACAACGGATATGACAAGCTAGTAAATGGCAAGCGGGTACCTGTTGATATTAAAAACATGGCAGACGTTTGCTTAAATTTTAGCTGCTCTGCTTTAGAAGTACAACTAAATCTTAGAAGAAGAATTACATTATCATAGAAGAAGCATTATAGCCCTATCAAAAACTATAAAGAGGGGGGTTTATGTCTGAATGAAATAAACTTAAAAATTATAATCTAATTCTCAGGAATTAAACAACACATTGTACCTCTGAAACCCTTTTGTTTTAAATATTTAAACAAGGTTATCCCTTCCCTTATTTAATTTTGTTCCCCTTATTTCAAAGAAACTCTTGAAACCTGAAAACGGCCGCAGGTGAATGTCCGTAGCGTACGCCAGAAGTAAGCTCGTGTCTTTGTAACAGGCCACTTTGAAAAAAAATATTATTCGTGATTAGTTAGTAACATAATCCAATTTATTTTTACATTACACACTTACAACGAAGGAAAATAGGAAAAAAAATCGAGATACTATAAGTCGAGCAATGAATTTATTTCGCTGTCAAGTCTTCCAATTTATTCTGATTAAATTCCAAAGGGTTTTAAGATTCCAAGACAGGGCAGAAAAGTCTGAGCTACAACAAAAAATAGTTACTTTTATATAGGTACATCTAGTGTTATTTTAGAGGCCTTGCGAAGTATTGCCAAGTAAACTCTTACAAATTACATTGACCTTAATCTTTACATACTGGGAATTTACAATCTTGTTTTGCAAAAAAAAATTCACAGAATTTGTGAATGGCTTTTAAGTTTACCAAACATATTTTTGGTTCGGTTTCTTTTTTGTTTTCTTTAAAAAAATGGTTGATTTTTATCAATAGTTTCAAGAACTACAGTCAAGTTTTGACCTCTATGCAACCATTAGTCAATAAAAGTAAGGAAATACTTAGCCCTACAATATTGGCATTCCCCGATCATACTACTTACCGATTATTTACTCCTATGAAGGAGCACGCATTCGTAATCGAGATGCGGTTCACAGCGTGTCCTGCTCTCTAGGAAACAAGAACTATTCTCAATGTGTAAACACCAACGAACGGTCTTGTCGGATGTAGGTTCTATTTTCAAAGCTGTATCCAGATTTCTCGCTCAATCTGTCCTTCAGAAGTTTTATATTTGACTTTTCTTTGTTCCAATTGTACCTCAAACTTAATAATATTATCAAGTATATCCAATAACATTGAAAGGATAGATGAAAAACTAGGTTAATATTAAGTAAAGAGAACTATGTAGTCTATAGAGATCGTTACACTTAATAAATGCGAGAACAGTGGTCCGTTTTATCATTAGAACCAATCTTTATGATACTGAATTTGAGAGCCTGGAATGTTATGTCACGAAGACTTCCATAGGAGCACAATGAAATCAAAGACTAACCTTTTTTATGTTACATACTTATCCACCGTTAATATATCTATCTGTAGGGCATAGAGTCCCTGGTTGAAAACCAGTGCTAGGCATACCTGTAACATATGATAAACCAAGTCCTATTTGATATACATTTGGTTAAATTATGGTGTAAAGGAAAGTTTATTTCTGTGGGTGTGTATTATCTTGACTGTCTGCAATTATTTTTTTACTTCCAGTTTTAAAATATTAATTGAGCCAATAAATTCATGAGTGCTTCAAAAGCTTTCGCTGCATAATTGAATATAAACGACCCTGTCTGTATTACAGGTATTTTTCGTCCCGTACTCCTGTTGTATTGCACGTACACGTTTGCTATGACCATTTTTAAAACCCAAAACAGAAAGTATTTCATTTTGTTTGTTTTGTACTGGTGATGTACTTTAACTTAAAAAAACACTATGTTAAGAACAAAGAGTACAATTAATAAATGTAGAAGTTATTAATACTTAAAAGTTAAAGTAACCTCATTGAATGGTTTCGTTTTCCGTATGAACAGAAAACTAATATTGCGAATATATGGCAAAAGGATTGAAACCACAAATTTCATACAATTGAATTCTAACTCATATTCAAGGCTGGAAAACATAAAGCTGAAGATAAAAACCTTTCTCCAGCCAGACAGACTTAGATAAACACTATTTATTTGAGACGTTGACATACATTCTAGTAATATTGGAATATGAATGTAGTCTGAGGCTTTATTTAGTTTATTTGCGGTCTCTTACGCCTCTTTAAGGCCTCGTTCTTATATTACAGCAGTAAGGACAAAAGGAGTTGTGAATAAGCTGGAAAATTGGAATTTAACTGGATAATCGTCATCAATAACGTTGAGTGTATTTTGTAGTGTTTACTATTCCTTGAGCAACAAAAATTTAATCACAATTTATATACTGTTCATGTTTGCAAAATTTAAATTTTTACCAAAAGAAATCGGGGATATTATTTTCCAAATGAACAAATACTAAAACAAATAAAAGAGGAAAGCCAACATTTCAGAAATTTAAAGCAAGAATTAGAGAAGAGTATGTGTGATCGATCACTGGAGCACAATCAAGCAATGAATAAAGAAAGCAAAACAAAAAGGGTTAGATTAAAAATAAACTACGTTGAATTATTGAAGAAAATCCAGAGGAAAATGTGAAAATATACAGATGAGAATTGAAATTGCTACACCTAGTGGCGCAATATACATACAATGTGAATGCAAGATTTGTGAGTGATAAATAACTGGATAGCATAATAATTGGATTGAAAATTTTAATAAAGTTTTAAAGGATATATTAAAATTTGATAAACTTGATTTTTTATTTTATACTACTCAAATTTTAAATAAGCAAATAGTCTTCTTAATTGTTCGCATTTACGGGAACCTATAGATCCTTTAGAACCTGTAAAATGCACCGCTGATTTCCTTTTTTATTGATTATGCAAAATTTTACTCTTTTAAGACTGTTACATCAAGTCAGCACAAGCTGCATTTGAACATGTTAGTTTAAGAATTTCTCTATAAGAATTATTTACTAAGTTTTAGTTCAACTAGTGTTCGCCCACTAGTCGAACTTGGACCATAACCAATATTATTATTATTAAAAAAACTGTTAAACTTAAAGTTCATTAATAGCTGCTAAACAAAATAAAGAAAATCGGTTGAAAAACAAGAAAGAAAAAGATACTGAAGAGTTTTCGCTTCGCCTGTTTATATATGTATATATAAAGGCATAATAGACATGTTTTGACAAGTGCCATAACATGTATTGACTACAAATTCGTACGGACTAGTTCGGTGTCCAACGTTGAAGCGGAAAGATATTGGAACTGACAGTATCGTCGCGTTCAATAGAGCTTTTGTACGATGCCTTGCAGTGTCATGCAATGTCGGCGAAGAACCTTTATTAGAAAACAACGATGGAAGGATTACAATACAAAGAAGTTTGAGTCCAGAAATTAATGCTAAAAATAAAGAATATTATGCTATTTATCTGATGGACAATATGGACATTCTGTCGGATTATAAATACATATTTGTTTTTCTCATAACTTACTTAAGTGTTGTAATTAGCCCTGTGGAGGGAAAGTACGACAAGTTTCTACAGATTACTTGCTACGTCATTTTTAAAAATCAATTTTATTGAGATTATCCGTAAATATAATTCGGTACTATAGAAAATGTTCCAAAAATATTTCATATTCTGTTAGATTTTCTAATAAACAACTTTCTTGTTCAATGTTATTGTTGTATGTCAATAAAGCATTGTTTATATACATCTAAAGTTATTCGTACTGTTTTGAAATTATTAAGCTCTTAGTCAATTTCACAACTTCATTAGGTATATCTCCTGTCAGAATAAGTCAAACAATTGTTAGACTTATTGATAATTTGTCTAGAGTTTTATAGCTTCGAATTCATTTTGATTTGTTTTAAATGACTGACTGAAGCTATCTCGCGACTGTCCTGATGTATACTTGTGTGCATGAAGACGTGGTGGTGCTTGCTTGCCCTATTGTATGCAAAAGAGAATCATCCCTGTTATCAAATAGAGGTTATTTTGGCATAACAGTGTATGTTGTAACTATCCAAAAAAATACATACATCAACACTCTAAGTTAAAACATAAACATCAGTAATTGAATTTTATATCATAAAATCACTTCAAAGTGGACCTTTGTTTGCGGGCTCTGAGGTCCTTAAAATCGAAATTAAGTTTGTTCAAAGGTCAGGTTTATTTAGCCCCAGGCGTACGAGGCCAACAACTTTAGGCACCTGCCCTCGACAAATACGAGTATGTCCCTAAAGGCCTTTATAATTTCGTTGAGGCTACTTCTGATGAGGTTTAATTTTTAGCTAGCCTTTTGATGTTTTGTGCTGAAAATTTCGAATCAAAAATAACTCAGAAAATATTAAAGTTTGCACAAGGTTTTCGTGTTAATATGTAGGTACAGTGAATATGCAATTACCCTTTTTAAATGTAGGTTAGAATATCATGGGGATAACGGGTAGGGCTGTCTGTTAAGCACGCAAACGCAGGCCTGTGACTATGGTGCGACGAGTACCGCTCGCGACTTTCTAAACTAGTTATGCTATGCTAGTCAAGAGGCGGCAAATATATGTAGGGGTTCCTCGAGGCTTCCTTCTTACATAGGGTATACCCGGGACCCTTGCAAAAGACCCACTTTTGAAGGAACACCGTACATACATGTGATACTTTTAAAATAATAGGTAACATTATAAAGACACCTGGTACCTACTGGCCTGTTTGAAGTCGGTTTTTATAATATTTGATTAAGAAAAGAAACAATCACATGTCTATAATAATCACATTATTTTAAAAATCTTTAACACAAACGATCATTCATTACTACACCCAGACCCAGAATCACCAAACCCGCATTACTAGACGCATTGGCAGTTAAAAAAGTCACCATTCACACCGCTGAACAATTCGAGCAATCAGACAACTGAATTTAAAAGAATTACTGAACATCGACAAGACAATCATTAATTGTTACAGTTAGTAGTAGTTATTGACCATTACTATTATAGCCATTAGTCCGATAATATAGCTTAAAATATCCGTACACTGAATAGCTAGTAGCATCACAGAGAATCAACTAATGAAATTCAGCTTCCAGCTTAGCTTAAACTATGTTAAGGTGGCCCACAAATCCAAGTTCTATACGATTCTACATAATGACCCAATACCTCTACAGGCCTCTACTAAGAAACTGATTTTCGGTTAGTTTACGTCTGTAGTAAGGATTTCAATATGACATTTGTGAATGTTAGAATAGAATTTTCATTTACAATTGGATGCCTTAATTTAATTGGAGATAAAGGAGAAGACAAGTGATCTACAGTATTTTACTTTCTTTTATAAACTAACCATACAATAATGAAGGTAATTTAAGCTAAATTAAAGTTGCAATGGATGGGGCACATGGCACGAAGAATAGACGGCCGACGGGGCCAAAAAGTTCTCGAATTGAAACCACGGAATGGAAGTGCCAAGGACTTTCATTAACAAGCATATGTCCAGCAGTGAACATCCTATAGCTGAAAATAATGATAATGACGATAAATTTCTCCGAAACTCTTAGTAGGGGTATTGAAATGCCATTGAAACCCCATTATTACAATTAGTGCTCTCAGATGCTTCAAAGCGAGGTTTTGTTTAACAAGGTTCTTTACTTTTGAGGTGGGACGTCAATTTATTAGGGTTTAATTGTTGATTCTAATTAACTATATAATTTAAGTATTTGGGGAAATTAATGAGGATTGCAGACTACGGTTTTACTCACGTTTGTATTTCGGACCCGATGGGGCCCTTTTTCAAAGAGTGTGACGCCTGACACCGTCGCGGCAGGACGCTTCACTCCATGAAAAAGGCTGTCGGGTCCGAAACTAGTCGGGCATCCCCGAAATACAAACGTGAATCAAACCGTATAGTCTTTAATAAACATGACTACCACTCACGAAAGTTTTTACTGTAACAAAAGACCATAGATAAATCGAATATACTTTATTGTACACCATTAATAAAATACAGTTGAAAAAATAATTATTATACAAACCAGAGTACAATGGGCGGTCTTATTGCTAAAAGCGATCTCTACCAGAGAACCTTAGACCTAATTTATAATAGGTACCTATTGTTGGCTCAAAGGTTGTCTATTTAGGATATCTTTGGGAGTACTCTCTGAAAATTACTTTCGGACCTAAAGTTCAAAATTATTGGTTGTCTCGATTTTTACACGACTTAAATAAAAAGTGTTTCGATTCAATTCGTTATCGATTCGAGACGTTTTGTTTTATTTATGTACATTGATTGCTCAAAAATTTTAATCATGTACGCAGAATTCAGTGTACTGAATGAATTTACCATCTTTTAGACCGTGCTGGACCTTGGACTTAACCCCTTTAAATCTAAAATAACTAATATCCTAACTAATAATACTACATAATACTACTACTATAACTAATATCATAACTTGATACACCTCACACACTGCCATCTGATCCCAATCAGGGCAGAGCCTATGGTAACCAGACTGCTGATAAACATACTTATATATTACTAAACTATATTTTACAACCTCTGGCTCAGCAGTCAGGATCACTCCCAACTGTCATTAAGAAATTTTGCCTTGACCTTGTCAGAAAGGACATAGGGTACCTTTTATCCAATTATAAAAAAAGTACTGTTCCAAAGAGATAAAAATATTATTGACAAGATCGTGCATACCTACAGCTCACAAATAAATTATGATAATTATTAAAAACAACTTTTAGACGGTCGTCCGACTTGACATATAATCTACATTTACGCTAGTACATTATTTATAAATCTTAAGACACAAACATTATCTTAAAATTCTAGATATTAAGTCAGAGACTGACAGCTAAGACAGATAAGTCAGACAGCTAAGAACCTATTACAAACAATTATTCCTAAAACAAAATCTTTCACAAAGTAGTTCGCAATCAATCAGAGCTACCCGTATCATGTGACAAAGTATGTAACACTAGACACAAACGTGGAGAGCAACACTCTCGAATGTTCAACAATCAGAAACAATCAAACAACTTTACATCTTAGGGTATTCGCAGACTACTAGCTTATTCTGTTTAACTTTCTGATCGTTTACCAATCAAACTAAGCAATTAGTATTTCACTTCATGATTAATTGAATAAGAGAATAATTGAATAATTGAATAAAATATTTGAAGTACTAAAACAGATATAGCCGTGTAGTTTAAACATAGGTATCTCACGCTACAAGTGAGTGAATGAATTTACGAACTTTTTATAAATAAGTAGAATTTAATTGTAAGGAAAGTAGTTAGGGCAATAGACAATATTTTTAAATATTTATGAAGTCTGCTAAGATGCACCAAGTCATCATGAAGTATTTTCTAACCCATTTAATCATACGGCGAAATCTGTGTTTGTAGCAATACAAATAAATATTTCATTTCGAAAACTTTAAACCCCATTTTGCTATCTCTATTACAATCGTATGGAGACAGCGCCTTATAACTTACATTTAACTTCACAATATTACATTTATCACCTGGAACTAAGAAAGCGTGTTTAAGTAGTTATTAGATACGATAACCCCTTCGTATTTTGCCAGTCTTATGCAAATAACAAGAAGGATAAAACAAAATACGTATAATCGTATATAAAATCCCGGGCGAGGTCTATTTTATTTTGGGTAAGTCGAAAAGTATGATAGATTTTTGTTGAATTCACTCCTAAAAAATCCTAAGAAATTTTAATTTCACTATGCGCTCGCTTAAAACCATGGGCTTATTTTTTTAATGAATAAACAGTGAAAATCTACCATATTTTACAATGTCCCAAAACAAAGTGATATTTAGCAGATCCCGCCTGGGCTATAAATAAATAAATAAAAATTGTTTATTGACACATAAGTTACTTACATTGGTATTTACAATTAGGCGCAGTCTTTGGATATTTATTATAGTATGTACTGATACTGATTTCCAAACTAAGCCTGTATCTTGGGAGACAGTACTGTTTGTACATAAGGTCGCTGTTTATACTTTAGTTTATTAAGTTAAAGCTCTTAATTCAGTTGTTGCGGCTGCAATGTTAGAGACGACAACTGTTTAACATAGGCCTCACTAATAAACAGTCATGCGCCGTTTTCATCTAACGGCTTTCTGCTACTTTGTGCCAACCAGGAGCCCAGCTTTTGACGGTTTCCCGGATTATGTAGAATGCCATTGCCATTTTTCTTCATAGTAAGAGCTTTTACTTTAGTTCTTCTAAGAATTTCTTCGTTTCGAATCTCGTCGCGTAGAGACTGCCAAGCATAGCTTATTCCATTGCTTCTTAAGCAACTTTGAGCTTAAGATTTATAGGTAGTGGTCCTGTCTCAGTACCGTATTTTTCTAATAAAGATTTCAAAATGGGGCTTAAAGTTTTTTGAAGTGAAATATTTATTTATATCGCTACTGACACAGATTTCCCCGCATCATTAAACAGCTTGAAGTACTTTAATACATTATATATCAATAAAACGTCTTTAAAAACCTCAATTTATGAGTTAAGATGTAAGTTCTCCAAGCTGGGGACTAGTTTAATGCCTTACGCTTGTCGTGCATAACTGCATATCAATTTTACCAGAGTTTATAACTTATCTAGTGAATATCGGTCTATTTTAGTTAGCTTTCATAGATACTTCACCTATAACAACACACACCAGGCAACTGAGAAAGTTATGTGGAAAAAAGTTTTTATTATGGGCAAATAATACTTTAAAAAAATAGATTATTTACGATAAAAAAAACAAAAGTTTCAACTTCAAAAATCCCTTATTCATTCAGTCATTTTTATTGCGAACTTTAATTGCCGTGTTTCACTGAAAAATGGATCTCCCTCGAGAGAATTTTCGCATGATGATATTTTACGATTTACAAATGTAGCCTAGAACCGAAAGAATCTTTTAATAGGCTTCCAATTGCATTTGTAGACGAGGTCCTGTGTGTACCTTTTTTCAGCGAACTTAAGCGAGGTCAGGAAACTTTAACCGATGAAGAAAGATGTAGTCGACCTTTATCGGCTGTTAAGTATGGAAGAAAAGAAAATGTGTCGAAAATTAAAAACTGAATCGAAGAGAATTGGTTAATTACGTATTTAAGAGATTGCATTTTGAAGATTGGTACAGGAGGAGGAGCATATTAGTTTCAAACTGGATACCACACAACCTCACCGTCGCTCAGAAGCAGGATAACGTGGAACGGTGCTAAGATACAACATCCCACACTGGTGAAACTTCTGTGTCATCCTTTTTCAGTACTGATTTGCGAGCGTGTAACGTCTTTTTATTCCTTAAAATAAAAAAATCAACTCAAAGGGATACGGTTTTCATCGCCGGAACTTGCGCTAGCTGCGTTCGAGCAGTCAGTATAGAAAGTCTAAGGCGCATTGGATAAAGTCTATTGAATATTGTTTTAGATGCACAAAACTTTGCATTAATAGTGCAGTAATGCTGGAGAGTTATTTGACAAGATTTAATAATAAAAAATTACTGAGTGTCCCACTAAATTGCTTTAACCTTAAATTTATTAATGTAGTTAATAGTGTAGACCAATCATTCATTGTCAATTTTGGTTGCAGATATCTGATACCATCCACTCAATCTAAAGACGAGGATCTGAAAAAAATAATAAGGTAAGAAAAACATTGTAAATGGCAACGAAATGTAAATTTGCTATACGTACGTATTACACTTATTCAAATTCTGTTTATAAACGTCCAAACGAAAAAAATACCAATTTCACTACGCGTTGTATTTACGTAGGAAATCTTTCGTAAAATAATTATTGAGGAGTAAAACTCTCTACTCAAGATCCATCCGTTAACCACGACGTTTTCAAGAGCTGGTCTTGTTAATCTTGACCTCAACAATTTGCAATAGACAGCGGAGAATGTACACAGCATGTACTGCAAATATCTTCAATATCTGTAATGCGCAATCTTCCTCCAACATGCTTCGGCTCGTGTTGCGGAAATTCCTAGAGCAACAATTGCTATTATACGAATATAATGTGCAAGTTTTTAAACTAACTTGCACTAACATTAGTATTAAAACCTCGTAATTTTGCCACAAATATGACGTTAACACAATGTCAAAGTCCGATTCCTCAGTCTTTTTGTAATTCATTTAATTGGCTTAATTTTTTTAAATGTAATAACAAGCTCAGTGTGATTTTATGTATTTTTGTTTTAGAATACAATGCATATCTATATACAGAGGTATCCGCAATTCGGTATTCACCGACCCGGAAAGGCTACGTAGCCAGTTGTAGCAGTTTACTAATTTGAACAATATCATAGTATGGATGTGGTGGGTTCCAAGAAGAAATAAACTAATTGAAAAATATAGGAAAATATAAATCTTTAATATTTCCCTGCCTTAAAACTTTACTAATATCTGAAATAAGATGATGTGGTGAGGTGAGGTAAGGTAAAAGAAAGAAACAAGGATTTTCTTTCTTTCTTCTTTCAGGTGAGATAAGATAAATGGCTCAGAGGTAAGTGACTACAACGTCGTGACTACTCGACTACGGAGTCCAGGCTTCGACTCTCACTCAGTACAAATATTTGTTCGCATGAATTAGTATTAATTGCATTGATTTGGGTATTTCTCCGTGTAATATATATGTACGTATAAAAAAATAAATTAACAGACAGACAGACAAGTAGACAGAATTACTTTTACGTTTATAATATTAGTAGAGATTCTATTACCTATGTTTATCCGTATTCTAGAACAAACATTACAAGCTGTGCTTGGTTTGGTTCTAGATAGTACTGTGTAATATATCTCAAAATATTATTATGTAGATACTAGCTTCTACGCGGGTAGAAGCTAGTATCTACATAATAATATTTTCTTCACTTCACTCGGAAAAAGTAATTTTTCCATCCCTCCTGAATAGTACTTTTTTCTGGACGAATTGTATTTGACGTCCTCCTCTGTATCCTTAACAATGTGTATGCAAATTTTCATGAGGATCAGATGAACGGTACGGCAACGCACAAAATACAAATAAACTGTACCGTTTTCAAGTAATAGATGTCGCTGGGTTTGTGATGTAAAATTAAGTGAACTGTATTTTATTTTGTATAGAAAAAGATGCAGGTTTGGAGTATCAATCAATCAATACTCACAATAGCAGACAAGCAACCTTTGCATGCGACGATCAGCCGCTCAGGAGACCACGCACGGCGTGTAGGTTGAAAAATCCACTATCCGGCACTATACAAGGTGGTTGATGCTCCAAATAACAGTAACACGGTTGAGTTGATAGTCAAAGAGCGAATTGTCCTTGTGGAACGTCGACGGGCACAAATTTAGTGAAATATTGAACAGGTCCGCTCCATACACGCGCGGTGTAAAAAGACAAAGTAGGCTGACATTACGTCGGTATCAAATAAAGGCGGTGTCACATAAATGTATGCTTAGCCAACAATAAATACAACAATAATGCTATATAATACTTATTGTACATATCCACTTTGTATATTTTTTTAAGCAATATGTCGTTGGTGTACAATAAAGATTATTCTATTCTAAATGACCTCTTCTCCTACTCCCACCTTAAAGGGCGGCAACGCACTTGTGACTATCGAGTTGCAGGTGCCCATGGGCGGCGGTAGTCATTTACCATCAGGTGACCCGTCTGCTCGTTTGCCCATAAGATTGAGCACAAACATAGATTTTTATATATTAAGAAGATTATATTTTAGGATACGGTATGCGCTATAACAGTGCTGTAATATAAACTATTCAGAACCCCCTGTTCTTCTTAAAAACACGAAGTTTCTTCACTGCAGTCACTTAACATTAAAATTCAAAAACTCTTTATTCATTCAGAGCACAATGCGTTACGCTTCTGCACAGTAAAACTAATAGTTTCTACGTTTACATTAGGTTTTTCTGCAGTTAAAGTTAAAATGAACAAAACTTGTAGAGTTATATTAAATGTGAGGTGAATTATAGACAAGCGCTTGATCCTGAAGTTAATTAAATTTAATTAAAGTAACTACAAATTGTTGTGAGAGCCTGAAGTGTTGTTTTTATTTATAAATAATATTCAACGCCCCACGCTTTAAGACGATTATTTTTTCAAACGATTTTTTAGCTTCACTTGTAACTAACCAACCACGTAAACATATTTTGGAAGTTAATTTTAACCTCCTTCTAATTGTCGTATCGAAAATAACTTTGTACGTTAGTTCAGATGACAATACTATAATTTGCTATCCGATAGTCGATCTGACAATTTAGCCAGAAGGTGATACTGGAACTCTTCATTGGCTACTAGTAAACCCTTCGAGTTTGGGCTCATATGATTCGTTTTGGCAATGCCAAAAGATTCAACTAGTCACAGTAAAAATCTAAAAGTGTATGTTCTGCAGCTGGTTTTTCGTGTACATAACGCTAGATGTTTACTGCTTGAGAAAAAAACAGTCAGTCGTAGGACTGCACGTCAGAAGTGAAAACATAACTTCACAATATATTTGCATATACATACGCACACACACACACATCTGTATATATATATAATTAGGTTAAAAATAAAAAGTAGGTAATAACATATCTAAATGTATACATAGGGTAACACTGGAAGTTCTGCGCTCCTGGCCGCTCATAAATGTTTGAATTTCGAATATTATATTTTTTTTTAAATAAGAAACTCGGTTCCGTCTTACGAATTTTCGATCAGGTCACGTGTCCTGACGCGAGTTTAACATTTTTTATCCATCCCAAAAAGTGCACAAAGCCGCTAAAGAAGTTTTCAATTCAAAAAAATTTTTTTTGTTAAATTTACTGAATCTTCAATTCCCTTGTTCGCTTAGCTTAGCTAACTTACTAGCGAATTGAAGATTGAGTAAATTTATATATTTATATTGAGTTAAAACCCTGATGACGTCAAACCGGTGCTTCTTATGTAGTCCATGGCAATTGCAAATACCTGTGACTAACAGCATACCTTTGGCAACTAAATTCCTGGAGTTTATCCGCATCGTCACAATCGTTCCTCGTAGTCAGCTGCATTGTTTGTTAGATATTGCTCGTTGTCAGAAACATGAAATTTTGAAGTGATATTGTTTGAAGATAATAAATCTCTCTCTCTCTCTCTCTCTCTCTTACAGTAAAGGATTCCATTGTTAAACTTTGAATTATATAATATTTTATTTAAAATTATGAGTATATTTTAGTTTTGTAATCCAAAAACTATCATATTTCAAAACTAGCTGTGCCCGCGACTTCGTCCGCGTGGAATAGTGTATTTATATCGAATCAACAGCCTAAAAAATAAGTTTCAAGCTTCTAGCTCTAAATATGACGATACTTCCATACAACTTTTCATCCCCACCTTTCAACCCCTTACCCCCCTTTTTTTCCCATTAAAAAGTAGCCTATGTCCTTTCTTAGACTCTAGACTATCTGTGTACCAAATTTCATTTAAATCGCTTCAGTAGTTTCGGCGTGAAAGGGCGACATACAGACAAACAGAGTTACTTTCGCATTTATAATATTAAGTAAGGAAGTAAGGATGTTTATCAGCAGTCTGGTTACCATAGTACAGGCTTTGCCTAGTTTAGGATCAGACGGCCGTATGTGAGGTGGGTGAAGTTATTATTATTATTAATGCCGTGAAACATATTTATGAATTTAATAGCTGCGAGAGGCAAAATAGCTCGTTGGCATAGTCAAGAACCAGCTACCAATTACTCTGGGATCACCAAACAACGAAAAAAAAACTCCTGCTGTTTCAACAATCACCACAGAAAAGCACATTCCCCAATGATATCCTACGATTAAAAATATACATTCACTCGAAATCCTTCAAACAGACTTGACTATCTGCAGGTAAAATCGATACTTTGGACTCTTAATATTTATTAGTTAATTAAATTGAGTGGTTTTATAAAAATATTTTTAACAAATAAATAAAACCTTAAGTATTGAACTTATTTACATAAACTATCAAATGTTATATAAACTAATTTTCAATCGACGCCAAACAACAAACTGATTAATTATAAATTATCTAAATTTTTTATGTACCTACGTAGGACATGGCTCTACGTAAGTAATTAATCCTTCTATTATTTGGTGCCGACTCAAAATAAGTTTATATAAAATTTGATAGTTTATGTAAATAAGCTCAATACTTATAACTTAAAGGTTTATTTATTTTTTTCTTTTTGTTTTATTTGTCGATTTAATTTTTTGTTCAAAAGATTTTTATTTTATTTATCAGCTCAGGTACATGATGTGATGATTTCTAAACGCAAATACCTGATAAAGTAATGAAAAGTAAACAGAGACACTATTAGTTTCTACAATTTTCGAGAGTGAGTTTACTGAGAATTTACTAACAGAAAAACGCAACTTAATAAAAAAATAGCTATATGTTGGACCTGTAATAGATCGATCAATCGAAAATCTTAAAAAAAGGTATATGAGGAATCCAAATAAACCACAATACACCTTTCCCTGGTACGGACATAATACTTCAAAGACCACAATTTTGTACTTAAAATGCCGCAATCACCAAGTAAATTTTTTTTCTTTCAAGGTTTCAAGGGCACCACATAAACATTCTTTATGGAACCTCTCGAAAATGCTTCACAGGTGGTGATGGCTGCTCAATAAAACTTTGTTGGATATTAGGTTCTATTAGTCTAGCTTTAAGGCTTACTTTAATACTAATAGCACTTAATAATTAATTAGCCGTTTATTTTGTACCGGCTTCAAAAAAGTACTTTGTCACGTTTATTTCTTTTGTTACGTAGGCATGTTCACACCTTGGAAGCATTGTACATAAATGGCTAAAATGTTTTAAATTATGTTCTGTTAAGCTGGATTAAAAAGTTTTTCAGAAAAGTAATATAGCATTATTTTACTACTTAGTAGGGGAATTTAAATCAACTTGGGCAATCGTGATTCACTAAAGCGGAAATTTAAAGAAATAAACACAATGACGGTGGTATGTCAGTACATTTATGAAAACCTTCAAACCTTCAGGTAAAGAGCGTACTCCCACCTTAAAGGCCGGCAACGATTCTTGATTTGCCATCCATGGGTGGCGGTAGTCACTTACTATCAGGTGCCCCTTCGCTCGCTTGCCCCCGATACCATAAAAAAACTTGATTTATGATCATAAAAATAAAGACCAGTTTTAAAAAAAAGGTATGTACACTCTTTTAAGACACGTCATACACATCAACTTGTTATAATTTTTATAACGTTGGGGTCAATATGTGCGATTTAATAATAAAATCCCAAATAATATACAAACTTTAAGTCTGAACAAATTTAAATCCACAGTAAAACGACAACTATGCCTGAAGGGCTATTACCGTACTGTTACTCAGTGGTTTTTATTTTATTTATTTATTTATTTATTTAACGTAGTGGTGGATTATATGGAGGATAAAAACGCTTAGGACTAAAATAATTTCAACTTCACAGGGTATTTCAAATACTAAATACAAATGTAATATGAGCTAATATGTTTTGAAGTTATACTTCTTTATGCGCGTTAGGGAAAAATGATGAGAGTAAATTTTTACGATGCGCGCGCACATCGTCACAAAAACCGACACCCTGAAATTAGCTAGTCAACATTTTAGTTTTTTAAAAAAGCTACCAACTTCACGATAGTGATAACAATGGTTTTTACATATTACTTTGAGAACGTTTGTAGAATTTGAGGATAGTTGACGGTATGTATTATTTATGATGATATTTAAATAAACTTTATTTAACTAGATAAAAGTATAACTTCTTACGTGCGTACATAAGTACACACACACTTTTTAACTAGATAAAAGTATAACTTTTTACGTGCGTACCTAAGTACACACACACTTTTTAACTAGATAAAAGTATAACTTCTTACGTGCGTACATAAGTACACACACACTTTTTAACTAGATAAAAGTATAACTTTTTACGTGCGTACCTAAGTACACACACACTTTTTAACTAGATAAAAGTATAAACTTCTTACGTGCGTACATAAGTACACACACACTTTTTAACTAGATAAAAGTATAACTTTTTACGTGCGTACCTAAGTACACACACACTTTTTAACTAGATAAAAGTATAACTTCTTACGTGCGTACATAAGTACACACACACTTTTTAACTAGACAAAAGTATAACTTTTTACGTGCGTACATAAGTACACACACTTTTTTTCATCTACTCTTTTATGTCTTTCTTTTCATACTTGAATTTTATTTTGTTTAGTTTTCAGTATCCATACTTTCAATACTTCATTTTAGTTCGCTTACTTTTAATCTTAATAACATAGCAGCGCACGATAAAACAGTGTTATACTATAATATTTCTGTGTAAACTATCTGGTTATGTAAGAGAGTTGTCGCGAGTTTGTGTGCCCGATTTCTCACAAGGCTCAACTATTGGAAAACGGGTGGTTATAGATCGACATTGGCAGATGGCGATCTTATTTACTTTTATATATTATTTGTTTTACTTTTTACAATGCAACCTATTGCCGCGGTGTCATTGTGTTAATATATAATTTTTAAATCTTAGTTTAAATGAAAGACGTTTTCAAACAATTTTAAGAAATAAAGACATTTTTTTTTTTTTTTTTTTTATGGTATAGGGAGCAAACGAGCAGACGGGTCACCTGATGGTAAATGACTACCGCCGACCATGTGCACCTGCAACTCGAGAGTCACAAGTGCGTTGCCGCACTTTAAGGTGGGAGTAGGAGAAGAGGGGGAGGGGGGAAAGACGGGAATATGGGAGAGGGAAGGGTTAAGGCCTCCGGTAACCTCACTCACTCGGCGAAATGCAAAGCAAGCATTGCTTCACGGCCGGTTTTCTGTGAGGCCGAGCGGAGTCGAGCCGGCCCATACGTGCCGAAGCATGGCTCTCTCGCTCTATTTGACTTTAACTATTTTACGGTTACATATAACGCTCCTAAAATTTGAGCACACCTTTCTGTAACACAAACTCGTGAGCGTAAGAAGGTTAACCCTTAATATTACTTACCCTTATCACGGGTAACCTACCAGCAATCTCCTTAAACTCCATAAACTCAATAAAAGAAAAAAAAGACCCCGAAAGCTAAGTTTTATATGAAATTGTACCTTTACGGACGATTTACAATAAGCTCCCAAGGGAAATATAGGGAAACCAAAGTTTATTCAGATGAATTGAAACTCACAAAGAAAATGGTGCGTGCTGGTTCACTTAAATGTGTGTGATGTAACTTGCAAGTTAAGATTCGTCTTCGTCAAAATTTTAATTGGGTATGCCAGGTTTATAAAAACAGCTTCATACAGTTTGTTTTCTTTGTTTGAAACTACCTACCTAAATGTTTAATAAAAACATGTTTTAAAAAAAACCGTATGTCATTTGCATTTGCTTCTGTGTAGTTAATTAAAACATGATTTAGAAGAATCTAATCAGAAATGGTATCTCATGTACCAAGCATGCTGCCAAATAAGATACAATCCATATAACGGGTATGCATTTGTATGTTACGAGTACGTCTTATAAACTAACTACACAGATTAGAGTGATAAGTGCAAGAAAATAAAATAGAATAAATAACACACAACAATGACAAAATAAAGCTCTTTTCGAATTAATGAAACACTAACCATTCCTTCATCGGACTGACACAGAGAGAGGTTGCATCCTTTTATTGTCGGAACACCAAAAAGTCTAAACTAAATGCTCCTTTTTGTTTCGAGTCACCAAAGTCTGGAATAAACTGCCTGCGTCTACTTTTCAAACAATTATAATCCTGGAACGATCAAGTGTAGAGTAAATACGTTTCTGTTGGATAGGCGAGTACATACTATCTTCATCGTCACTTTCCATCAGGTGAGTTGGAAGACAAGCATCTATTCCTATATAAAAATAATGGAGAGAAACAGAAAACACGGACACACATTCACCTCTCAAACGAGTATGATTTAAAATGAACCAACCCACTTACCGTGAACTCATTAAGCTCGAATAGATCAGCATCAAAAGCTGTGACTAATAAAAGTAATAATATTTTTATTATATTACTGCTCATTGTAGTTCTCTACTCTTTCAAGGCCACTAGAGAAATTTAATGTTCTTCTTATCTAAACTATTAACGGTAATCCGGATTTTCAATCCGCCTTTTGCGACTTTCTTCGCTTGGGTTTTCATTGGTTGTCTTTCTGATTTCCGTGTTCGCAAATTTAAAAACAAATCGTTGATCGATCGCCGATCGATACCGTTATTCATTTAATTATAGACTAGACTTACTAGAGCTCGTCAAAAGCTACTAAGAAAAGAAGAAAATCGGTTGTTAAACAGAGGAGAAAAATGGATTGTACAGTTCTTGTCTTTGCCTATTTATCTAGAGATAAGAATTGATTAATAAATGTTGTCAACGCTTTTAAGATGGGCTACCTGCTAGCATAAGTTGCTATACATACATGACACAAAACAATCTTTTCACTCATATTTTACTCACATGTCATTCGTGTGTGACGTAAGGCAAACGAATTATAAATGCAAATTGGTATAGTCACTTGGAAGAAAGGGTTGCTGAAATCTGTTTGTATGGGGAAACGTGTGTGCTTAAGTTGTTGTGTGTAAAATCTCCATACTGATATATGGAATTCATTAATTCTGTGTCACGCGAATGATGCTTACGTATATTTTTATTTATGTACTTGCTGTAACCGAGACTACGACTTCTTGCGCTGAATACAAGAACAGAGAGTAATGACAGAGTTTTTTACGACTATCTTTAAGCGTGACTGACAACAAGTGCTGTTAAGTTATTGTTTAAATGTACTACATAAACTTCCTACCACCGCCAGATCTACGCCCTAATAACAGCTAAATTTTAAAAATATTTAGTGTTCTGTAGTTAAAAACTACAGTATAGCTGCGTGATTACTACTATAAAAATCCCACTGAGTTTACCTCATACTAGTATAAAACCAATACTCATTATCACTAAATACTTTTCAAAGTGATATTGAGTGTTAATCTGTAGTAACTCAAAAAACTCGTGAGGTGTCTTTAGAAAACCCGGTTGGAACGAAATTACTTTCGCAATTTTTTTTTTTTTTATAGTATAGGGGGCAAACGAGCAGACGGATCACCTGATGGTAAATGACTACCGCCGCCCATGGGCACCTGGAACTCAAGAGTCACAAGTGCGTTGCCGCCCTTTAAGGTGGGAATAGGGGAAAAGCGGGAAGACGGGAGAGGGGGATTAGAGAGGAGGGGAGAGGTGAAGGATGGGAATAGGGGTGAAAGCAGGGTCAGGGCCTCCGATAATTTCACTCTCGTGGCCAAAAACATTGCAAGCATTGTTTCACGGCCGATTTTCTGTGAAATCGTGGTATCGAGCGGAGTCGAGCCGGCCCATACGTGCCGAAGCATGGCTCTCCCACGTAATATATGTATAAATATATTTAATGGATTGAATACATTGTATCAAAATATAGTAAATATGTAATGTAAAAACACGAAATTGGCTGGAATAACAAGTTATCCAAACTCATAACCTTATCTACAACCCAATTTGTCTAACTTGACCTTGGGAACGTCGACTATCAAATCTTCCTTCATTTATTTTTTCTACCCCATAACTCCAATGAGATATGACGCAAGGCCAAATTGTATTTTCTATGATGTCAACGCACTCTTTGGGAGAGCCATAAAGCCGTGACCATGACCGATCAGACAGTTGTTTTATTTGTGGACATTTTCCTTGAATATAACAAGTTCACGTACGTCGATGATGTGCTGGTTTTTATAGCAGTTCGTAAGTTACAAATGCTGATTTGATTCTTGAGTTTTTATGACTCTTTCCATCAAAGTCACTCAGTTTACTATTTACAGAGGCGTGACATAGCCATCCAAATTAGTAATTTAATTATATTATATCAATTTATATTCACAGATCAATAATCTTCAAAAACCGGAATACATAGTAACTAGGGTTGTAACGGAACCTCGCCTCCGCTTTCATCAGTGCAGAACTTCTGCGATATACCGCCACTTATTAATTTTGATGAGAATTAAAGTTAAATGAAATGAAATTTATTTTGAACAAAGACTTTTTGCCATTCAATCAATTCAATAAATCCATTGTGTAATTTCATTATTTTAACTTTCACTTCCACCTTCACCTCCGTTAACCTCAGCATCGGCGGAGGCAAAGTTCTTCACCTCCGCATCCACTTTCACCTCACCTCTTCCCTTACAACCCTGATAACCTAAGTTTCAAAGAATTAATTCACTAAAGAGAGAATAATATCTTGCAGATTCTGTATTGATAAAATCTGTACATAAATTTTATCTTATTACTTTAAACGAGCAATTCTTGTAAGTATGTATTTATATTTTGGGTATCTTGAAAACGGCTTTAGCGATTTTAATGAAATTTTGTACAGATACAGTTTTGCATTCTAAATTTGAACTTAGAATGCAAAACTGTATCTGTACAAAATTTGCAAAATGCAACTATGCATTTGACTGCATAGTTGTATTTCTTGTAAAAACGCAATTTTACAAAAATAAAAATTACGACTTTACAAAAAGCCACCAGGCGAAGCTAGGTCTCCCACGTACTCTAAATGAATAATAAATAAATATAGTCCTCGATGTTTTATTGTCAAGTTAATCCTCTGTGTTTATGTGTTATATCATGTGTGTATTGTTACTTAGATACTGGTGTTTGATTATGCTTCTAGCAGCTTCTTTTGCAAATTCTTTCAGAAAGTCTGAAATAAAATAGATTTAGTTTTGAATCTAGGATTGAAAGAAAAATCGTAATATATTTATTGCAAATTGCTTTTTTTATTAAAAGATTACTTGGCTATCTAAATACAGTGAAATAGCTGTATCAAACTTTTAAACTTTCGCGTTCCATGATATAATGATGTATTTAAATGGGAATTAACACGATCACGAAGTATGTATTACATTTAGCACCTCTGAATTGCTTGACGTTTCGACCAGGTTGTACTGGCCGTGGTTATAGGCTGAGTCAACCTCAGATCGCGTTAATTTCCGTAAAAATACATACTCGTAATTATGGCTATGACAAAACTGGACTAAATAAATTAACACGGTGTGTATGTAATGTAAACTTAACTTTACGATGAGTTCTACAAAATCATTAACAATAATGCATTTGGGACTATCAGGAAAATGGTAATGAGAATTCAGAAGTTATGTCTATTCATTCGAAGTATTTTATGATCGAATGGCAAGAACTTTGAAATAATTTGAATTTTATGCAAATATTAATTAATTATAAAAGTGTTAGACTCTTGTCGATGTAGAAATTCCTTTAAATTAATAGGTAATTGTTAAGAAATGTGGAATATAAAGTAGCGGTTTTCCACGGAATTGTCACATTCTTGATCGTATAACTGTCTGTATTGGCTAAAAGCTCAAGATAGTCAATTACAAAACTATGCATCTAACCTTGTGCACTACTGTACCTAGTTACTGCTGCCGTCTGCAAGACAAGTCTTTGTCCATTCTCTGAAGCCTTTGTCCGTGCTTCCGCTTACTCGTTCCTTTGTGCACAATGTCTGCCCAAACTATTTTCGTATTTAACTGCTTTATGATTTTTAGATTTTTTCAGCGTTCTAGTAACATGGTATGTTACAGAACCCCATTGTGTGCGAGTCCGACTCGCATCTGGCCGGTTTTTTACCTAAAAGACTCTAGTTGGAAACAAAAACGTACCGCGTTTTCTTGTACAGTAGCTTCTCCATACACATCATTAATCCTTCGAGCTGTTTTGGCAGCGCTCGTGCCACGGCGGACCTCGTATTCGGAAATACAGCTAAATTTTAAGTTTCCCATATTGTGAACAAAACGATGTCAAATAAAAATCAAATGGCGTGAAAACAAATGAATCACTGAATTCGAAACTCAAATAAATACACAAGCCTAAATTTTAAATTAATTTGGAAATTTGGAATTCCAAACCAACTTTGAAAACATCTGGCGTTTGGGCCAGTTCGACAAAACGCCAATTTCATATGTAAAGACCTAATATATCATCATCATAAAATACAGCCAAAAACGCGTTTGATGCATTTATATTACTTGGGTACCGTGCCCAACCTAAAGACTCTTAATATCACAGATAAAATAATAGTTACCTATTCCAGCACCAATAAGCAGATTGACAGATGTCAAACAAACCAAAGAGATAACGTTTTTAAAGGCTAAGTAACTGTTTAAATTGCCTACGGCATTAAGTCCACCTCATGCAACGTATCTACAGAAAGTGTAAATAAATAAGTTAAATAACACACAACATTCTAAAACAGCTGTGTATATACCTCATGATTTACGTGGTTGGACAAAATATAAGAACATTAATTTTGCAGCTGTGCAATAAGTCTTCGGTAGTATAGTGGTCAGTATCCCCGCCTGTCACGCGGGAGACCGGGGTTCGATTCCCCGCCGGAGAGAAGTTTTTGGATTATATTTTAATTTCAATTTAGAATTTTACCTTAGACATATTGACATATTATATTTACATTTTACCTTACCTGTGTCTAAGAAAGGAATCTTCGATAGAGTAAAGTCAATCAATCCAAGACGAAATGTTCTATGACATTATTTCTTGCATTACTCCTCCTTAGTATTTGTTGAAACATTACGAATAACATAATCGTTATACGTAACACAAACTAATAGTGACACAAATAAAACTTTTAGTATTCAAAAAATATATTTAATTCCTCAAATCACAAACTACTAAGACAGCTATAAAAAGGACATTCAAAAAGTCTAATCTGAATAACACTCGCCTTAGGAATAGACCTTTTAAAAACTTTTTTCTTTGGGGACTATGTACAGCGGATAGTACGATATCTTTGACAAAAGTTTTATTAAGTATTCCAATACTTAGTTCGGTATAAACTTAAGTCGTCAAACATTAGACTACACAAACTTATGTTATGTTTGTACCTAACACTGGTTTGCGAAAATATCGACGTAAGTCAAAATTCAGCCGAATTGAACTAAGTATGCCAAACGGTCATAAATCTTTGATATTTTATGGTGAACAGAGATGCAACGCCGATTTCGTGGTAACGTTCGTTAGAAAGCGACAAGTTGATAATATATTTAAAACAAAATACTCTAGCGGAAATCACAAAACATTGCCATTCTCTAAAATCAATAATTTTTAGTTCTGTCGCTATTCTCGCAAACTAGCGCTATGTCTAACTGGGTAAAAAGGTGTTTTTTAGAAGGCGTCTGCTCTGCTAAGTCTGCCTTCGGTATTTTTTTAATCCTTTATACTTAAGCAACTTAAGTACAATACTAGCCAGGTCAGTCTAGGATGGGTGACCATTCTTCAACCATTCTCCGTGCCTCGGAGAGCACGTTAAACCGTCGGTCCCAGGTGCCATACAAACATCTATGGCATTCGTTTCGGGTGGTTGGAGCCCCAAATGTTCGACAACGTGGTTTGGTCTGATTTGGTCGTACTTGGGTTGTGAAGGTCTGATGGCAGTCGCTTCACGTAAAATATCAAAGTTCGGCCGTATCGTAGTTAGATTGAAAGCCGACCCCAAATTAGTTGGGAAAAGGAGGATTATGACTTAAGCAACTTAAGAATGACAATGATATATAAAGAATATTTAATAAAAACGACTCTTACAATCATGCTATAAAATACAATTTAACACGATGACATCTATATATTGGAACGTCATTAAGCAAAGATAAATAGAACTATGTACTAAGTGCCAACCCTGCATCGCGCAAATAAAGTGTTTACGCTGATTAACACACATTACCTGGGTTTTTCGTTTATGTAAAATTGCGTCATTTTCAGAGGAAAACCTATATAGATAAACATCTGAATGCTATGTAAATCGTTGGACCCGTTTTCGAGCACACGTTGTAGCTCGGAAACTGTTAGTATAAAGAATATAGCAGATGTCCATGGGCAGCGGTAGTCACTTACCATCAGGTGACCCGTCTGCTTGTTTACCCCCTATCCCATAAAAAAGGATCTCTTTTTCTTGCGAATTTCAGCGTTCTTCCCAAACGCTAAGATTCGCTGGTTATATATAGTAAAACAAACGTTACGATCAATTTCCCAATTACCCAATATCTACAAAGGAGGAAATTTTGGGCCAAGCAGTTAACTAATTGGAGTTGGTACATACCACAATAATGGTTATGTTTTTTAACCCCCGACGTAAAAACGAGGGGTGTAATAATAACTTATTACACCCAAGATGTGTATCTGTGTGTCTGTTTGTGTCACCATAGCTCCCAAACGGATGAACCGATTTGTGTGCATTTTTTGTTTGTTTGAAAGATAACTTGATCGAGAGTGTTCTTAGATATAATTTAAGAAAATCTGTTGAGTTGTTCGAAGATCAGCAGCTCTTTTCTAGTCGTTAAAGGGATTTTTGTCGGGGATATTTTTAATTTATAATTATTCAAGTGTAAACTCTAAATTACAGTTAGAAAAGTTACATTATATATTATTATGGAACTATACAATCGATAGAAATCATGCTTGAATGAAAATGAAATGACAAGTAATCAATTTATTGTACACATATAAATTACTAGCAGCGCCCCGCGGCCTCACCCGCGTAAGTCCCGATCCTGTGGGAATATCGGGATAAAAGTAGCCTATGCGTTAATCCAGGTCTCCAGCTATCTACATACCAAGTTTCATCACAATCGGTTTCAATCGTTTGGCGTAAAAGAGTAACAAACATCCATCCATCCATTCATCCATCCGTCGAAACTTTCACATTTATAATATTAGTTGGAATAAATAAAATCTATTTTAGTAATATAATTTATAAGCTGTGTCGATAAGTTTTCTCTTTCACCAAATTGCTCATTAAAACTTAATTAATTAGAAGTATTGATAAGATTTATTACTAAAATTAAATTGAAAACTTGGAATAAACACATTTCGTTTCCACAAGGTGACACTCCCAAGTTTAAAGACGAGTATACGTACTTCTACATTAAGAAGTCTGAACCTCAAACATCAAGAATCAACTTCAATTGTAATTAAGGCGGTAACACACAATAACTTATTACTACTTAGTATGTGTTTACAAGGTAAGGATTAAAAATAGTTGAATTAACCTAATCAAGAAAAGTTAAAAAAAAAAGTTTGTTTGAAAATTAGTTTTCTTTGTGTAATGCTTCCCGGTATAAGTATACATTTCTTAGCAATTCTAATCAACGAAATATTTCAATGTTTTTAGTTTTCTACTAACCAACAGGCCAGTCATTAATGGCAGCTCTCCTCTCTCTCTCTCTTACGAAATATTAGATTTCTATCGAGAAATAGAAAATAAATCGTTATTTTCAAGTTCAATTTACCAGTTTCAAAATAAATAACAATATATGTTCCACAAATTTTCAGCCTTTTACCACATTTACAGGGTCTACCATACGACCTTTAGAGTCGTATATGACCACGCCTTCCCGTAACACCTTATTTATACAATATTTATATTATATAATAAATATGCGAAAAGTGTGGCTTAGTATGGACAACACATGTATCTGCTAGACGGCAAATCGAACGGTACGCCTTTGATAACCTGACTGAATACTTACAAGTTAAACCGTTATCGCTTGATAGCACTTATCGGTTGAACTTAGCGAGAAATGATCGAGATCATTAAACATGAGAGCGCCGGTCCTAAGCCTTTTTCCAATTATCGCTACAGCCACCTTCGACGTACAAAAATGGGATTTCCGTTCATCGATTGCTAGGCTTGTCATATCGAGAAGATTTTTTACTTTGATGGGGAGGACAATCTAATCTTTTTGTTGTATCTAATTTATCTGTGGATTCTTAATAATTTGTACAAATTATGAACGTAATAATGATGATAAACTGTAGCTATGTTACATTATAAGTAAATAAAAGAAGTACCTATGATTGAAACAAGTGCTAACAATGTTTCGTAAATGCGATTTTTTCAACCCCGACGTCCTTATGAGGGCTAACGATGGAGCGTTGTTTCAGAATCTAACAGATTAAAACCACATAATGTGTGGTCCAAGAAGGAAACCCCCAAGAACCCCTGCATATTTTGGCCGCCTCTTGATCAATAGGCATCCACACCATGGAATATATGATGGATGGCTTACATGTAACCTTTCCTTTGTATTAGAATTAGACGCAGAGTTTGAGAAACTTAACTCAAATATAAAATAGAGTCGTCACTGACTGACAGACCTACTGATTTGAAATTTGGATTTAGTCCTCAAAGGGGTGAAATTGCTTTAAACTTCAAAGTAAGCAAGACTGGAACGGTCTTCAACTACGTGGTTTGAAAAGAATTCTTTCATCTCACAAAACTCAAACAGGGGACTGATCCCAAATACTTTTTCTGTTTTTTTTTTTTTAAATAAGAGGCTACAGTGTGAGGCTCCGCAAATTTTACATAGAAGGCGTTTTACGAGGTCAATGTTGCAAGTTCAGATCATAATTTGGAAACGCGCGATTATAGATCGATACATGCAGATATGATATTAGGTTATTTTTTTTTTATAATTTTACATTTGACAAAGCAAACTATTGTTGCGGTGACTCTGTGTGCGTTGATCTATAATTTTGAATTATAGTAACTATTTTTCAAATTAACGATTACGAATAATTGATGATCAATTTTATGAAATATAAATATTAAATTTGAATTTGTTTATCACTAGGCTAAAAACCACTTACACCTAAATAGAAAGCTGGAAACACGATTCAAGAGTTTTTATCCCAATTAGTGAATTCCTTTGTTTTTTATTTTCAAATTGTTTTTACTTAAGTTACAAAAATAAATGTGTTTCTTTATAATGTTTAGGTAAGGTTTTTAGAGAAAAACACTCCAACACGCAAATTCGTTCTTAATTTTTTGAAACTCATTAACTAGCTTTAGCCTTCGCGTAAAAGAATTTCTTCCATCCCTCGGGAACAGCATTTTTTTCTGGATTAATATGTGTCTTATATCCTTCTCTGTATCCCTGGCAACGTGGAAACAAAATTTCAAGATGATTTGCATGCATTCGCACGGTACGGCAGCTCATAAAATACGAACAAACCTACATTGATTTTTAGATATTATTATTCTCTTTATTCATCTTCTATCATATAAATTAAATTTTTAAATATGTACATAAAAATATATATTTAAAAATATAAAAAATAGTACACCACCGACATCGGGTACAGGGACCAAGATACCGGTGGTTAGGGCTCCAAAGACAGGAACCTCCTCACTATACAGGCCGTGTCGAGAAGACTTGGCTAATAATCCATGAGCCGATATGACAATCGGAACAATGATCGCCGATTCGACATTCCACATATCGACAATCTCGTGAGACAAATCCAAATATTTGATTTGTTTATCTTTTTCGACTTTCACGAGATTCTCGTCATGAGGAACAGCGATATCGATGATCATTGCACGGCGCTCTAATCGGTCTATCACCACTATATCAGGTTTATTTGCAACAATAGTTCTGTCAGTGATGATAGATCGATCCCAATACAATGTGGCTCGACCATTTTCGAGAACTGGGTCGGGCACATACCTGTAATATGGCACCTCTGAATTCACAAGGTTGTATTTAAGGGCTAGATGTTGATGTACAATCCTGGCCACTAGGTTGTGTCTGTGCAAATATTCACCATTGGCAAGACAATAACAACCAGAAATAATATGCCTGATAGATTCACCGGGACGGTGGCATGCCCGACAGATGTCAACCGTACCATCTTTCAGGATATATTTCCGATAGTTATTTGTCATAACAACTTCGTCCATAATTGCAAAGACAAAACCTTCGGTTTCTCCGAAGAGATCACCGAACCGTAGCCAAGATGTGGACGCCTTTAAGTCTATATCAGGCCCATTTAGGGCCCGATAAAAACGACCATGAAGTGCTTTGCCCTTCCATACCTCCCTGCGCTCATTAGTACTAAGAACTACAGGTTTGCGCCAGTTCTCTTTAGCCAGAGCGAGCGGAGTGAGTCCGTTGTCCACTGCAACCACATTACAATGCACTCCCACATCAGTATGAAGAAAATATTCTCTAAGGTTGTATATCTCACGATTGTGTAAGGTCTTAATGTTTAAAAGTCCACGACCTCCAAACTTTCGTGGGATATACAACCTCATTACCGATGAACGTGGGTGGTGCATTCGAAATGCAGTAATATTATTATTATTATTATTTATGGTATATGGGGCAAATGAGCAGACGGGTCACCTGCAACTCAAGAGTCACAAGTGTGTTGCCGGCCTTTAAGGTGGGAGTAGGGGAAGAGCAGAGAGAGGGGAGATGGCGCAGAGGGAAGGGTTAGGGCCTCCGGTAACCTCACTCATGCGGCGAAAAGTAATGCAAGCATTGCTTCACGTCTTTAGAGAGGCTGAACATTGACTAGCAAAATTTAACTACCTACGTACGAGTACATACATACACTCACGCTTGTATTCCAGAAGAGCAGAGACTTATCAAACAATAAGATTTTCTCAAGTAAATTTTAGTCCCACTCATTTGGGGCAAGTCTATTATAATAATAATATAATAGGCATATAATTTCCGGCTGTTCTCGTCTTGCCAACGGTGAGTACTTGCATAGACATAACCAAGTGGCCAGGATAGTCCATCAGCAACTTGCTCTTAAATATAACCTTGTGACTGTCGAGTTACCGTACTACACGTATGTGCCCGACCCAGTTCTTGAAAATGGTCGTGCAACATTGTACTGGGATCGATCTATCATCACTGACAGGACTATTGTTGCCAATAAGCCTGATATAGTGGTGATAGACCGATTAGAGCGCCGAGCAATGATTGTTGACATCACCATTCCCCATGACGACAATCTCTTGAAGGCTGAAAAACAGAAAGAAATAAAATATTTGGACTTATCTCACGAGATTGTCGACATGTGGGATGTGGATTCAGCAATCATTGTGCCGATAGTCATTTCGGCCCATGGGTTAATTGCTAAGAGCCTCGACCAACACCTTCAGAGGCTCACGTTAGGCAGCTGGATCAAGAGCCTAATGCAGAAGGCAGTCCTTCTCGACACGGCACGCATAGTGAGGAGGTTTCTGTCTCTGGAACCCTAACCACCGGTAGCTTGGTCCCTGTACCCGATACCGGTGGGACACTATTTTTTATATTTTTAAATATATTTTTTTATATAATAATATATTTAAAAATGTAATTTATATGTATTTAAATGTTAATAAAGAGAATAATAATAATAATTCTTTATTGACAGTAGTTATGTTACAATGATCTCAGGATTCTCTGATTCCTGCACTAGTAAATACTGTGTTGCAGGAGCCAGTGTCCTCCCTTTGTTATGTGAACATTCATTGTTTCTGTTTATTTAATTAAAGAAAGAAATTTTAATACGAAAAAAATAAAAAGTAAAACTAGAAATACTAATTTAAATGCGCGGTGTGTGTGCGCGTGAGTGTGTGTGTGTGTGTGTGTGTGTGTGTGTGTGTGTGTGTGTGTGTGTGCGTGTGCGTGTGTGTGTACGTGTGTGTGTGTGTGTGTGTGAGAGAGAGAGAGTATCCGGGTGTAGTAATGTGTGCGTGTACGTGTATGTTGGAATGTATGCATATATGTGTGTCGGGGCATTGCCCTCAATCGGGCACTTTGAGAACTAAATATGGGAAAGTTTGGAGTTTATTGAACGGGAAATGTAGGTAAAAAGTTAAGGCAATGTAAGGAAAAACATATTGCTTCGGGGGTATTGGGGAATGTAGCTCGAGCAGGTTAGGGTCGCATACATGTATCACAAACTGGCTGCTGCTAGGAAGTCCAAGCCTTTGCGGAAGAATGCAATGGCGATCCTCGCTCCCCCGATCCCGCAGAGAGTCCGACAGACCCCTTCCCTCCCCCTCCCCTCCAAGGGCGGAGGACATCCATGAGGATCTTCCACCTCGTCACCAAAAAAAAAGGAAGTCCGAGCTTTAAGCGAAACTACCTACGTATTGCTAGGCTCGCTTGGCTGAGAGGATTTGGGGTCGTGATGTTGATGTGTAAGGAGAGTGATTGATAGTCGATAAGAGAACTGAAAGATATTATATTAAAAACTTAGCTATCTACTTTAACAAGATAACTTTATAATAGCTTCATAGAAGTGGCCCCGCAACTAACTTGACAGCCGTCCGCCGTAACTCAAATATAATTTAAAAAAAAAAAACAATATTATGTTACCAGCCAGACTTGCTCTACACCCGAAGAAGGTTCGGCCGTCACAGTATAAAGTTTTATTCCAGTTATAATTGCACTGCTCCGCTCCTATTGGTCGTAGCGTATGTTTTATAGCCTAAAGCCTTCCTCGATAAATGGCCTATCCAACACTAAAAGCATTTGTTTAATTCGATTCTGAGATTAGCGCGTTCAAGCAAACAAACTGTTCAGCTAACAAAGTCCCCCGCCGGCGTCTGTCTGTCTGTCTGTCTGTCTGTTCGCGATAAACTGAAAAACTGCTGAACGGATTTTCATGCGGTTTTTACTAATAGACAGAGTGGTTCATGAGGAAAGTTTTGATGTATAATTTGTACCCGTGCGAAGCCGGGGCGGGTTGCTAGTAATATTATAAGTATAGATTATGTAGTGTTGTCAATCAACAGCAAGTATCAAATGTGAGAATTTAACAGCCAACTTGCACATTAATTATTCAGCTGTAGCTTTGAGTTACTAATTCAAGGGGTCAGAAACACTATCCAGTTAATAATAAAACGTTGGTCTGCGTTGAAAATGTTTAAATATTTATTTAGTGTTCTGAATTTTGTGTTGGCTGTTCATAACTACAAACATTTTATGGTCTTCGCTTAATAACACTCTAGACGATGACTACTGTGATATGTAATAAACATATATAACATAGACTTATAGAAAGAAAGAAAGAAATATTTATTTTGCTATCACACAAATGTAATACACACTATTAACAAAATAAAATTAAATCGATACTAATAAGGCTCCCATACCTTATGTGTGACACAAAAATGGTCCTTAGCTCAGCATAGAGCCACTTTAAATACCCGAAGCGACGCTGATATTCTGCTAAGGCCAAAAATGACGTGCACTGGCTATTAGCAGCCACAGATCATGCAAATACAATTCCAAATAAATACAATTCCTTATACCTTCCTCACACTTATTACATACCATAGATTATAGCTTATTTATATAGTTATATTATTATGCTAAAATGTGTCCTGATTGATGTGACCTGTTGGTCTAGTGGTTAGTGACCCTGACCGCCATACTTATAGGTCGTGGGTTCGATTCCCACCTGAGTCTGGGTGTTCTTTGTGTCCGTTGTTTCTATGCTTGTAAAGTCTCCCGCGACACAGTAGTAATTCCAAATGCGGGAGTAGTCTTTTTAAAAGATAAAAAAAAGAAAAAAAAATTACTAATAAAATAAAAGAATAACAGTAATGAAAAAATACATAAATAATACACTTTTCCAGTAGATGTACTCTATGGTGTGGCCGCCTGCTGACCAAGAGGCGGCCAAGGTCTGCAGGAGTTCCCGGAGGCTTCCTTCTTAGGGTATTCCCGGGTCCCTTGCAATAGGCCCACTTGTGACGGAACACCGTGTGGGTTTAGTCGGTTCGATTCCGACATACCACTTCACCACTAGCTCAGGTGAGGTGATGACCCGAGGGGGTTTCCACACGAAAAAAAAAAAACAAAAAGGTCTAGGTTTCATCTAATCATACGGTTAGTATACTAATACTAAGTTTATGAATCCAATTCTACATTGTGCTTTATTGTCACCTGCATAGCTTTATACCTTTATTAACTATGTGTTTAACATAAGTTTAATTTTTTTCTAATATTATAGTAGATTTATTATAATTTGTAACTACTAATTACTTGTTCTCAATCGTTGGCATAAATATAGGGTGTTACAGAAAGGTGTTGTCAAATGTTAAGAGCGTTATGTGTAGCCGACAAATAGTTGATAGTTAAACTTAAAAAAAGGAGTTTGAAAAAAAAAGGTTTTTACGGCAAATGATTTTCTGGTGCAGGTGCACATTGCTTAACATATTATTATGAATTTTCATGCCAAATTCGATGCTTTTGTTTTAGATTTTTACAAAAAAAAAATCGGATAAATCTGGATATTCCTTGGTATTAAATATCCATAGTTTAATTAATGTCAGCCATCTCCCTTGTGAAATATTAGGTTTATCGGTCAATTTTCAAGTTCAATTTGTCAGTTTCTCAATAAGATTTCTGTATTAAAAATCCCCCAATTTTCCTAAAATTGTAAGCGCTTTACGTTATTTACGGGGTCTACTATACGACCCCAAAATATAACTACGCCTTTCTGTAACAGCCTGTATATATACAGTAGATATCTTTCATTCCAAAATAAAAAAAATATGTTACAATTAAAAACGGTCATAACTTTTAAACGGAAATATATTTTTTTTATTCTTTTTGTAACTGCACCGGACCACACACACACCACTTTCAGTGATTTAATTAAGTGTTCGGTTGTCACCCTGTATTGTTTACAAATGTGCAGCTACACCAGGACAAGCAATTGACGACGCAAAATAAAATAAAATCTTTTTCCAGTTATTCAAAGTTCACTTTTTTCAAGGTAAATCAACTATTCGAAGGCTACACGCTCCTAAAATTTTTACCACACATTTCTGTAACAACTGTAGAGGTTAACAAATATAATTGGGCAGGACAACGTATGTGGGTTTCTGCTAGATAGATATACTTACATAAGAACGGTAGCGGTAATAGTTCCGTACTTTTCGTCTTTGCCTCAGTCGTCTCCAAGTATAGAGACAATACATTACTAACTTGACGACTTATCTGTTTTTTTTTCATTGTAATACCTATAGTATAACAAAGGATTCACTACACTATACAACACTAACCTATAGCAATTAAAAATACAGTCTAGCCGATGGAAGTTAGCAAAATAGCTTTTGTTACTTACTAATTTGGTCTGTTGACAAAACGTTGCTATCAAACCTCAACAGCACGCAACCTCTTTGGTACTGCCGGGCGCGAGCGGTGTGATCGAGGAATAATAAAAACAAGAGATTGTACGCCGAGTTCGTACGGCGGAAGCGCGGATGGAATCGCTTTACCGTGTATCGCTAACCGAGTATCGTAAACAAAAGTGGTACATTCCACAATACATTTAAAAAAGTAATAACGAGATTGACCCCAGATTTTGTTTCAGAGTTGTATGATGGTTAGGTCAGAAGTAATTTCAGTCTCCATCTTGAACAATTAAAGGGAACCTTCAGAGGTTTACTAGGTAGTTATACCATGGGGTCTACTATACCGCCCTAAAATATGACCTTTCTGTAACATCCTTTATATGTGAGCGGCGGTAGCGTAATTGCTAAGGCGTAGGACTTGCGATCGAGTGGTTGCGGGTTCGAAACCCACCCAGTGCACTATCGACGTGAATTCAATTGAACTAGTAATGTGTGACCCACGTTACTAGTAAGCCTTTAAAAAAATATGTAGAGTATCTTTCATGCCAAAATAAAAAAAAACGGTCACAACTTTTAAACGGATAAATATATTTTTTTTACATTTTGTTCATATGTATGAACACAATTAATTCAATTCCATTGAAACTTGTGTCTATTCCCCGTAGTTGTAATCCGCGAAAACGATTTAAAACTAAAGCAAGGTGGCAAAACAAATATTGTAGTTAAACCCTTTTAGTTAATATTTCATTACAGTTATATGAAAACTACGTTGATTCGTCTAAACGAATTGAAAGTCCCCGTAATCCACACAAATCTAACTCCAGATGTCGCCTGTAAGCTATTTAGCATAGTATCACTTCCATTTGGCTTCAAGTTTATGTATTTCGAAGTGTATATGTATGTATACAGAGTGTTACAAAAAGGTGTTTTAGGGTCGTATAGTAGACCCCATGAATAAGATAAAGCGCTAACAATATTATGTAACATACTACAACAACTAACATTGTAAGCGCGAAATCTTATTAACCGTCTTCAAAAAAGGAGGAGGTTCTCAATTCGACTGTTTTTTTTTTATGTTTGTTACCTCAGAACTTTCGACTGGGTGAACCGATTTTGATGATTCATTTTTTATTTGAAAGCTGGTGCTTCCCGTGTGGTCCCATTTCAATTTGGTCCTGACAATAGAATCCATGAGAAAACCATATATAAGTCTTTTATGGAATAGTTTTTTTTTTGTTGAAGTCGGTTTTTTTAAAGAATTATTTTAAAACTCACAAATGATCTTCAAGATTTACCGATAAACCTAATATTTCGTAAGACTGGCTATATAAATATATGACATATGACAGAGGTCTGACATGAATTAAACTATGGGTGTCAATAACATGGATTTTGATGGTTTATCCGATTTTTTTCCGAAAATGTCCACTTAAAAATAAAAAACGTTGAAATCTAAAAATCTTAATATGTTTTTAAGTAATATGCACCTACACTGGTGTAACGAAATTTCCAACAAAAATATTATTTTCTAAAAGTCCATTTTTTTCAAACTTAATGCTGAAGCTTGGAAATTGCTACTAATATATATACATATATATTTTTTGTAAGGTTACTAGTAACGTGGGTCACACATTACTAGTAATCTCGTTCACCCCTCCAGCTAAGCTTAACGCTTGTGTTAGGAGTGGGTTCACGACGGTAGTGCACTGGGTGGGGTTAGAACCCGCAACCACTTGACCGCAAGTCCGACGCCTTAGCCATTACGCTACCGCCGCTTCAAACATAATCAGCTTGAAACATACACCTTATCTTTTCATATTTAAAATCGTGTGTTCAACTATTGACATGCCGTTGTTGTTGTTGTTGACAATGGAAGATTTAAGGGATTCCGCTTACTAAGCTAATATTAGTATTAACTAAATTCACCTAAAATTAGTCAACCTAGGACAGCAGTATAAGGTATACAGTCATTAGACTGTATACCTTATACTGCTGTCCTAGGTTGACTAATTTTTATGGGCCCTACCGGGGTATTTTATTAAGGAGTATAACGATCTGAAGTGTCGGTATCAGGCACTGCCTTGATAAAGGACCCCTGTTCGGGTTAAACTATTCAGGCTTCCCTAAACGTACACGAGGGTACAAAATTTTTTTTTAATAATCCCGTCCCGTGTATATCTATAGCAAAATTAATCAAAATCGGTGAGCGATTTAGGCATGAATAGATACATAGTCAGACATGCACACAGAGTTCCTTTGGCATTTATAACATTAATAGATACTTAAATTTATTAATAAAAAAAAAGCAATATTCTTTGCCCACACTCTATACTTTCCTACATCGCCATATTAAGATCTTTCTCAGAGGTGGTTTACGGTCCTCGGCAGCTTTTAAAATATTCAAAATGCGTCACCGCTACCCCGAATTCATATTACTTCACATCATTCGACAGCGAAAGACTCCCCAAGGGAGCCAAATTGGATTTAGAGGTAGCCTTTGCAGACGGATCACGATGATTGTATTAAACTTCTAGGTATTTGCCTAAGAGACATTTGCTTTCTTGAATATATTATTTATTTTTATTGGACAGTACGTAATTCAATACATGTAAACCTTTTACTTCGTGTTTTTATAATAATAATAACTTCAAACATCTCACAAACGGCCGTCTGATCCCTAACTAGGCAGAGCCTGTATTATGGTAACTAGACTGCTGATAAACATACTTATATATTTCTAAATACATACGTATTATAGATAAAAAAATTGTCGACCTCGCGCGGTTTGGTACCCGTACATGACATCGAGGTACAGTGAAGCGGTTATGTTGGAGTTATACCGGCTTATATAACACGAACGAACGGACAGCGCACCCCCATTCCTCACGACAAGGGTGCTTGAGACAGTTTTTTCTGAAATGGTGATCGGGTGACGAGCAGACCTCCACACCACTATCTCCTCGTATCTCCGAAGTTGTTAAATTATAGTATAGCTTGTGAAGGTGAGGGTCTGAGCCTAAGCATGGCTGCCGAATTCCGAACGAATCCAGAGACAGTGAAATCGTCCGCCTCACTCGTTAATTTTTACAGTTAAGTTATCTCCCTCACAGTCTTGAGGACGGGGACGGAGGCAAATGTTTCAGTGCGTTTTCGGTCGGAATTACGAAACGCCCTAATGGAGGACTATTGTTTTTTTTTTATTTGCTTTTACAGTATATATTTATTACTCAAAAGCGCACGCAGAGGGGCTCGTAGCTAAGTGGTAACCGAGTAGGTTAACACATTACAAAGTTAAGTAATACTAGCCAGGTCAGTCTAGAATGGGTGACCATTCTTAACACCTTGAGACCCCTCCGTGCCTCGGAGAGCACGTTAAACCGTCGGTTCCGGGTGCCATACAAACATCTGTGGCATTCATCACGGGTGGTTGGAACCCTAAAAAAGTTCGACAACCTGGTCTAACTACAGAACTTTGATACCGCCTAGTACTTAGGTTGTGGAGGTCTGATGGCAGTTGCTTCACATAAAATATCAAAGTTCGGCCGTATCGTATTTAGACTGAAAGCCGACCCCAACTTAGTTGGAAAAAGGCGCGGAGGATGAAGATTTATTACACAAAATAACAAATCGAGTAACAATTATGATAAAAAACAAAAACATGATAAAAGCACTGAATTAATATCTACTCTATATACATCGAAATGTAACTTTTAGGGAAAAAATGTCTTATGATGTAAAAAAACTTCTTCAGAACAAAGGCTCCCTATTAACGCAAGGTTAGCCTTGCGTTATTAGGTGGCCTTAACTTCATGAGCCAATATTCAAGTTCAGTCTGAGATCAAAAACTTCAACTACATCTCCACTTTCGCACCGCACTTTCTGAACACCCATCACATCTCTCAGTGAATACGCTTTGCATAAAAGCTACTGCAACCAAATTTAAAACATGTTCATTTAGAGAGTGGATATCAGTATTCAGTGAAGCTTTCAAAACAAACGGTATATTAACGCATTTGTCAAGCAAGGCACGTCGTAAACAAGAATGTGTTGTTCGAGTTAGTGGCTTAAAATGGTGGCAATGGCAAAATAACCTCTTTCCGAGTGTTCGAATAAATTTTGTTCTCATTGGTAACAAGTGATTTATTCGAGTTTTTATCTTCTATTGTCATATACAAAACGGAGGTTTATGATTGTGGAATAAATATGTTCATACCTTTTTTATTCGACAGTCCAGCGTATGGTAGGTATCTTGTTTTTTTTTAAAAAGGTCATTATTCTATACCTGCCGTGTTAGATGTTAAATACCAATGTCGCTTACGTACAATAAACGGGTGGGTATTATTTTATTAATTTAGGCTGCTTAATAACACTTCTGAATATTAAACGCTTTTATCGCAAAAATTGTCATTTGTCATTGCGTTTGTCAAAATTTGGGTGTTTATTACCTCTTTATAGCCTTTATATATACATATACATATTATATACAGATGAGATAAATTACAGCACAAAGTACTTTAAACATGTAAACAAAAACAAACCTACAACACAAAACAATGACCCGAAACCAGGTCACCCCACAGATATTGAGAGCATTCCCTACCATGGTCCAGAATATGTAATAACCATCCTCGCCCGGGATAAGGATAGAATATTAACCCCTTCCGGGCAGGATTCGGGTGGCCGAACCATTACAAGTCATGTTTTTGAGTCTAATAAAACGTTAAGGTTCAAACTGTAATGAAATAATAAAGCGGTATTGAACACCCGGTTGATTCTTGACCGAGATTGAGGATTGTTGTTAGATTATTCTGTACCAAGCTTAAAAAGTTATTATTCTTGCCATACTCATACCATATTGTACCGTCGTTTTTAGACAGTAGCTCAGCAGTGTCATTTACGCGTTGCTGATCTCCTCCTTCGATCTATAAAGCTTTTGTTATCCTTTTCATAAGAAATATACAATATTATGTAGGTATTGTTAAAATACAGCCTTATATTTTGTGGTTGTACATACTTTGGCAGTCAGGTAGCGCTGGTTCGAAAAGAAATATACTACAGCAGCCTCCTTTGTCATTAATACCATATAGTGATTGTCAAGAGAATTTGCTGCCTAACTAAAAAACAAATTTACTCGATAATGTTTTTTTTTTTAATTTATGTAGACAGCATATTCTTCGCAATCGCAATCGCAATCCATTTTTTTAAATTGATTTGAAATCCCTATGCGTGATATCTCACCAGGTGAGGCCATGTGTCGAAATTGACGAAAATAAGTGGACCAAAAGTGGAAAGATTACATAGAACGATGACGGCTGCGTTAATCGCAAGACCGACCACAATTAATTAATTGGACGAGGGTATTAGCAGCTGTCTTATTCGGATTACGTACCAGTTTTTGCCAACATACTGGAAATTCAGGGGCTGAAGTAGCAATAATGTTTAAGTTCACAAGTATTTTTCTCAAGGGGAGAATATCTATGGAATATTTTACGTGAGAGAGCCATGCTTCGGCACATATGGGCCGGCTCGACTCCGCTCGGTACCACGGCCTCACAGAAAACCGGCAGTGAAACAATGCTTGCATTGCTTTTCGCGCGTGAGTGAGGTTACCGGAGGCCCTAACCCTTCCCTCTCCCCTATTCCGGTCCTTCCCCTCTCCCCCCTCTCCTCCCCTCTAACCCCCTCTCCCGTCTTCCCACTCTTCCCCCCTCTCCCCCTTTTTCCCTATTCCCACCTTAAAGGGCGGCAACGCACTTGTAACTCTTGAGTTACAGGTGCCCATGGGCGGCGGTAGTCATTTACCATCAGGTGACCCGCCTGCTCGTTTGCCCGATATACCATAAAAAAAAAAATATATATATTTAGTATGTGACGTGCAACGGGGAATCAAATGCATGTCGTGGCCAAATCTTAGAATTGATCATTTCATGATGTGCTCGACCATTTCATGAAATTTTTGTATTTCATGAAATGAGCAACTAAAACTGACCATTTCGTTAAAACACGGGTGAAACCGCGGGGCGCAGCTAGTGAATAATAAATTAACAATTGAGACATGAAACGATTACACACGTGCAAAATAAAATCAAAAGCATTACATAAAATTTAACACTATAAAACATTTCATATTGAAGTCGTAGAAAATAGCACACAGGTACAAAATAAATAAATATCCAAGTAAAATTTTGCCAGTCAGGTAAAGAGGGCTTCAATTCTCATTAAGGAAGTGATATCGAGGAGTAGACAACGTCTGTACAGACACGATAAATGATGCAAAGTCACGCCGATAATTGGATGTTGTTAAGCACTGTAGGTAAAATACAAGAACCCGACATGGTGAGACCTCTATCGTTCAGTATCCTACTAATATTATAAACGTGAAAGTTTTTAAGGATGTATGTATGTATGTATGTATGGATGTTTGTTACTCTTTCACGCCAAAACTACTAAACTGATTGCGATGAAACTTGGTACGTAGATAGCTGGAGACCTAAATTAACATATAGGCTACTTTTTATATCGATTGCTAATTTAGTCTATATAATCGTTCGTTACAAGAAAATTTTACTTATAGTTTTTGAATTTTACAATTTTGTGGCAATCAGTTATAACAGACGAATTATTTGACCGAAATAAAGTAAATGATACGCTGTTCAGAGTTTCTATTACTCAAATAAATTTATTTTTGTTTAAATTAATAAAAATGTTGTAATAGTAATATATTTAATATATGTATGAGTTGACAATTAAGAATTTGTCTATTGTGGCAACATCCACATGCAACAACAAACATGCTTCAACTTCATCTAGCGAAGATTAACCGAACTACATGGTAACTACTACCTAATTCTGAATCGCACAATGAAAGCTCTCGTGCCAATTGGTAGATATACAACTTCTCAATGTCAACCGTTGGACCACAGTCCGCCAGGCATAATTACCTTGCCTGGTCGTAGGATCCTATCTATGTTTTGGAGGATCCTATTGTGGCGCCTGAACCTCTTTCGGGTGTAGAGTAAGCCTGGCTGGTAACAGAATATTTGTATCTTTTCGTTTTTGGATTATATCAATTCAAAACAAAAGAACAGACGAAGAACCGCCGTGGCAAGCAGACAATTCTGTCTGTCCATTCGGACGGCTGTCAAGTTGCAGAGCCTTCTATGAAGCCTTTATAAAGTGATGTTATTGTTGTAGATAGATCAGTTTCAATACATTATCTTTCAGTTGTGTTGTCGACTATCAATCACTCTACCTTCACACTTTAACACCACAATCCAATATCCTCTCCAGCCAACCGAAGTCTTACACTATCATAAGCGTCTGTGTTTTTTTACGAACAGTCGTCTTGATGTGTTGTCTTGCATGTTGTCAGTCCAAGTTTTAGAGGACATCCCAGACAGCGCTTTCAGTCTATGCGCAGATCGTGCCCAGTTTTGCCATGGTATAGTGGTAGCGTGATTCAGAAAAAAAACTCAGCAATCCCCACAGTCTTATTGTAATAAATTAAAAAAACTTCTTCCGCTGTGGTACACCGTCGTTATGCTTCATAATTGGGTAACCTTTTGATAAAGTTATAAAAGATGAAAGTTATGAGGAATTAACGTTGTTCAAAAGTCATCAAGACAAGTTTTTATTAAAAATTCCTTAAGAGTTTTGTACTTTCTCATTCATTTTCGTCTGAAGACGTTGTTACGCACATCTGTGGAGTGCAAGTTTCAGGATGAAGGTTCACATACATATTAACATATAAATTAGGATACCAACATAATAATCTATTTATTTATTAAAAGATTATAGGTGGTATTTACAATGTTTATTCTATAACTAGCAGTTGCTATTGCTTTGTATTTTGCGTGGAACCCTCATTCTTTTTCCAAAATAAAAGTAGCTTAAATTACTCCTTACAACTTTACACACTGTGGACCTTGGCTACGACTGCCATGAGCTTTTACGCACGTTCTTGTCATAGGCGATCCAGTTTTCATCACTAGTGATCATTTTTTTCAAAAATGGCTCAGTTTCAATAGAGAATCGCAAATGAGTACACGTTTCATTAGATTTCTTTCAGTGAGCTCGTGTGGCACCCAAATATCGAACTATTTTGCCAGTAACCACTAGCTAAAACTATTTTGTGGTCAATCCTTAGTTCCTCGGCTATGTCGTAACTACTAATATGACGATCTTGATCTACTTTTTCAAAAATGGCATCGACCTTATCCGTATGAGGGAGACCAGAGCGAGCTGCATCTTTGACGTCAAAATTCCCAGACTGAAAACGCTTGAATCAATTTTTCTTTACTGACAATGTATTATTTAGTTATTGATTCGCATTTTTCCCTTTTTTGTAATAAAAGTTCAGAATGTATCTTCGTTAGATTCACTCATTTTGGCGGACAGATAAAATGGCGGAAAAGTGTTTTATACTTTTTTTAATTTTTTTTTGAATGTCTTATATTTATTGATATTAAAACCAGCCAGATACAAACAGTACAACCAAAGATATTTTTCTTCAATTTTAAACATGCAAAAAATGAAAAGACCTTTTCCCCTGACCTATTACGTTATATAAATCCTTATTATTTTGTATAATTGCATTTCCACGGTGTCAGTTTTTATTAGTATTAGTTTTCGACCTACCTTCCTCATCAGCTTTTACAATCGTTTTCAATACTCATGAGAGGTATTGCGTAATGTAGTTTTTTAGAAAGTCAATTTCATAAAAACTTCGGTACCAGTAATAAAAATCAAAGAAATTGGCTTGGTTAGTTTGGAAAGCTTAACAGTTATTTGGCAAGATGACTAGAAGCTTGTTCGTGTACAAGCTTTTGTGTACATTTTACCTAATAGTATTTCGTAGAATGTTGTGGATATTTCTCTTTACAAAGATATACGACCTACATATATTTTCACAGCGATAGACCGCCCGATTGCAAGGTAAGATGTTCTCTGATTCGATTCATCCTCAGTGTGCTTGTAAGCATTAATGTATCTATTTACATTGGCCATGATGTTTCTATGTATATATGTATGGATTTACAAAGATATATACATATATTTAAGTATATTTATCGGCAATCTATAACCCGTAGTACATGATATAGCTTAGTCTTGAAAGCGCTGTGATATTACGTCTGTGTGCCATTTCAAAATCTAAACTTTTCAAAGGCGATACCCATTTGTATTAACTTCCCAACATAAATTGATGAACTAAACATAATTCAACATCTCCAATTCTTCGTCAAGACCTTTGTGCATTTGTAGAATTAGGCAACTACTTCGATATTGCCAAACTTCGAAATCACATTCCAAATCGCGCCGCCATTGGCATTAAGTTTTGACGTACTATTAAACATCTTGTAAACTTAGTTTGTATCATAATAACCAAAACTAAAACTATAATTAGAAAAGCATATTTCTATTTATGAGAACACTCATCAGATTCCGGAAAGGAAGCTAGTTTATTTTCGTAGTAGGATATGTTGAAGCGAATATATTTTAGACTAACGGTCGGAAATATGGACTCAATCCGGTGCAGCTGTATTGCTGTATTGTGAATTGCAAAACCCTACTAGCGGATAGTAGTAGATTCTAGTTTTAGCTGATGGCGAAAGATATATATATATATATATATATATATATATACAAAGCCGAGGGACTAAGGATTGACCTCAAAATAGTTTTGACCTATTTGAAAAAGTCTGGCTATACATAAAAGCTAGATATTTGGGTGCCACACGAGCTCACTGAAAGATATATATATATATATATATATATCAAACATCAAATCGTCCATGTATATTCTAGTACAAACCATCAACTACAAACATATTCCTTTAATTTCCTGTCGATCTATACAAACATCAGAATTTGATGAAATGAACTTTTGAAAGTTCTAGTGCAATGTCAATATTAATTCAGTCCTATTTGTTTGTAGAAGTCCATTAAGCTGCATTCACAAAATACTGATTGGACTGAAAAATATATTATTTTAATCCTGATGAAAACCAAATGATTTCTTAATAAGTAGACATGTATTTGAATAACGAAATTATCTATAAACTTTTCTAGAAAAACGTTAATGATTGGGGGAACATTGTCGTTTTTTTATGGCATACGGGGCAAACGAGCAGACGGACCACCTGATGGTAAGTGACTAGCGCTGCCCATGGGCCTGCAACTCAAGAGTCACAAGTGCTTTATCGGTCTTTAAGGTGGGAGTAGGAGACGAGGGGGAGTGGGGGAGAAGGAAGGAAGAGGCGGAGTGGGAATTTTTAGGGCCTCCGGTAATCTCCATAGTCCAAGATATTTTCTTTATTTTGATACCTTTTTATTTATAAATCAGTGCAACAAAATGATGTAATTGTAATTACTTTATACTATAAAGGTTGAAGATGGAAGCAGGCCGCTTCTAACCGGTCTTCTTGGAAGGCCTTGAGGGAAGACCTATGTCCAGGGGTGGGTGTTCAATGGCTGAAATGATAATGATGACTGACTTGTGATGTGGGATGGGTTGCTAGTATTCTTTGAAAACAATATACACTGGGTGAATTTTTCAAGTGGGCGTGCATTGCCAAAGCTGAAACTATGAGGAATGGCGAAAAGTAATCAAAGGACTCACGGGCCCGATTTTAATGAAAACTTAATCTGCATCATTAATTTTTTTAAAAATCAATATTCTCAGCCAATAATCGCACCGATTGATTTTGAAAAAAAAATCACACACTGTACTATTACACCATTCGCTAGTGTAGCTAACAAGGAACGAATTCTGGGAAGTAATGACATACGACAAACTTAAGGGAAAATATTAAATATTAATTGATATTTATATTATTTTTGATGATGCAAAATGTGAACTTCAATTGTAAGTAGAGCATGTTTAAATGATTTTAATATAAAACTAATAAAATGTGATGAATATTGCTTCCCAAATTGTGGAATATAGCTGCACTAAATGTTTGTTCTATCAGCATAATATGTAAACACCAATTGTATCAACCTATATTCGCATTAAACTATTTGAAATGAAACTATTTGAATTGAAAATGTTGGATTTTAATAAACTGCTCCATATTTTAAAGTAATTTCTTTAATAAATCATACCTAACATAATGTTTATTGAAAATTATGCTCAATAATTTTTTCAACGCACACCCGCAGTGCAGTCATCTTAACAAAATGTTGTTCTAATTTCAATTTTTTATAATCTCTTCGCGGTTAAAGGCCACAGTAAAAGAAATTTACTGTGGCCTTTATCTTTTTTATAAACTCATAATTTCGAATTTGGGCATGCACGCCCACTTGAAAAATTACCTGAATATACATAATAATATTGTACAGAAAAGTGTACCAGTTAATATCTAATAGAGACGTAATAATAAAGCAAGTTAACATAGAGGGAGCAAATGGAGAAGTTTATGCAAATCGAGTTTTAACCAACTTCAGAAAATATTCTCAATTCGACTGTAATTTTTTATCTCTTGGGTTTTACACGACATGTTCGCCCAGTGTGAAATAGACGTGTGACATGTGAATAAATGTATATGCATAGAAGTCAGTTCATCTTTTTAAAAAGATAATTATTATTATACTGCTCAAATAACTCAACGTATATAAACACAGCCAATTAATTTAAAAGCAATCTTAAACTCCGAAAGTAAAATATAATAGACAAACTTATTATCTAGAGTTATTAAATTTTCAATTTAATATTCTAAAATACTGAAATGCCGAAGTTTTAGTTATAATTTTCGCCTGCCTGTTTATGTAGTAGTTATTAGAAATATTTGACTACCCCGACTTAAATTACCCCGTCCGTGATACTACTATCACTTAATTACTTCAATCGTGTAACTAGATTGGAAAGTGATTTATTTATTTATTTACCAAGAATAATACAAGCTTATAAAAACGAAAGCACTTATAATATGTTACGATAATTTATCTTAAAATTTGTTTACAGTATAATACACAATGTTTACAGTACAATACCTACATATACCCAACAATATCATGCACAAGCAAATATTAGTAATATATATTTGATATTTCTAACATATCAGAACTACATAGATGCATTCAGAAAAGTGTATTCTATGTCATGTTCTCTGTTTATGACATAGAATATTTCTACATAAACAAAAAAAAACACTTTGAAAAAATAAAAAAATAGGCACTGTAATATTTTCCCACACCGCATGAATTAAACATGAGTGCAACAAAGTATTGCCGAAAAAACACTTTAAAAAAATTTAATTTTACTATGTAGAATTAGAATTAAAGAATGAATTAATAATGACACAGTTATGCATGCAGAGTTTTAGGGTCTTCAAATGAAACATCTGAATTTTAGACTAAAGTTATATTATCGAATCAAGTTTCTGCACACAGTATATTAAAAACTGCCCGGGCCATATAATCGAGTTACGCGCCATACAGTCACCATATTGTTTATTATTTTATTTATAGCCAGTGTCACACGTGATAATGTTATTATTCTAACGATACCCCATATCCAAATATGTTCAGACATTTAGAAGTTATGGTGGGATAAAGAAACTCACATACATGAACCCTGAAAACATTACACTACTTTTTGGGCAGTAACAGGGTAAAATACCCCATGTAACTGATCCCCGTATAATAAATTATACGGGGATCAATTACACCAAACGCACACATTTGCATATAAATTTGTATACATATTCCAAAACATCTACAAGTAAGGACGTGATTGGTTATTTAACGCGCTCAAAATGTCGTGTCACAGCGAGCAAGCAAGCACGATAACAGAAGAAGAAATATTGCGGACCTCCGCATAATTGTAACACATGATTGATCGGTATGTGGTATTTCTCCTTGCTCTTATTGTTCCGTGGTTTCACTGGCCGTCACTGTCACAGAGAACCCACGACATTCGTTGTTAATTCATTCACGAAATGATGAATTTTTGTTGAACTTGACTTAGACAATACAGCCATCCAGCCAACAACCTTATTCTCTATTAAAATATGAATTAACGTAAAAAGGAGGACAAACTTGCCGACTAAACCAACATTTTATCTGTTAAGCACTATCACACATTAGTTCACATATAATTCAAATCTAAACATTACAAGACTGTAGTCCTCAGACACCATAATTTTATTTCTTTAGGGTCACATTGTGATCTGAGATTAAAACAAAAGTAAACTATCACAGTAATCAACCACTAATAAGTTCAACCCGATACCACAAGTCTCCGGACCAACAAATTATAGAAATATATGGCGCACGAGGGCCGTTCCTACAAGTAGGCATCCAATTCCACCTATCTCTATAAGACTATTACGGTTCTGTTTACAGTCCAAGAGCTCGTAGACATTTTATATGTCGCACCCTTAGATTATTTTTTTTTAACACAAAGATACACTTTTTCACAATTCAAGAAATAATGCTGTGTTGTCGGTCGGGGCGCGAGAGGCGGGCCGCTCTCGTAAACCGGCTTCTACCAAACGTCAGTGAAAACACAGTTACTACAGTTCTATTTCCGTGTAGGGATCATGGTTTAAAAAAATTGATAATCTCAAAGGCTAGGATATTTTAATTGAAACAGTTAATCTTATAGGGGTACGATGTGTATTGTGTATAGCTATTATTTTTTATTAAAACTCCAAAATGCTTCAAGAATATTTGTCTGAAAAAAAATCACCAACTTAAAAATTTAAGGGTTATATCGACCGCTTAAAAAAATATTCTGGCAGCATTTTGGAATTTTTTACGCTTCAACCAGGTCTAGTTTTTGCATTCAGGCGTCATAAATCTAGTATAATTCGATTTTTCAAGGTCTTTAGGAGTCTCTCCAGCTCTTCGACTATTACTATATACGGCTCTTTAATCCAATGCAATAAAGTTCAAAATTGCACCAACAGCTTGATAAATAGGTAGCAAGTATACCTGGTGAAACGCTGAAGGTGTAATTACTTGCTTCCAAACGTTCCGTTGAATTGCTATCTAGATCTGTGTTTTCGGCTGAAATAAATACAAATTGTATTTACACATGAACTTGACTGAGCGTTGTGGCGGGGTGGAGTTAATTTAGCTTCAGCATTATCTTTAAGAAATCATTGCGTTCGGTGGTTTTTGTTCATAATATTAGGCTGTAATTCTGACTGCTCAATGTTACAGATTGGTGAAAACTGGCGAAATCTGACCCGAGGTATAAATATGAAACATTTAAGCAATTTTGAATATCTAGTAAAACAATATGGTTTATGTTAATTTATTTATTTATTTATAACTTTATGTACATTTGGTATATTGGCGGACTTAATGCCTAAGGCATTCTCTACCAGTCAACCATTGGGTGATGCAGAGAAAAGAAGAAGTAGGTGCAATTAAAGATTATGTTAAATAATTGTACAGTAAATGGAGTACAAACTAACATTTTTCCACATAATACACAAATTTATGTAATCTGTAGCCTAATACATATATATATATATATATATACATATATATACTATATAAATACATATCATATACTTACATAAACATACATACATGCATAAATGTATTTGTTTATAGCATAGTCGATTGATTGGCATTTACTTTTTAAAATGAACATCATCTAAATGACCACCATCGCGACTTCGGCATTCTAGACGCTAGGGTTTAGATATCTCTTCCCTTAAAAAATCGTTAAAAAATAACAACATACGTGATTGCAGCATAACAGAGCCACCTACCACACATCTAATGAGTCCCTGCCGGTAGTTAAAGAAATGTTCCCGGGAAAGCTAATTTCTAAGAGAGCTGAAATTCCGTGACCACTTACGGATAACGATTTGACTCCAGTCAATTTTTTTATGGGGATATTTGTAGAATCGTGTGAAGATGTACACATATAAAAAATATCCCGAGAACTCAATTCTTCTTTCCAAGTAAAGTTAATCGAATCAAAAGCGAAATGTTTCGTTTAGTTTGCGAGAACATTTGTTACAGAATGTCGCCTGACCGTATTATTTTTATAGGTTACAAACTTGTTATTTATAATTTGTTTATTGTTTAGCTGATATTTTTTTTTCTTTTCTGGCTGATTCCGAAATACTCACGCCTTTCCACGTCATTAAATCATTCGTAAGTTACTTTGTAAGATTAGATAGGGGCGCCATTATTTACTTTAATGAAATAATCTAAAATAATATAAGTATTTATATAAAAAACACGTATTAAGTTAACAGACGAAATAAAAATAAAACTTACTAAAAATAGGTAAAACATCCACTGGTTTTGGTGTGGTTGCCTATTGTTTAAGAAGCGTCCAAGGTCCGCGGGGTTCTCGAGGACTTCCTTCTTAGGGTATACCCAGAGACTCGGGCAATAGACCCATTTGCGTCGGAACACTGTGTGTTTTAGTCGATTCGATTCCGACATACTACTTCACCGCTTGCCCCGGTGAGCTAATGACCAGTGGGGTTTCCACACGATAGAAACGGTAAAACATATTTTTTTATATATTATAAGAGGCAAACGAGCAGACGGGTCACCTGATGGTAAGTGACTACCGTCGCCATCTACAATTTATGCTTGGTTTTTTTTTTGAAAGGAAAACTAGTAACGTGGGTTACACTTTACTAGTATTTTTGTTAACCCCTCCAGCTAAGCTAAGTGCTTGTGTTAGGAGTGGGTTCACGTCGGTAGTGCACTGGGTGGGGTCTGAACCCGCAACCATTTGATCGCAAGTCCGACGCCTAAGCCATTACGCTACCATTATGTATTTATACGGGAATTAACGCGATCACGAAAAGGTATTACATACCTCTGAATTGCCGAAAATGTGCGGGTGGATGAAGAACCTTCTACCTCACGATCTCGACGACGGAGGGCGTGCACCGTTGAGCCAGTCAGCCTGTGACCACGGCCAGTGCAACCTGGTCGAAACGTCAGGCAATTCAGAGGTATGTAATACCTTTTCGTGATCGCGTTAATTCCCGTATAAATACATAATTATATCATGGAACGCGAAAGTTTAAAAGTTAGTACATTACGCTACCGCCGCTTATTATAGTTATTATTGTAAGTAATTTCAAATGCAATCAAACGACTATTTAAACACTTATTTTATTGAAAACCCTTGAGACATCTCACACACGCTGTCTAATCCCACACGAGGTAGAGCCTGTAGATGCTAAACATACTTAGATAATACTAAATACAGTAATATTATAGATAAACTACACCCAGACATAAAACAAATGCATTTAAAAGTTAAACTTTAAATTGTTTTAGTAGGCAGTTTTATTGCAGTCGATAATACTTCGATTCAACAGTCTAAATAAATCATTCACAAGTTCTTTCATACCAACTTTTATATCTCGCTATCTCTGCAGTAGTAACAACAACAACAACTCAACAACTTTATTAAAAGAAAATAAACTCCAGTTCCTTTTCAGAAGTAAGTAGTAACAGTCTTCGTTCATGAAAATCCTTTATATTTTTGCCACGTGAAAACAGCAAAGAGAAATCTTCGTGAATATAATGCCAGGTCAGTAGGTCAGACTATCAACATGTTTTGATGACTTGTATCCTGGCGATTTATTTGTTAAGGAGTTATTTTGAATAATTCATTCGAAATTGCGTCCTTTAAGCATTCTTTTACAAGGATCTGCCATGTTTATGATAGGAAAAGCTTACTAAAAGGTCCCTATAATGGGTAATCAATAAAGAAAAGAAAAAATTGGTACTTTGGGTCGGGAAATTGGTAGGAAAAATGCCGTAATAACTAAATCTATGGAACTCGAAATAATAGGTATAGTTTTAATTGTACATAAACTTGGAAGTAGGTTTGATAAGGAAAGAAAATAAGAAGTTAATACACTTCACAAAAAGAACATCAATATTATTATACTTAAGCACAGTTTGATGGGCTCTCAGATAGAATTGGGTATTCTAAGAAATGGACATTGCTGGGTAGGTAGGTATGGATATTACATTATATTACACCTGTAACCTGCGAAAGCTGCTTTAAACATTGTCTTATTTATGGAAGTGTTATTCGATTTCAATTCTAAATCTACAGAAGTAAGCGATTGAAAAGCACTGAAACACTATGAGTAGAATTGTCAGAACTTCACGGTTTCGTAACGCACAAGTAATAACAAGAGATGTGTGCACCAATTTTTAGGCTTACTATCGTGTAGATACTTGTTGAACGATTAACCAATAAAAAAAAAAGAAAAATTTAAGTGTCTGTTTGTAATGTCAAAATAAAAGTTATTTTAAGCTCATACAGTCATTTGATGTTTCATACAGATACGATACCTATGCCTAAAAATCAGTTTTTAAATTTTTTGCCGGTCTACCTGTCTGTTTGTTCCAGCTCATCTCCGGAACGGGTATACCGGTTTCCACGGGACTTCACTGGCAGATAGCTGGTGTTATAAGGAATAACTTAGGCTACTTTTATTTTGGAAAAATTATTAGGGTTCCGCGCAAAATATATAAATTTGTACACGCCAGCGAAACCGCGCGGGAAATGCTAGTTGTAAATAAAACTACAGTTTGGACGGTAATATCGAAATCGGTATCAATTGCGCAATTCAAAGGATTTGACCCACCTGGGTTAGATAGGTACACATATATACATACAGGATGGGGCGCAATGGTTTAAGTGGTCACCTCGCCTCTACGCCGCGCCGAGTGTTGTGGTTTCAAATCCAACACGGGACAAAAATTTGTGTGATCCAGAAATAGTTGTCCCGAGTCTGGGTGTTCTTTGTGTCCGTTGTTTGAATGTTTGTGAAGCTCCCGCGACACAGGAATATTCCTAATGCTGGAGTTCTTTAAAAAAAAAAGAGAATATACAAAGAGTAACCTGCATAAACACACATAAACTTATCCTCTGACGGAGGAGTTTTACTCTGTAATATTTACTAAAACGCCATGTGGGTAAGTTGGTACCTACTACAAAAGAAAAAGAAATATGTCTCCATTTGTAAATTTCCGGTTTCTAGGGGAAGAAATGAATAAAGTTGTTTATATGCGACCCCTGTTTACGTAAACAAGATAAATCGTGTCGCCACGTGCTGCTCTCAAAGCCCATATGATTATACTAAAAATGTGCTACGATATACTTGCTTTCAGATGCCAAAACTTAAATTCGAAATACAAAACTAATCTTCAGTAATGGAAGCTTCAAGAAGTTTCAGGATTATAACTGATTATATAAGTTACATTAAGAAATGAAAAACCCTACCTTGAATGACAATCATTCCTTAGAAGTACAGTATAATTTTTGAAGTGAAACCTTCTTTAGCGGCGTGCACTTTTTGGGATGGGTAAAAAAATGTTAAACTCGCGTCAAAACAACTCGCGTCAGAACACGTGACCTGATCGAAAATTCGTAAGACGGAGCCGAGTTTCTTATATTTAAAAACATATAATATTCGAAATTCAAACATTTATGAGCGGCCAGGAGCGCAGAACTACCAGTGGACCCATTTAGTTATGTTATTACCTACTTTTTATTTTTAACCTAATTACATATTTATATATATATATATATATATATATATATATATATATATATATATACAGATGTGTGTGTGTGTGTATGTATATGCAAATACATTGTGAAGTTATGTTTTCACTTCTGACGTGCAGTCCTACGACAGACTGTTTTTTTTTAAGTGAAAACTTCTTTAGGCACGTTGTGCACTTTTACTATAGGGAAAAGGCACTGAACTCGTGACCGTCACGCTAATAATACATATATAGGTCCACTAGAGGGCGCTAATCTAAACATGGAGTTCTGTTACCTCCTTATTAATTAATTAAAAAAAAAATAATTAGTTTAAAAAAAGTACTTGTGCGCAATTCATATGTTAAAATAAACAAAAACATATTAGTAATTAAGGTGAAAATTTATAACGCCTATAGTGCTCAATAGCGAAAACCTTTATTCAAAATTTCGTTGACGCGACACGTCGTATTAAGTTTTCACTTCTGTCTACTTTTTTTTTAATAAAGTGTTAGTAACGTAAGCTCCTCCAGCTAAGCTAGATACTTACTTACTTTGGTTAGGAGTGGGTTTACGTAGGTAGTGTACTAAGTGGAGTTGAATCCATAATCGTCTTAGCCACGCATTATAATTACAGTTAAAAAAAACACGATTTAATAACAAACCGCACTAAAAATGAGAAAATAATTTTTAAATATGAAGAGTTTACTCTATAGCGATATAAAATCCACTGGTTCATTATAATTTAAAAATTATACCCCTTGATATCAAGCCCAACGCCCTGCAATTGTCGGTAAAGTACTGGCAAATTACCCTCAAAATATTCACTCAACCAATAAGTCTATGAGTTCATTCGCCAAACGCACGAGTAGTCCTCGACAAGCAATTTAAAATCCAATATTCATGTTTTCTATTTGAACCGACAACGAAGTACTCACGGTTACAGGCAAGACAGAGTTATTGCCGTGATATATCAGACCAAGTATGTGGTAGGGCGTGTCCTCACTTTGCAAACTGACTTTGGCATATTATATTCTGGCACTGCCGCTACCAGGCTATTCATATGCAATTTTAATATCACGTTCAGAGTTCACAGCTCAATATATTCGTAAATAGAAGTTGAAGAATTGCATTTGATATTACTCACAGTTTACGTTAAGGTTTGATTTTTCTGTCATAGCGTTTTTACAGGTTCGATCCCGACTGAGTAACAACTATTATAAACTATGGTCTTGGAATCGCCCGTCAGCAACTACTTAAAGGTATAAGACGACATACAAGTTATCACTGGTAATCAATTACTAGTGATCCATGCCACTCGTACTTGTTTCCCAATTGTAGAAAAATGACGTAGTTACATTACCTGAATGATATTGAAACTGCCAGTTTGAACGAGCATTAGCAGATCTTAGACATTATTATTATTTATTTGGATCTATTAATTTACATCTTATTTTTTATTTTCAAACTACTGAAACCAATTGCCAAATCACCGCCATTCCTAAACATACAAAGTTTAAATATTTTTTGCAGATATTTTTTGCGTAAATAAGTTTCATTTTATTTTATAATCATATCAAGTTATCAATACCTAAACAGCTATAACTTATTAGCACTAATACTACTTTACTTCTTCGTGTTTCTAAATAACTAGATTTAAATAACAATAATAGACAAATAAAATAATATAATTATTGTGATAATGTTGAATATTTCTGTCGTTTGTAAAAATACAGCGAAATTTATAGCCACTTGTCAAAATTGATCGACAGGCCATTATATTGAGACAAAAATAAGATCCAAATCTTTTGATCTGCTTTATACAGAGAAGTTTCCTTTTAGTTATGTTATTTACTTCAGGATAGGTGATAACGAACTCATACTATATAAAATAACACTTGGTATTAGTTCTTTATCGATAATTAATTAATATTAAATTGAATGACGGCATTATCTTCCGAACCAGTGAAAGCACTTCTTTATACCTTGTAAAAACGGTTTTTTTCAAAAAGAAATATATTATGCTTTTTACAAACAAACTGAAATTTGAAAATATTTCGATAAAGCGCCACGCATTCCGCTGCCATCATTTCATACGTAATAATTAATTTGCTTGTTTGTTTGTCAAAACTTTGTTGAATTCTTTGTTTCCGAATAATTCCTAGGAGAGAAACACCGAACACATGCTTTCGATTATGTACCAAATAAAAGATAAACTTTAATCTTCAGAAGCAATCTCATCATCACAAATTATTTGCATAGTCCGTTCTTGCCCTAAATATAATAAAAATTGAGCAATGGATAGCGTCGTACTATTTCATTTCTCTATTCTAAATCGGCGGCGATCTCTTCCTTATATTTTTTCTTATTTTTACTGAATTGAGCTTACTTTACTTACCTTTGTGACCAAACTTAGAAGATAATACTTGCCGCCTTTTTTCTATATTCCCATTCAAAAAACTGGATTCTGATGACTTTGTATTTAACTTTCTAGATAAGTAGTGTAGGCGAAAACTTGATTAGGTACTATACAAAGTCTTTCTGTAATAGACCATCTCAAAAGAAAGAATTTAGTCTCAATAATTCATTTTGTGTTCTATTTCTCCTGTTCTACTGTCAATTTTCATTGCTGCTATTTATTTCATTGCTAGTTGGGTATTTTTTCATCACACTCTGAAATTGGTTTGATTACAGGGTAGGTAGGTACAGGTATTTCTAAAAAAAAATAAGAAGAAAAGAAAAGAAAAATAGTTAAAACCTACATGAAGATTTTGATAACCATGTCCGACGACCTCGTCTTTTTTGGGCAGAGCTAATCCTCCATTCTCACGATACAAGTAACGAGAGTAATATAGAATATTGCAAATATAAGCTTGCAAACATAAGCCTTTTACTGATTATTTTTGGTTTAGAAAAAAGAAGATTTAAATCTTTTCCAATATAATTGAAATAAAAAGTTCAAAATCTAAGTAAAATCAACATCTTTTCTTTCTTCTTTTTGAACTGAAAACATTTTTGTAAGCTCTAATTTAGCTTGCCATGTTTGTTTATATGTTTATTCGGGTTAAATATTGCTTCTGAATTTTATCCAAGTAGCAGCAAGCAGTTATCCTCAACCGATTATTCTAAAATTTTACATGCATACGTATAAGTGAAAATAAAACAAATTGTTAAAAAACATTTGATAAAAGAATAATAGCGATTAGTTTAAAAATGATTATTTACTGTTAATTTATTTTAATCTAACATTATTCAATACGCTTACAATTGCGCTCACAATTTCGAGACCATCTTAACGACTACGAAAAAAACAAGAAAAAGTAAATTGCTAGGATTAAATTTTAGCTCTTATATTATTTCACGTTAAGTTTCAGGTCAGGTTTCAGATCCTGTTCATTTTAATGTACATAACCAACCAATATACTAGTCAAGATAGAAGTGCTTGGCATTCAATTTGGCCTGTCCGTTCCGCCATCTGCTAACATCAATATCCAATCTTGTGGTGTCGGTCTTGGAAAAGTCTATAAAACACTACTGAAATAAACTTTATAGTCAAAAGGAGTGTATCTAGAATTCGAGTGGAATATTAATGAGTTTTTTTTTAAGGATTTTGCTATCAATCCAGTTTATCAGCCAACTTTTAAACTTTCGCGTTCCATGATAAAACTATGTAAATGTACGTGACAAAACGCGATCACGAAAGAGGTATTACATACCTCTGAATTGTCTGACGTTTCGACCAGGTTGCACTGGCCGTGGTCACAGGCTGACTGACCCAATGGTGCACGCCCTCCATCGTCGAGTCCGCCACGGAGAAAGTTCTTCATCCACCCACGCATTTTCGATATTTTTAATATTTTTGTTACGCTATATATCGTCACACACTAACAGTGTCCCTATTTTGTAAGGATTTATTTTGAGGTTTTTAATGCCTATTTCGTGTTCGCGTTAATTCCCGTATATACATTATTATATCAGTTTATCAGCTGTTCCACTAGTGAACATGGGTCTCTGTCATTGTAAGTCGTTATGGAGGAGTGGAAACAAGTCCGTAGGATACTGGGTCTGCCTCAGAAATTATTTTGTTTAAGTGCAACGCGGTCGCGGAATTGATTCCCGTTTAGTGCAAATATTTCACTGCATGAATTGCTATTTGTATTGGAAAATAAAGGGAAAAAAAAGGATGTAAGTGTGTTTATTCGGTGTATAGTAAAAGTAATGATTAATGGGGGCTTAAATAACGCTGAGCGATACGTCCCAGAGTTATTAGAAAGCGATGATTTCTAACGATCAAGCTGTTTGTCAACATAGGCTTCTTGTTATTGTTATATAAGATGTATGCCGAAGTATAGCTCTCGTAGGAGAACTATGCTTCGGCACGTATGTGTCGGCTCGACCGGAATGATACCACGGCCTCACACAAAACCGGCAGTGAAGTAATGCTTGCATTGCTTTTCGCCGAGTGAGTGACCGGAGGTAACCTAACCCTCCCCCCCCCCCTCTCCTCCCCTCTCTCCCCCTCTTCCACCTTTCCCCTACACCTACCTTAAAGGCCAGCCACGCACTTGTGACTCTCGAGTTGCAGGTGGCCATGGGCGGCGGTAGTCATTTACCATCAGGTGGCCCGTCTGCTCGTTTACCCCTATAACATAAAAATATATATATATATATATATATATATATCATAAGGAATTCAATTCTACATTCATCATCATCAATCTTATGTTACCGGTAAATGAAGATTGCCGACCTTGATTTTATACGAGTGATATATTCTGTGGTATGGTGAAATCGAGCGCGTACCTACGATTGGGCCCACAGAAATAAGGAAGTAGGATCATTCATCAATACTAGTGCTGACGAGACACTCTCAATCGTTCTTACGAGTTCTACAATTGTGAGTACAGTCACGAAGAAAATGTTTGGAAGAATTTCAAAATTGACAGAACTATTTTAAAATGAAAATTATTTCGCAAAATGACACGCAGCACAAGTTTATATTGAGTTTTGCATGCATCGAAATGGTACTACAAGTAAATTGTATTCTATTACATTTACATTTTTCATTCTGCTTGTGTACCAAATGATCGCAGCCCGCCTGGCTGATAGTAAGAATAAAGTAACCTACTGTTGATTACTTTATTGTTTACCATGAGACGGGTGGATCCTTTTTTTATATTCGTGTGTCGCGGGGGCTTTACAAACATTCAAACAACGGACACAAAGAACACCCAGACTCAGGACAACAATTTGTGGATCACACAAATTTTCGTCCTATGTGGGATTTGAACGCAAAACACTCGGCGCGGCGTAGTGGCGAGGTGACCACTGAAACCATCCGTGCAGTCAAATCCCAATCACAACAAAATAGTAACCAAGTGTATTACTAAACCATTAACCCTTGAACTTGAACGTGTTTGAAGAACCAATGTCTTCGGCAACCATAAAGGCCATTGAACAATGTGTGCTTGGGAGTATACTGCTATACGATCTACTTACTGTCTAGCGGAACGTGTGCTCCTTTGAAATCGTAGTTTTTTATAAACAAAGTATTTGGTTTTTTAAGTATTGCCAACACACAAATGCTACGTTGTCTGTCATTATGGAATTTTATTTAAAAAAAAGAACAGTCAGTCGTAGGACTGCATGTCAAAAGTGAAAACATAACTTCACAATGTATTTGCATATACATACACATACATCTGTATATATATAATTAGGTTAAAAATAAAAAGTAGGTAACAATATATCTAAATGTATACATAAGGTACACTGGAAGTTCTGCGCTCCTGGCCGCTCATAAATGTTTGAATTTCGAATGTTATATTTTTTTAAATATAAGAAACTCAGCTCCGTTTTAGCCGAGTTTAACATTTTTTACCCATCCCAAAAAGTGCACAACGCCGCTGAAGAAGTTTTCACTTAAAAAAATAACACTCAGTTCTTTCTAACTCCTGACATGTGAACGTTAGATACATATAACTAAAGCACTTAAGGAAACCGTTTTAGTTCATTTAATCTACCTCCTCATCTTCTCTTTCAACAAGTAGGTATGTAACCTACATCAGGCAGTAAAACGTAATTAGGTACCCGCTTGTTAAGAAGACAAATGCCTGGATATTAGTTATTTACACTTTGCAAGAACGATGCGAGTTTCACATATGCTACGTGTATAATTAAGAATTCAGTTTAGTCGCGGGTTCTGCCTAAATATTTCATCATGTTATACAAGGTTGGTGAAAGAAATGTGACCTTATTGGTCATAGAACAAAATTTAACTAAACTCACATAAATCAATGGCCCGTCCCTGGACTTAAATTATTTAATCCCTTTTTCACATTCCCCTTTTCCAACGTACAGGCTGCAATTAAATAGCAAAGTCTGATATTCCTACTTGAAGTCTTCAGATCTTGAAAAAAGTCGTAAAGCATGACACTTCTTGAATTAGGGATGTTAAAATGCTCTTGTACCCGCTTTTCATGAGACTAGCTGTGTCATTGTTGAACCTTCATAAAAAAAGTGTGTACTTAAACGTACTTAAGAAGTTATACTTTTATCTAATTAAATAAAGTATATAAATTTTTTTTTTAAATAATACATACCGTCAACCAACCTCAAATTCTACAAACGTGCTCAAAGTAATATGTGAAAACCATTTTTATCACTATCGTGAAGTTGGTATGTAACTTTTTTTGAAAAACTAAAATGTTAACTTGCTAACTTCAGGGTGTCTGTTTTTCGTGACGGTGTGCGCGCGCATCGTAAAAAATTACTCTCATAATTTTTTAATAACGTTCCAAAAGAACTATAAGTTCAAAAAATATAAATTATTTCAGGTGTTGAAATTTCTCGTATATGCCACTTTTACGTTTAAAAATATTAAGCATGAAACATCAACATATTATGATGAAAGTAAGATAAAGGACATTAGGTTCCTATTTTATAATATCAGATGCAAGCACCAGGCTTCAGAACTAGCACCCGTTCAAAAGCAGTCGTTGGTCCTTCCCCAGATCACAAACATCAAGTGGAACACATTTGTTTTAAACAATGCCGGGTAAACTCTTAGTAATTTTAATATGTAAAGCAGTTCAGTCACAAAAGATTTTGCGATCCAAATATACATGATAATTATTGATTACACAAGAAGAAATTTCTTCAAATCTAGAGAATTTATGAGACTACGTAAAATAGAAACTCTGTAGGATAAGGCTATTACATTGTGAAAGGAACGATACTGGTTTTGTAATTAGAAACGGGGACTTCAGTTCAAAAGTAACGTAAGATTCTGTGTTTTCAATTAAGAGTAGAGAATTTTGATATAGCAATAAGACTAAGACAATACAGATGGAACAATTTGGATTGTACCAAGTTTAATTTACAAAATGGGATAGATATTTTGGTGAGGACTATATAGACAGTGTACAATAAAAGCAATAATGGTCTGGGACACATTGCAAAGCTCCAGTAGAACCAAGCTAAGCATAACCTGTACTTGTATCCGGATAAATTTACTCAGATATGTTTCTTTTTGGTAAATGCATACGTATTATACATGGAAAACGCAAACCCATGCAAGCGCATGTCTATGATACACCAGAGTTTCCATGTTCAGGGTCCATCAGAATGAAAACACGCATTAAAAATGAATTATGCCTCCAATAAACAAGAAACGATTCGTTTTGCTTACGGACGGTAAAATTTGGTTGAATTTTCAATGAAAATTTTACTGTCCGTAAGCAAAACGAATCGTTTCTTGTTTATTGGAACGCGGCATTAGTTTATTTTCACACAACCGCGCACAGTAGTAATCTCTTTTTCACAATTCAAACGTTTTTATAAATAACCTTACAACAGATTTTTTAATGGATAAGCGACTATAATCTCTAAAATGACTAAAATTGTTCTTGATATATTACTTAATATTCCAAATAAATATGTTAATCAATTTTACACAACTTTAAATTATGTATTTTACACAAATTACATTTATTTAATATAAACAAATATTATTTTTGTACAGATCGTCAGCACATGGCACTGCAATCAGGATTCAAGTTTTATTTTTAGGAATTAAGTTTTATTTAATGCATAAAATAATAAAATTTGGTATAGAATAATAATATTAATTCTAATAGACTGTATTTTGCACATTTACACAATTATTTGAATATATTATTATTTTGAATGTGTATTTAAATCATTAGTTCGACTTTGAACAGTCAAAACAGTGTCTATTAGAACTAAATGTAAATAATTGTTTACTGTTTACTTACTAATAATTATTTGAATATCAGGCTAATTTATTTTGGATACTTCTATAATAATCACTAGAATAAAACAACATTTGAAGATTTGCACCCATATGCACGTATCATGCATACAAATACTTACACTGAGCGGGAATCGGATCAGAGCCACATAGGTTGTCAAAGGAATTATGTGGAAATGACAACAACAAAGGGACAGTGTATAACATACAATATTCGTACACATACATACATTCTGTATTCATATATTCGTATATTTGTATTCTGAAATAAACTCAATTTACGCAATTATATGGTTATATGAAAAATTATACAATTACTCCCTGTTTTGTTTGGAGTTGTTTAAAAAGTCATACGTGGCATAATAGTTCTCTCCAGACATTTAATTTAATTTTACAAATAAAAAACTATTCATTTGCAATCCCGAGTGACAATTATATGCGCGGCTGCATTCGTAGATGCGAGACAAGAAACTTTCGCGATAAACTTTTGCACCGAGTGAGCTACACCTACCTCTGGATTTACTCTTATATATTATAAACTTCTAATAATTAATAATGACATAACTAACACAAATAATACATTTAGAGCATAAGCTTCTTTTCTTCTTTTTTCTGTTTTTTTTACACGCTTTATATTAGCTTCACTTGTATGTTTGTTTGTTTGTAACCGACTCCTTAGGGTGCGATTTTGACCCACTTTAAACTGCCAGATTTCATTCAAATTTTGCACACCTGTCAAAGACCGATGACAGTGCAATAATTTCGATTAAAATCTGAATTTTCATAAAAGCGTGTTTTTTAGTTTTTTAAACTATAATTAGTCAAGTTATCATTGTTCTATTATATAAGTTATTATAAAAGAATGCACGATGAACAAAGTACTCACCTCCACCTTTGCTGGAGTTGGTTAAACTAGCAATAACTACAAAGTTTGAATTTGGGCTGTAAGTTTGAACTTCATCGTACACGGTGTAGCGGTAATTCCAATTTGACCCTTATTTTGTGTTTCATATGAATTAGGCTTAGGTTATAAAAATGAATTGTATTTTAATATACTTTACAGACTTTGTTCACACACTTTTTGTAATACTCAAATTGATAAAACAAAGCATAACAACTTTTCTAAAAAAATACCACAGTTTATTAAAAGTTTGCGACCAGTGGGCGAGCTTGTAGCGATATGTATCTACTTCATTATTATAGCATCAGGAAGGGGAGAGGAATAGTACTCTTACGTCCCACAGAAAACGTATCAGGCATCGAAGAGCGCAGAATGATGGAGATTAGAATCTCCATGAGCGCTGGCCTGGGGCCACTGGTGACGGAACAACGTATTGCTAGAACTTCACCTGGCGCGAGAGGTTATGAGATGGGGTGTCGATGTTTGAGGAGTACAATTGAAAGAAGGCTGTGAATAAATATTATTTATATTGATAACTGAACTATTCACAATAAATACATTAATTTGTAATGGCTTCAAGGGTGTAGCCCAGCGACTTGACAGATGTCCACCCTGTCTGCTGGCTGCGGCGATTCTCTTTTTGGTTCTAACATTTATACATTTCAAATAATTCGAATAGAATTCAGTGCGGACTTCTCACACACCAGTACTAATGTGTCACAAAGGTGTGATGTGTGAGATGTTCGCCTTCAACATACCGCTACACCATTAGCCCCGGAAAGTTTCCACGCGATGAAAAAAATAACATAAGAGAAGCTGACAAGAACGGCTTCTTGTATGCTATTCTGTGCGTTTTTGCGTCATTTCCGAATTTAATTACATCGTCTTCATGTCTTTGGAAATGGTTCCCGTCCAGGTCACCGGTAGTCAACCTCGGTGTTCTTCAGGTTGCTCAATTTTCAATAAAAATTTATTGTCAGACCGCAGACTATAAACTATTTATAAAAACACTTTTGTACTTACCTGTATCAATCTAGAAGCTCCATTAAAGAGTGTCTCGTAGCAAGTAATTCAATTCCGCGCTTGAATCCGCCGGTGAACTATCGTCCTTTTGTGGTTCTTATTACGTATGAATTATGCACCAGCACGTGTTTAAAAGTGAGGTTATTCTGCAGCACCGTGAAAAGAAAAGTATTTAGTGAGTAGTGACAATGAGGAAGTTTTTATAAAGTTTTGCACTTAAAAGTATGCCTGTCACCACATAGACCGTAAAAGAGACGTTAACCGATTTTAGATTATGTTTGACTCAAGAGACGAGAAAGAATCTGAGGATGCCAGGTTTAGTATTGTAGTAATTTCATCATTCTCATTTTTTGTTATTAAAAAAAAACTTTTAATTAATATGCTCTGATATCACGAGCCTTAAATACTCTGAACATTGTATCACAACGGCTGGACATATTTATGTGTACATTGGTGGAATTCGAGAGGGTAACATTAGTTTGTTCAACTCATCTAAATTAATTGTTTTATAGTTAATAAATAAAATATTTGTTGATAAAAAAATGAAAATATTTTGATCTCTTTTATTCATTCGATAAAAGTGGTATTGATTTCACTTTTTTATGCCTACCTTGTTTTATTGGGTAACCTGTAATTACAAAGTGTTTTGGAAATAAATAAATATTTTAGGCATAACAAATATTATACGATAATAATCTGATATCAATATTAAAACCACTGTTCGAGACACCGGCATAGCAGTAGTTAGCAGGAGGAGTAGTGAAGGGCGTGAGGGTTAGAGACGCAAATTGACACCATTATTGTTGCAATCAGTTGCAACGAGCTGGCTGTGTACTGAAAAATAAACCAAGACAAATAATAATAATAGCTTTACCGATACAAAAGTAACGTTATTAAACGTTATAAAACACTAAAGACAATATACAAAATACAAAACTATCCTCTAATTTGTTACACGACGCGACATTATAACAATGCGCATAAATATCTAGGGAAACTTACAAATCACGCGACTTTTTTGCACTTAAACTGCAAAACAGTTTGCGTAAAAATAAATCGTAAGTTTCAAGTAGGAATACATAGTGTGTATGTAAAATTTTAAATTTTGGATCAACAATAACGACTAAAACTTTTTTGCAAAAAAATTAAAATCGAAACGATATCTTTATCTTTATTCAAGTCAGTCATCAAACACACACACATTATTAAACACGTCCTGTATAAACTAGTGTTTATGATATAGCTGTAAGGTTAATCGAAGTAGACCCGGAAAGTCCTTCGAGTTGTTCTACGTGCCAATAAGGAAACTGATGTTTGTGAAGTGACTCATGAATAATAGTCCCTTGTGAGAGAACTTGAATTGAATTGCAGCTAGTTTCGGCTGGCAACAGACGTTTACACTGGAAATGTAAGTTTTGTAAAAAAATATTCGTAGCACGCTAACAATTTAGGTTTAAATTACAATGGTGTCAATTCTGTTGAATTTCTCTCTTAACTATAATTGACTAAATTTTCTTCATACAATATGTAAACCTTATACCTTTCGCAACAAGGTCTAATTTCAAATATAAACAAGTAGGTAACATACGTCGCTATCGAAATAAGCAATTTATTTGTCGACTAAAGTCTGACACGCTTAAATAAATTTTAATACCACGTAGCGAGAGCCGCTATCCGTTGAATGCCATCTCTTTTGCTCTGTGTTTTTAGTAAGCGTCTTCGTAGGTGTCGATTAAAATAACGTCATCTTAGTTCGTTTTGAACAAGTTTTTATACGGCAATTATACGGCATTTGAATAAATGGGGACTCTCGCTGCGTGGAAATAAAGTTGAGTATACGTTGACAGGTTTTAGTGAAATTTAGTGGCGCTGAGAAATAGATGCCAGTAACAAATAGAACTTGTTGCGAAAAAAACAAGGTTGATTTCTTATGAAGAAATTAAGTTAGGTTTTAGTTTAGTGAGTCTGACAATAGAATCGGCACCAATGTCTGGAGTTTTAGCGTGTAAAAAAGAAGAGGGTAGGATAAGTAATAGTAGGTACTACCAAAAACACAATCTGTTGGTGGCATATTGTAATATCACCAACGCGATTGCCAAAAAACACATGTTTGTTCAAGATAATTTCATTACTTTTAAGACTATCATCTGCTGTAAAAACATTTTCACTTCTTTTCTCTGGAAAAACAATGTCCATAATTTTATCGTTAAGTATTATAACTTTTTCCAGTTTATGTTATGCTATGAGTACCTTCTTAACCTGATAATTGTGCGTCCAAAATATGATATGGCATTAGTTGCAGAGGTCTTTACATTTTGTAAAATTCTGAACTGAAATAAAATACATGAACAAAAACTTAGAAAAAAGTGTTGTAAAAATTTCAATTTAAAAGATCATTTCATATGTCATTAACGAAATATTCAAGATCTCTTTGCTCAGTGAAGAAAACAGTTTTTTAACTTAAAATTGAAGGCGAAGTCTTATTACTTATTACATAGTCTAATTACTTGGATCTCAGTTCTAGTTAACACACATAATCACAAATGGCTGCATAGTCAATGATAATAACGCATATAAAAACAATATAATTTTCTCAACACATACATTGATATTACACACTAGGTATTATATATATTAAAACTAGCAGCACCCCGCGGTTTCACCCGCGTAAGTCCTGATCCGGTGGGAATATCGGGATAAAAACTAGTCTATATGTTAATCCAAGTCTCCAGCTATCTACATACCAAGTTTCATCGCAATCGGCTTAGTAGTTTTGGCGTGAAAGAGTAACAAACATCCATCCATCCATCCATCCAAACTCATTAACAGAACAAAATGTATTATTATATTTGAAATTACTTTTCAAGAATAATATGACGTTTCCTACATCTCTATTCATTTCATTTTCTCTGTAAAACTCTGGTGTACAAATAAAGTATATCATAGATGAATCTAGGAATAATTTAGCACTATCAGCATTCCTTACGTCTACTGTTATATTATGTAACTTGTTATCCCAAATTCAATATTGTTCTTGTGGACGTGGACCTTATGGGTACTCATACAGATTGAACAACCCTGCCTTCTAATTAAACATGTCCAATTAATATACTTCATCTTGATTTATATTCACAAGTATTTGGCCATAAGCGGAATACTTACTTGGGTTATTAAACTCCCTATACCCTTAGGCTACCATACTATATTTACTTTTATTTGAATAAAATTATATTTTATTTATAAACATATGTTATGATTACCTCGATTTAAATACTAAAATAGTTTTGATAAAGTGATGAAAATCCAGCATCCTCCGAGCCTTTTCCGAACTAAGAAGGGGTTGACTTTCAGTCTAACTATGAAATGGCCGAACTTCGATATTTTACGTGAAGCGACTGCCATCAGACCTCCACAACCCAAGTACTAGGCGATATCGAAGTTCTGTAATTAGACCAGGTTGTCGGACTTTTTTTTTAGGGCTCCAACTACCCGTTACGACGGCAACCGAGGGCTTAACGTGCTCTCCGAGGTACGGAGGTGTCTCAATGTGTTAAGAATGGTCACCCATCCTAAAACTGACCTGGTTAGCTGTACTTAACCTTGCAATGTGCTAACCTACTCGGTTATCATTTAGCCATAAGCCCTCTAATGAAATCAAGCATGTAAAAATATAAAATTTCCCTTGAAAAGATTCGACAACGCATACCATATTTTTTATATTGATTTACATCCATTTGTCCATCTATACCCTCACGCCGTATTAAACACCCAAATTTTGCCAACTATAAACTAACGTAATAGGGGTTGCCTATTGCCGTCCATCGGGCAATTTGGGAATTAGAAATGGGAAAATCGGGAGAATATTGAACAGGAAAGGGAAAGTGTCTTGAAGCCTTGCTGTGTTTTGTATTTTCTTGGGTTTGAAGTGGATAGTGTCCCGTAAGAAGGGAAGGCAATGGATGGAATTGATATTGCTTATACTTAAGTGTAAGCAAGAAAGTTGGCCCACAAAGAGAACGGATGAGAGACGCCTGCACGTAGCCGAAATGCGAATGTTGAGATGGATGTGTGATGTGACTAGGATGGACAAGGTGAGAAATTACTATATTAGAGGGAGCCTTAAAATAGCACCAGTGGATGAAAAGCTGAGGAGCAATAGGTTATCGTGGTATGGACATGTCATGCGATTGTGGCGAAAAGGGTTTTATGTATGGATGTTGACGGGTACAAGAGAAGATGATGACCAAAGAAAAGATGGATGGACTGTGTGAAAGAAAAAGAAAAAGGACATATTGCACCGACCCTAAATAAAATTGGGACAAGGGTAGGCAGATGATGTGTGACCTGTGTCTCGAACTGGTTGTTGCCAGGAAGTCGGAGCTAACGTAGGTACGTACATACGTAGGTAAACATTTTATGATTTTGCTTTTAAATTCTTTTTATTTTATATTTCGAACGTGCCTACGCTTATCTGTATTTCGGCACCCGTATGTTATGTGTCAAATTTAATCGAAGCCCGATCAGTGGTAAGAACCTGAGTTAATAAAAAAAACATCTCCACTTCTATAAAAAAACAACAATTTAGGTTTTTCCAATAGATTATTTTATTTTTCTTACCCTAAAACCTTACTCGAACTGATACGAACTCTTTACAAAAGTAATAAGACAAGCCGAGACAGCCGTTCGTAATTGATGTGCTTAACAAACAAGTAGCTATTTAATTTTTATTTTTAACTTAAGTAAATCGAAGAAAGAATTTTTAAAGAAGATTATTTTATTTTAGGTTTTTAAATGTACCTTACTAAAAAAATGCGAACCTAAACTTCATTTATTTTAAAAAAAGGTTGTAGTGTTAGTAGTGGGCCAGATACAGAAACAAAATCAATTTCAATAATAATACTTTCATAAAATTTATTAAGGTATTTCAAGTTTTCCATTTCAAAAAATCTCAGTAATATAATCCGACACTGGTTCTAGTCAATGCTATTATAAAACCGTGAAGTTAATATTATCGCATATGAACGAAACTCGCGGAGAACAAAATACCTACAACGCGGATGTACTAACGTCGTGATATTTTAGGCCAGTAGGGATAAACATAAAAATAGCCTTAAATAGAAAAAATTAGGGGACGCGATTTTTTTTTTTTGAAATGTCGGGGGTGGGTGGTTGGAAGTCTACATTTCGATTTTCGGGGCAAGCCCGCCATTGATTTGAAGTTAATTTTTTTCGTTTTTTTGGAATAACTCGTTAATTTGCAACTTTAGAACAAAAAATTAAATATAGCGTAAAAATTCAAATGACCAAACTTGTGGGAAAATAAATTTCCAACAACTTTGATTTCTACCATTTTTGCTCTAAAGTTGCAAATTACCGAGTTATTTCAGAAAAACGAAAAAATTTAACTTCAAATCAAGATGGCGGCGAATCCAATGAATCGAATTCCCCCCCCCCCCCCCCGATGTTTAAAAAAAACTGCGTCCCCCAATGTTTTCTATTTAAATGTCTATCCCGACTGGACTATTTATGTCTCTAGTAGACTGTGTCATCGATGTACCATTCCTCTTATTGTCACTCATATGTAGGTATAATATATTATTATACTTGCGTTTTGAGTAGTCATACTAGAGAAGGTTTCTGCTAGATAACGCATAACCCACTGCCTTCAAGTTATATAGTTTGTCAATGTAAAAGTACAAAGATTGTACAAAAATAAATTGAAAGGTTTAGTTTTATAGAATTTGCACCCGGACCGCGGTCGGCCAATTGCCGGAGTCTATGTAAACATGGAATCGATTTACATTATTTGTAGTGAGAACCTGAAGTGATGGGCCGACGCTATTTTGGACCCAACTAGCTTAACTTAGAATAACCATGTATTGTAATGTAATTTTATGTTCTCTTTGACTGAATTAGTAGGCAGCGGTAGTCACTTACGATCAAGTGGCCCGTCTGCTCGTTTGCCCCCTATCCCATAAAAAAAAACAAAAACGTTTCGTTTCGATCACCAGAAGAGTCAGCTGTTTGATTTACAGATATTTGTTCAATTTGAATATACTCTATATCACTTATTAGTTCACGCGGCACCGGGAAATTAGCTGAGTTACATCAATTGTATTTACTTATAAATAAAGTTAGAAAAAATATTACATTAATGTGTTTCAAAAATAAAGAACGCCGATACATACATCACTAGTCAGTGCCGAACTGATTGCTATTTGACACAAGCAAAACAGTAAAACCCTGTAAAACCTTTCAACGTAGACCTTTTATCAAGCTATGTACACATAAAATGGTAAGAACAAAATAGCAGTACCTTTGCATATATAAATAATAATAATAAAACATACAGTTTTTAGATTTTGTATGGTCTAGGGATGGCGATATTCATCGATGTTTAGCGGGAAAACATCGTTGTTTTGACATCATGATATAAATTGAAGATTCGAAATAGAAGAAGAAAGGAGACGATTCTCCTTTCCTCTTCTTCTTGGAAGACTGTTGTGACGGACGTCGTGCTAGATGCACGAATTTCTCAAGATATATTAATTTATTTAATGTGTTGCTAATTAATCGTTGTATAATTATTCGGAGCCTGATTATAGTAACAGAGGTGCCTGCCTAATCTTTTATTTACTCTCCTCGTAATATAGATCCTATCGAGTCCGGTACTTGCTACTACCTGGGCTGCTGCAATATGTATCCACAACGAAACAGATTAGAGTTTGATCTCAGTTTTATTTGTAGACTATGCCAACAAATAACAGGGTTGTTAGTTTTTTTTTTATTTGCATGATCATTTTTTTTGCACCCGCTAATCGATATTTTTCTTTCTTTATTTATCGTACATCGATATTTTAGGTTCAATATTAACATCGATGTTTTTCTAATATCGATCAGCCCTAGTACGGTCGAATTTCAATTTCTGGCGATCATTGGGTACAGTTAATACACAAAGACTTCTGGATATAACATTCCGAGGGTCATCAATTCAAGAGTTGATTGACCTTTCATTGATTTATTAGATTATATTAGTCAAAATCGATCATAAATTGGTAAGAACGATTTTGTGATATGAAGAAAAGATTATCAAAAGATAGTTGGGTAGTTTACAAATATGTAGCCTAGTTTTAGTGAGTAGACGATATACCCACTCTATCTGTAATAGGGTATAATAAAACGTTTGTGCTTTAACGTACATATATTTGTTTTACTCACTTTGTGCAATGTTCCTCTGTGTTTGCACTCAAACAAATTGTAAATTCAACTGTCTTTGATACTAGGGAATACAAGTGATTTTTGTTTTAGTTGCTTATGCTGCAGCCTCTTAGAACAATGATAAAATTTGCATTATATGATAAAATATAAAAAAAACAATTGACTGTACGGTACCTATGTACATACAGATGTATTTCCTACACTTTGGAAACTTGGAAAAAAGAGGTATCGCAAATACATTACAATAAACGCACATCAATTTTGATTAGCCCAGCACCACACCGACTACGAGATAGTGAGTGATTAAGTCGAGAGTTTACAATATATTTATTTTCTCACATAAAGACACTTACAGACCAAGAACACTCAGAGAAATAACTTTTAACTCGTTAAAGTTAAAGACAAAACATAATCAAAGAGTAATATATATATGAAGCAATAGACAATAACTATCAAAAATTGCTGCACAAACAAAAACTCGTAAGCAATGTTTGTAAACAACATATTTATAGAGAAGGCAAAAGGTCTGGTTATTTCTAATACGATCTCTAACCCATATCCCACTAATATTATAAATGTGAAAGTTTAGATGGATGGATGGATGTTTGTTACTCTTTCACGCAAAAACCGCTGAACCGATTGCGATGAAACTTGGTATGTAGATAGCTGGAGACCTGGATTAACGCATAAGCTACTTTTTATCCCGATATTCCTACGGGATCGGGCCTTACGCGGGTGAAACCGTGGGGCGCTGCTAGTAAAGTAATAAATAATAAAAATTGGTTGCCTGTAAAGTCGGTTTACGGACGATAATTTTACGTCATAACGTCACCGATCGTGCCTCTCTATCGCTTGTTCCGCGCTCTCGCTTGCACGGTCGGCTCAAGCGGAACGTGACAATGAGTTGCAGCCGACATTTGATTTATAAGACGTTATCACGTCAAAAATAATAACACGGATAAACATACTTGGACACTCTTTCTTACAATATTTTAAGGTTTCAAGAATTTATTTTCAAAAAAAGATTGCAAAACCACCTATTTGAGAACACCGTTCCATAGAATTCATTTGATGCAATGGCTACTACAGCCATTTGACAGTTTTAAGTAGATATTCTCGCACAACTCTGAAACTGTTAAATGCACTTACATTCTTTATAATATATGCAAGGGTATTTTGTTATATAGTTGTGGTTCTTCGAAGGTAATAGGTCTCTTCCCGTAGTTGGTTCGAGTTTTAGGCAAGACAAGTAGGAGGTCTACATTACACTTCGAAGCACCCAAACTAAAATATAGTCCTGGAACATAGGATAGAAATAAATTTTAATAAGACACATACAAATAATTGCTGTTAATCGAACCATGAATCAAACTGAATTCATGACGTTGCAATCTTATCTACTAAAGTATTTTATTTGCCCGTACAATATTATTGAGCCGAAATCGAAATAGGTAGTGAATGCTGGCATTATTTGGGAGGGACTTCTCCAACAAAAGTCAACATAAACTTCAGTCAAAACGATGGCCATTCCAAGTTCCATTAACTTATATTCTTCGGCTCATTCATTCTCAATCGAATTACCTTTGATAATGTCTATGTCTTTGGTTACGAGGGATTTCATGAACCGATGAAAAAAATTAGGATATATTTTTTTAAATATGTTCAGCCCCCACTTCGTTTTTTATGAACCGATTTTGATGATTCTTTTTTTGTTAGATAGGGTATACCTTAAGGGTGGTCCCATGTTAAGGAATCTGATGATGGGATCCTCATAAAATTGAGAGAAACCCTCGAAATTTATGGGCACGAATAGTGTTTTTGTTTACTTTTCATAACTTAATAAGGTATTTTCGTTTAGGAATCATCACATCGTGAAGCTGAGCTGATGATGAAAACCTTTCCTAAACAATTAGAAGTAAGATATAAAAACTGTGATTTTAGTGACAGAAACCACTTAATTTGTTTTGAAGAAAAGACATTTGGTAGCGTTTTAAAGTATTTAGTATTAAATGTATTAAAAGATAGTAGTTGTCAGAATATTAAAAGATGACGGGAGCCACAAAAAATCATAAAATAAACAAAACAACACAACATTTTAACAAAAAATTTTACAATTGAAAAAAAAACAATAGCTGGACACATCTCACACACGGCTGTCTGATCCCAAACTAGGCAGAGCCTGTACTATGGTAACCAGACTGCTGATAAACATACTTATATATTTCTAAATACGTACATATTATAGATAAATTACACCCAGACACAGAACAAAATGATCGTGCTCATCACGCTATTATTTGTCCTGGACGGGAATCGAACACGTTGTGTGTTCGATTCAGGCATCTTTTAGTATTTAATAATACTTAAATTTCATCTGACATCCAACTATCAACGAAAACGCATACATATATGCGTACTTTAGTTAATGTAATTTTAAAAATATCTTTATAGGCAAAATCCAAGTCTCTACAAAAAAACGCTTTTTTTTCTCTCGCCAACTTGGAAACTGGCTGCTTTTATTGGGCTGTCTTAAGTTCGCGAGGGGCTCGAGGTCGCTTTTTAAATTTTTAATTTTTGCTATTTCTACTGTTTGTTAACTGTTAGTCATTGTTCGATCAAACTTTTTTTTTGTTCGATCTTAGTTTTTTTTTTTAAATAAAATAAAAAATTACCCTCAATTTAGTGGGGGGAAGTCATTTTATTAATTTTTTTTTGCTATTTCAGTTGTTCGTTAACTGTTCTTCTTTGTTCGATCAAAATTTTTTTTGTTCGATCTTAGTTTTTTTTTAAATAAAAAAAAGTTACCCTCAAGTTGGCGGGGGAAGGCGTTCTTTTCTGTTTTTTTTTTGCTATTTCAATAGTTCGTTAACTGTTCTTCATTGTTCAATCAAAATTTTGTTTTGTTCGTTCTTAGTATTAAAAAAAAAATTGCCCTCAAGTTGGCGGTTTGACCAAGTACTTCGTTTGTCATAAAATTCAATTCAGCTGAAATAGCAAAAAAAAAAAAAACAACTGTCCCCCCCAACTTAAGACCTCTTACTGTAACATATATAAATCTGTAAAATTGTAATCGATTAGAAAATACAAAGAAATGATATCGATATCTCTTAAGAATCGGATATTGCAGTAATCGATTTCTTTGACCATCATTTTATTCATCAATCTGTCAGAACTGTCAAACGGTACTTCTTAGATTAGATGGACTATAAGTAGGGTGCTAAATAACCAGTGCAACATGCATTCTAATTTAGGCAGACAGGTTTTACTCTCCACTGGCAATGGTGTAATGGAGGCATTTACTCACTCTCATATCCAGGGTCTATCTGACAATGGAAAACTTAAATTGTTTACTTCGTTATTACGAAAAACCATAAAAACTAGCATGCATAATTTTTTAACTTACTTTTTATTAAGTTTCTCAAAAACAGATTAAATACGCCTACGCCTACGCCATAGGTCGTGGGTTCGATTCCCACCCGAATCTACGTGTTCTTTGTGTCCTCAGTGTCCGTTTGTATGTTTGTAATGTCCCCCGCAACACAGGAGTCATTTCTAATGGATGTATTCTAAAAAATATATTTATATATATATATATATATATATATTTATATATATATATATATATATATATATATATATATAATCATTCACTTTACACATTCCACCTCGTTTTATGAGAAGCGGGAGAGAGCTAGCGCCTGCCGGCAAAAGCGCAAACACCACCTTCGGGTAAAAACCTTTCAATTAAGCGACGTCCAGGCACACGCGGGCGCCGCGTCCTCATGGCTGACTTCTATAGCGGATAGAAGGGAAAAAAAAGTGCCATTAACCAGACAACCCCCGTGTGTAGCCGAAGGAATACGTCTCCTACTCCTACCTCACTATTAAAAGAATTGATAAATCAATATGTGATACTTACTTTTTATAATACTCACACCAATATTTAGATTTTTCTTCAAAGCCTACCGCTTTGAAAAGTAGTCTTTTCATTGGTTCAAAAGGTGAGGAAAAAAACCGTATTTAATATTGATTCTTGGGTAGAAACGTATTTTGTGATGGTTGATAGAAGCTAACACGAAACAAGTAATGTTTTCTGAGTGAAATAATTTTAATAATAAAACAAGTCTGTCACAATATATTCGTGCCCAGAGGGCGACGTACGCAGCTGATTTGCATGGTAGAAGCTTCGATCGAACAATGGTACACGGTGCATCCAATTTCGCTCAATTTTATTATTGTGATATGTTCTAGAAAGCTCCATACCCAAGTGAGTACTTCAAGTAATTCAGTTCATAATTCTGTTCATACATATTTATTACGTTAACGCTTCACAACAAACCAAACATTCAAAGACACTTTTAAAAAGAATTTTCTTACGTATCTGTGTAAAAACTTAAAAAAACATTATTTAATTGGCTGAAGAGATATTTTTTCAAAAGACATTAGAAACTAGAACTCGAAAGAAATTCAAACAATTAACTAGTACCAATTCTTCTTAAATAACTACTAAATAAACACAAAGTTTACTTTGCACAATATTTTCTTCTGAAATACATTTTTTATTTTTATTTTACAACTAGCAATTCCCCGCGTGGCTTTGCTCGCGTTTCATTTTAATTTTTTTTACGGGATGGGGGCTAACGAGCAGGCGTGGCCCCTAATGGTAAAGGACTACCGCCGCCCATGGGCACCTGCAACTCAAGAGTCACAACTACCTTACCAGCCTTTAAGGTGGTAGGGGAAGAGGGGGAGTGGGGGAGAAGAGGGGAATAGGGGAGAGGGTTATGGCCTCCTGTAACCTCACTCACTCGGCAAAATACAACGAAATCATTGATCACTGCGGTCGAGCCGGCCCATACGTGCCAAAGCATGGCTCTCCCACTGTTACATATTAATATATTTTAGGCAGAACGCTAATTCTTTTTAATAAATAAAAGTAGCCTAAGTTACTCCTTATAACACCAGCTATCTGCCAGTGAGAGTTCCGTGGAAATCGGTTCACTCGTACCGGAGATTAGCCGGAACAAATAGACAGACAGACAAACTAAACAGTTTTAGGCTATAGCGGCATGGAACATTGTATTTTTATTGTGTAGATATATTATTATTATTATACCATAGATTTGAAAATATACTAAAATTAATATTATTCAGCTACCTCAATCTTATTCCATTCATTCGGGTGTATCCAGGTTTTGGCCCAAGAGAGGAATATTTTTTTGTTGGTCCGTGTGGGGGCAAATCAATCCCCCCATGTACCCTCCCGCTCCCTGGATACACCTATGCACCTGCTTCTATCTATCTCTGCATTACCCTACGGTTGACTAATAGAAATAGTTTGGGCGTTAAATCCCTATACGTGCAAATTCGCGCATGTATATTTAAAAACAATTAAAATTTTGTATTATCTTCTTACGCTGAATGATGTTTTAAAATTGTATTTGTTTTAGTTTTGTTTTGCATTCAAACACTGTGTAAATAATATGATTGTTTCTGAATAAATGAACTATGAACTACATGTGCGAGTTTTTGTACATTTAATACTTGGAGCACAGGTGCAATTTTTCCTGAGTAAATTGCCCTGCCAAAGTATTTATAACGAAGAGGAAACTTTCTCGTCGTTCGTGGCGTAAAGGTTTATGAGATCTTCGACATTTTAAGTGAAGTGAGACGTATCGAGATGGGGAAACAACAAAACTAACTACCGCGAGCCTTTTTTTTACATAATTCTAATGACCAATTACTAAATGAATAAACGATACTTAAAACTCTTACTTTAGGTAAGTACTTTGCTTAATATTTGATTACTTAACTACTTTAACTATTCATTGTTATTTGTTATCAATATTTAAACAACAATCTGCTGTAAACCGTTGAGGAGTGCCCTCGACTGGCTTCCGTCGACGTCATCACATCAACCACAAATGTCCGTCATCTTGTAGTGTTATTAGAACTATATATGTGTGCCAAGTATAAAAAAATCAATTCACAAATGAAAACTCAGTGGGTGAACAATCATTCATTCCCTATTTTTCGACTCTAAGGGTTGGTTTTATTTTCAAATTTAAACGGAACCATATAAATAAGTTATCAAAATCGGACTACCCTTAAAAAGTTTTTTTTTTATGGTATAGGGGGCAAAGGAGCAGACGGGTCACCTGATGGTAAATGACTACCGCCGCCCATGGGCACCTGCAACTCAAGAATCACAAGTGCGTTGCCGGCCTTTTAGATGGGAGTAGGGGAAGAGGGGAGAGGAGGGGAGGGAAAGTAGTTATGACCCCCATACATAAAAAAATGTACACGGGTTGACTTGAAAACCTCCTTCGTTTTTTCGTCGGTTAAAACTGGAAGCAATCTTGAACTGCAAAATTGATTACACTTATTTCAATGAAATAAATATCGGCGCCGATATTCAAATAAAGTGGTTTCATGACGCTTTACTTTACCGTTCAAACAGTATCAAATAAATAATGTATGAAGGAAGGAAAAATATTGGCAAATGGAGGGATGAGGCAATATTGTTTCGATGTTTGCCCGAGCTTTCGTTTAGATTACATTTGGTTCGATTACTAAGAGACAGGTGCCAGCCCATTTCGTTAGTAATTTCAATTAATGTATTGTCTAAGTATTTATACAAAAGACCTCGGTGAGCAATATCTTTAAACTCTCATTGAAACTCAAATAAAGTTTTCAGGATAAGAAAGTTTGACTTTAATCACTTTGAACTACTTAAGTAGAGTTATACCAAAGAGCAAAAGTTCAGGATTCGTATTATATATATATTTATTTAACAGCCTTAAAAAAAGGAGGTTCTGTTTTCAATCCGTATGAATGTATGTTTTTTATATGTTCGCTATTTTCTTAAAAAAAAATTTATTTTACGTTTCTTTTCTTTTTTTATTAAATGAAGCACTCACCAGACGGGCATATTTCACGCTTCACTGTAATATCAGATACTCAATTCATCACTATTTTTTTTATACATTTTTTTCAAGTACTATAATCAGTATAGACCTAAACATACCACCTTTGAGTCTCGTGTTAAGCATAATTATTTATATTACCACCTACACTTCTTATAGTTTAAAACGTAATAGTTTTACAACTAAAGATGGATAGACACACATTATCAGTTTTTTATCAAAACTGTCGAGGATTGAGGACTAAGACTACACACACTTTATATGAATATCTTAGCACACAATTATGATATAATGATATTAACCGAGACTTGGCTACACAGTGACATAGGTGATACAGAAATAGTGGACACAAGATATCGAGTCTTTCGTTGTGATCGTGATCGCAGGGGCAGTGGGCGATTCGGCGAGAATTTGATGCGAGACCACGAATTCGTAAGCCAGTGCCGACCAGCGACGACGTACCCGGGGCGCCGCCCCCTGACGCTACATTCCTAATAGACTACCTTCTTATCGAAATACGCACTGGCGACCACTGTTTCGTAATTAGCGCTTCGTATATTCCACCCAATATGAATTCAAATCTTTATGACTTACACTTTGAATACTTGACCGCTACACTTCTTTCTGCGGACATAGATAGATTTATAATAGTAGGCGATTATAATTTACCAACAATTGAATGGCGAGACTGTGACACATATCTTGAGCCCATAATTAATAGTAATTACAGTTTACCTAATAAGCATTTAATTAATATTATTAATCTGTTCAACTGTTACCAAACTAATACATACAAAAATACTAATGGTAGAATTTTGGATGTGTTTGTTAATAATGTTTTTGGCGCCAAGTCATGTCTTGCACTGATACCACTTGTACTACCTGACGTAAATTATCCCCCCTTTTTTACATTAGTACCTACTGTTGACCAATTTATACCTCTCGTTACTAAGCCTAGAATTGAATTTAACTATAAAATGGCTGATTATCCTGTAATAATTAATGATATATCCAATAATAAATAAAAATAAAGATCACTTCAGTAAAAAAAGTGACATACACTCTTTTAACACGCGTAATAAACATAAACTTATTGTACCTGCCTCTAGGCTACAAAAAATTAACAAGTCGTTTCAAGGTCAATGTGTGCGATATTATAGTAAAATCCCCGATCATATTCAAATGTTGAGTCTAAACAAGTTTTAGTCCACAGTAAAAAAACAGGTATGCCTTAAGGGCTATTACTCAGTAGTAGATTATATGCAGGATAAAAACGCTTGGGATGGAATTGTATTGGATTCACAGGCTATTTCATGTACTTAATAGAATGTAATGTGAGCTAATATGTTTCTTATTTTCCATCTCTTGTGCTTTTCTTTTCTTATTTTTAATTTTTTCCTTAATTTTCAGTTTCCCTATTGTCATATTCTTTTTTTTAGTTTATTTACTTTTAATTTTAAAACATAATAGCACACCACAAAATGATGTGATATGTACTAAATATTGTTAAAACTGTCTGTTTTTTTTTTAAAAGAGTGGCCGTGAGTTTGTTTGCCCGATTTCTTCTCACAAGGCTCAACCATTTGGAAACGGGCGGTTATAGATCGAAACAGGCAGATGTGATATTATGTTATCCATTTTTTTCTTTAATAATTTTACATTTGACGAAGCAAACTATTGTTGCGGTGACTCTGTGTGTTGATCTATAATTTTTAATTATAATAATTATTTATTAAATCGACGATTTCGAATAATTGATGGTCAATTTTATGAAATAAAGATATTGAATTTGAATTTGACGCATTGGGACGACTTATTTTCCAGTAAGAATGCAGAATGTGCTGTGTCTATCTTTTACGAAACGATCTTCTCAATAATTAAAAAGCATGTACCTTCTAAAATCATTAAACTATCTAAATTCCCAATATGGTTCTCACCAGCACTTATTCACATGTACAAAAACAATAATAGCTCATGGATAAAATGGAAGAAGTATCAAAATTTATCCGATTATCGAGACTTTTCTATGTTTAGGACGAGATTTAGTGTTGAATCAAAAGAATGCTCTAGAAAATATATTGTATCGGTGGAGGATAGTGTACGGGACAACATTAAGTACTTCTTAAACGTAAGCCTGATATTCCGAATAATAAAACATATCAAAACACTACATCCAATAATCCAGAGGAAATATGTGAACTCTTTTCCACTTTCTTTAGATCTGTATTTGAACCATCTTGTTTGCCACATAACTATGACGACAATAATATACCCGATACCAATCATAAGTCCAATCTAATTATTAGTGACATAACAATATCTGAAGAAGCTGTTTATAGGGAACTACTGAATTTGGATATAACAAAGTCGTCCGGGTTAGACAACATTACTCCCTTTTTTCTTAAATCGACCGCTAAGGTAATGAGCCGGCCCTTGCATAAACTGTTTAACTTATGCTTGCTCTCTGGAACCTTCCCAACTATTTGGAAAGCTGCTCGTATCATACCAGTTTTCATAGGAGGCGATAAGTCTAATGTGGAAAATTATCGGCCTATATCTATTCTCCTCGCTCTGTCAAAGCTTTTCGAAAGGCTAGTGCACAATGCCATATCTCCATTGATTTATAAAATTATTATACCACAACAGCATGGCTTTATGAAACATAGATCCACGACTACTAATTTATTAATATATACAACTTATCTTTTTGAAAATATGGACAATAACAAGCAAACAGATAATGTGTACACAGACTTTCGAAAAGCTTTTGATAGAGTGGACCATAAAATACTATTAGACAAGCTCGCATTTAATGGTATACGCGGTAACTTGTGGCGGTGGTTTAAATCATACATAACTAATCGCACCCAGAAAGTAGTAATAAGTGGTTATGAATCCGAATATGTTCAAGTGAGTTCAGGAGTTCCTCAGGGCACAATTCTGGGCCCTTTATTATTTATAATATTTATTAACGACATTTCCGATTGTTTTAAATTCTGTAACTTTTTTTTATGCAGATGATCTGAAAATATATCATGATATTAACCACTCTACCGATCTTGAAAAATTTCAAAATAATCTTGATCGTTTTTCTGTATACTGCACCAATAATAAATTAAGTCTTAATATTAATAAATGTAAATCTATAACATTCAGTAAGAAAAAACAGATACTTAATAACACTTATACACTATGTGATGTGCGATTAAAAGCTGTGCAAATTATAAAAGATCTTGGTGTCACTTTAGATCATAAACTACATCTAGATGTTCACATTTAAAATATAATTAATAAAGCATATAAAATGTACGGATTCATAATGAGATCAGCCAAAGAATTCCCGCAAATATCCACCTATCTTCACCTATATAAGTCATTGGTTCGGTCGCAGCTGGAGTATGCGGTATCTATTTAGAACCCCTACTATAATAGATACAAGGAAAGTCTGGAGTCTGTGCAGAGAAAGTTTATGTACACTATGCAGTACAGATGTTACCACAACCGTTTAAGTTCTACAAAATTATTGGATAATTATAATATGCTAACATTAGAAAATAGACGTAAATTGCTCGAAACAATGTTACTGTATGATATCTGCCATAACAGATACGATTGTGTATCTCTTATTAATAAAATTGCTTATAGAATACCTACTAGGACGCACTGCCGTAACCCCTGTCAATTATTCGCCACTACACGTTGTCGAACTAACGCAGGCAAACGTTCACCATTGTACCGGCTAGTTAAATCGTATAACCAAAACTTCAATAGTTTAGACATTGTAGCATTGCGTCCTAGCACCTTTAAAGGTAATGTAATTAAATTATTAAACAATAATTGTTAATTTGGTACCCTCATGTAGTCTAGTCATATAGTATAAATCAACAATTTGTTTTGATGCGTGTATGTGTATATATATATATATATATATATATATATATATATATATTATATATCTCTGTAATCTGAAAATATCTCAGTAAAACAATTATTATTATTATTTTGAAAACATAGAGCCAAAAATCATAATCCCCCTCGCGCAGTGGGGTGGATGGATCTGCCATTCTTATTTCTGGCGCAAATTTTAACAGAACTTACTCAAATTGTGGTAAATGGTGTTGGTGACACATTAATTAAATTACATTTATAAGAAAACTGTACACAAACTCTGTATTGTGTTACTGTTGATTTACCCAAATAAACAAAAAAAAAAAAGAAGGTTTTAGTATGTGTTACGGCTAAAAGCCGAATTACGATTACACCTAGTTCTAGCCAGCGAAATCTAGGTGCGGTCTATAGAAGTTGATTAAACCTAGGTGTATACTATTTTTTTAAGGCTAACAGTTGGTGTAACCGGTTGCATTCGAATAGAAATAGGTATAACATTCTTTCTACTGGGTACAACTAGATATAGCCAATACCTTGTGGTGTTGTGCCGGCTAGAACTAGGTGTAATTGTACTTCGGCAAATAAAAAATACTGAAAATACTAATACGGCTTTTAGTCGTAACATACCTATAAGACATTAAGTATTTGTTAGGTTTTTTTTCAATTGATTTTGTTGAAGTCGGGTTATCTTAATTTTCTTCTTTGATACTTGCCAATGCTTGTACATAGTTAGAGCCCTGGCTACTGCTCTCGTGTTTGTTCTTCTTCCACCTTTTGTAATTTAGTCATTTTAACTTCCTTCGTTCTTTCACTCCTCTTCTTACAAATAGATTAAATTACACTCTTATTTATTCGGAACTCTTTGATCGTTCAAAACCGTTCATATATTTAATGTCATCTGCCGTCGCCACAAGCTCAGTTTGATGAACGCCATTACATTTCCGATGTAATTGGATGTGTTCCGTAATGTATGTGTGTAAATAATCTTATTTATTGCTTCCGAATCCTTATCCATCAAAGCGGAATTGGCTGGCGATATTGATCTAATCAAACATTATGTCAATGGGTACGTAAAAATATGTACTGCTGTGTCCGGGGGGTAGCCTGTGCCGGAGACGATAGGGTTGTTAGCTAGAGGAGAAGAATTGAAAGATTATGCAAGCACGACTGTTACTATAATGTGTAACAATGGTAATATATAATAACAATTATACTTTATTTCACATAAATTAATATTTCTTGAGTCGTCCGTCCACACCGCACGAAAGCTGTCACCGAAATCCTTCACGAGTCATCTTTTTTTCCAGTTTTACTGTTCTATTCGAATTTCTAATTCGAGTTAGGTGCCACCAGCCAAGACCTCCTCAAGGAGTATTCATTCCAATACAAGGAGGATGCAAACAGCGCGGAGGTCTCATCATTACAGTACATATGTTTAAATTAAAACGTATTTTAGAAACAGAAAAGAACGGAGTGATTACACATCAAACCAAACGTTCGGAGGATGTGCAAATTGAGGTCAGCTGTATAATCCCAGCAAGTTATGCAAGCTTGCAAGTTATATGTGAATAAACCTGGAACTTAACTAACTCAGAAAATCAGAATATTCCTTCGAAATAGGTAATTGCTTTTTAAGTTTCGGAACTTGTGTGCATAATAGATGTATAATATAAATCAAGAGATAGATATCATAGCTATGTCCGTACCCAGGTTTTGGTCTAGGGTGGGGACAAAAATTTGTTTAGCGGCCCAAGGGGAAGGCAAATCAAAAATATAATTTGAACGTTGTTATAATAAACTTCATACGTAGGTACGTAAGAATGCAACAGCCAGGGGAGGTATATATAATAAAAATGAAAGGTTACAGAACTTCTCCCTCTTCTAAATTTATATCTACAATCCATCTGAATAAACGGATTATGTGACGTAACCTATTTCAGTTAATGTCTGCACCACCCTACAGGGTGACAAGTAGAAATTGTCAAAGATATTAAGTCCGCCCTGTAAGTTTTGTGCTTCTAGCTCAAAAAAAGTACCCCCTGCGACTATCATTAATATTTTTTTATTACTCCACTGCTTCCAATCAATACTTGAAATTAAATCCAGGTACCGTATAAACCTATAATAACTCCTCGGGTTATTACAACCAAGCTACCTCCATGTTTAGATGTAATCCAATGATTAGATTAACGTAAATTGTCGAAGAGAATTATACCCAACAACTCCTTTGTAAGTTCGCGTGTTAGGGAGCAATAAAATATAAGAGTTTACGTGTGCAGAGCCTCTACGGGGGATTCGATTACAATTATTTGGACTGTCCTTATTATACTTAATATATATAGACCACATCATTAAAGAACTTTATTTTATTAATTAATTCCCATAGGATCTATAGGATAGGAACTAAAGGTATCACTTTAATTCCTCGGGTACGTTAGTTGGTCTTTTATTTGCTACTGCTGAGCTTAGAGGTCGTGGGTTCGATTCAAACCGAAAATAACTTGACACGCCTCACACACGGCCGTCTGATCCCAAACTAGGCAGAACCTGTACTATAGTAACCAGACTGCTGATAAACATACTTATATATATTTCTAAATACATACATGTTATAGATAAATTACACCCAGACACAGAACAAATTATCGTGCTCATCACACAATTATTTGTCCTGGGTGGGATCGAACCCACGACCTCTGGCTTAGCAGTCAGGTTCACTAACCACTAGACCAACAGGCCAGTCCAACAAATTTATGTTATCTTCGTGGTTATATTTATATTTGCTTGGAACATGAGTCATTCTTAAATATATGAAGTGCTAAGCGATTTTTGTTGCTGACTTTGCAACTATATCGACTAATATTGGGTCATAAAAATATTTTAATGGCGTCATTTTCAACGTGGCAGAGCCATGCTTCGGCACGTATGGGCCGGCTCAAAATCAAATTATTTATTTGCTTTGATATATAGTATTTGCTCGACCGGAGTGATACCACGGCCTCACAGAAAACCGGCAGTAAAGCTTGTGTTGTGTTTTGCCGAGTGAGTGAGGTTACTGGAGGCACTAACCCTTTCCTCTCCCCCCTCTTCCTTGCTTCCCATACTCCCACCTTAAAGGCAGGCAACGTTGTGACTTGAGTTGCAGGTGCCCATGGGCGGCGGTAGTCAGTTACCATTAGGTGACCCGTCTGCTCATTTGCCCCCTATAACATAAAAAAAAAACTCCCAGGACAAATTAATTTCGCTAAGACCTTTCGGCACTAAAAGCAAAGTTGAAATTAACAAATCCATTTTCACTTATGTACGTTTAGGTGTCTTGAATGAATGATTTCAGTTTAAATCAAACATTTGTATAACATGGGCTGGCGGGCTGACAATAGGTTTTTTGTATGCGGCTCTCCGAAAGCGTAGTCAAAAGCGCCCGACTTTATACAAGAAGCCAACTTCTTACCGAGATTTGGGGACAGTTCTGAGAATATTGTTATTTTAGCTAATTTGATTTCAACATCAACACAATGCTCTTAAGGAGGTTCGGGAAGAGTTATTTTTGATCTCATATGTTTTGTTAGGAGTATATGTTTCTTTATAGATGAAACGGACCTCGATAATTGCATGACATTACCTCCACAAATAATTTCTCACTATTATAGAGTGATACTTAACTTACTTTGAATAGTTACACAGTTATATTAAATAGCCTTTGTTAAATAACACGCTATTTGAATAAAAAATTCTGAAAATGCTGGATGTATGAAATTTTTCCATTAGTCTGATTTTAGCCACTCTATCGAAAAGGAGCACTTTATGAAAGTTTTCATTACGAATTTTAATAATTGATGCTCTTCTCGTAATTATTCCGACCCTGGGATGGTCTTAATTAGAAATTTAAAATGCAATCTTTATCAATTTGTAATGAAACGCAAATATATTCACTAGATACTTTAACAAAATCTTTATTTTGTTCATCAAAGAAATTTGACACCTTATCTTCGTTTTTATTTGTGACATTTCTGTATTTAAAACATTTTTTTTTTGTTTCAGGTACAATAACAATGGCAACCTTTAATAAACAAAGAAGATAGAAAAACGAAGAGAAACTAAGAATGACATGAAATCAACGATGAAAATAATTATGTCAAATAAGGAATTCAAAGTGAAGAAATTAAAAGTTATAAATATAAGAACAATGCAGAGAATACAAAATCAATCATCGCACTAATATAACAATAAAAAAGTGAGTGGCAATAAGTTGAAAAGACGTAGTTGAGTTAAAAAAAAAATGAATCAGCAAAAATACCTAATGGAAAACATGACTATCCCGAAGCTGTGTACGAACAATTGTCGAAATTCATCGAAAATATCGTTCGAGATAAAGCCGCCAGACCCCAACCCTACCTCATTTTATCGACATTACATCGACAGCAATAACACGGAAATCGATTATAATATCGACTATTACAACGACTCGTTCAGTGATTTAAATTGTACATTCAAAAATGGAACGTGTAGCGATGTGGATTATAATCTGTGGGCGTTGTCGCTACTTGTGTTTCCTTTATTGACTCTGTTCGGAAATGTTTTAGTAATACTAAGTGTTTCAAGAGAGCGAAGTCTTCAGACTGCTACAAACTATTTTATAGTGAGTCTGGCCGTTGCTGACTTACTTGTGGCTGTGGTAGTAATGCCCTTCGGAGTTTATTACTTGGTGAGTAATTTTGTTTCAGACTTAAATCGTTAGATGCATTCGGGACGCTTTAAAATGTTATCCCGCTTCTGTGTTTCTTAGTGTTGTTATAAGGTGAATCGGTCTAGAAAGTCTAGAGAAACATTTTTTTCTCTCTATTAAAAAGACAAATCTCGCACTAGAAATGATTCCTGTGTGGATGTGGTCGATATTACAAACTTTCAAACAACAGACTCGCAGAACACCCAGACTCGGGACAACTATTTGTGGAACACAATTTTTTGTCTCGTGGGGGACTCGAACCCATAACACTCGGCGCAGTTTAGTGCAAGGCGACCACTTTTAACATTGCGCCATGCGTGCAGTCTTTGTCAGGAAGAAGTTTTAAACATCAACTAGGTATATTATTATTTATCAGACTCATAGAAAAATTGTAAGCTATCTTTGCCGTCCTAAAAACGTTTTTATGAGCGATGGATATTTTAAAAGTAATTTCATGAAATAAATTTTATGAAAAATAACAATTACGTCGGGATTTCGTATTTAGCATTGGCGTTTTTATAACTGTGAATAGTTAAATTCATGTCATGCAATGCTTAGTATGGGCGACTAGCGGCGAATAAGTGAGCTCACTCAAATAATAAAAATGATGACTTCACACATCTCACACACGGCCGTCTGATTCCAAACTAGGCAGAGCCCGTAATATGGTAACCAGACTGCTGATAATTGTATTGATGATGTAATTTATCTATGACTAGCAACCCGCCCCGGCTTCGCACGGGTAGCAGAGACGTCTTAACAAATTATATACCTAAACCTTCCTCATGAATCGCTCCATCTATTAGTGATAACCGCATGAAAATCCGTTAAGATGTTTTTGAGTTTATTGCGAACATACAGACAGACAGACAGACGCGGCGGGGGCTTTGTTTTATAGTATGTAGTGATATAGTTATTAATAAAATATAGATAATAATAAGAGTTTCCTATGTCCTTTTCCAAGGTCTGGTATCTCTATGCCAAAATTTATTAAAATAAACTTGACAAATGATATGTCTCTCATACAAACTTTGTTCAACTATTTTGCCACCTTCAAGGTTTATTTTTGCGACATAAAGTAGCCTTTATTCTTTTTGAAGGTCTTGTTTATCTCTGTACCAAACTTCAAAAAGATAAACAGATACACAGAGTTACTTTCGCATTTATAATAATAGTATGGATAATTTTTAACGACAAAAAAAATCTATTTAACACAACACCAAACTTTAATTATTCGCTTAGATCTTAACTCCAAACATATTAAACGCTATGTCTGAGAATTTCATTATGAAAACTAACGAATCGTTTTAAATAAATTGCTTGCATTATTTCTTTTATTATAACTTGGCGCTGGAGACGTATTATTTTTAATTAAACACATAAGACAGATAGTTTCATTAAAACAAGAATTACGACATTATACTTCTTTTACAAAATGGTTTTTTAACTGACCAAAAAGTGTTAATAAATGCACATAAGCTATAAAATTCTTAAAAGTATTATAACCGAATACTCGATATTAATCGAGTACGGAGCTTGAGTAAATTTGGCTTCATCAATCATTTTACTGTGACATCTATTTTGATATTTACATCCTTTCACCTCTTAGTCATTTCATATTCAGGTTACACGTGAACATTCATCCCGATTACAGTACATATTCCTTGCAAGTTAAGGTACCTTTTTGCGTACACGTGGAATGTCACATTCTCTCCGGAAGGTTGTCACAAATGTCACAAATACCGAGATTTGCAATATGACCTACACAAACGTACTAGTTGAGGATTAAGTAACGCTCTATGTATAAGTATATGTCACAACTAGAGATGGGAAAGTGCTACCTAATACCGTAGCAACTAGTATTTAACATTTGAAATATTAGTTATTTATCTCCTTTAAAATATTCGTCAACAGTTTTTTGAAGTGAAAACTTCTTTAGGCACGTTGGGCACTTTTGAGGGGAATGGGAAAAAGTGCTCGCGGGACCGTCACACTCAGATACATATAAACAGATGTGTGTGTGTCTGCATTCACTTCTGACGTGCAGTCCTACGACTGACAGTTTTTTTTTAAGTTCAAACCTAATATAGACAGTTTACTTATTGTCTTTTTAATCATGCATGGCACGCAAGCACTCATCTTGGTGGAAGTCGCGCTTGGTTGCAAAAGCGCTCTTAGGGATTTCGATTCTGAGGAATTAGAATATTCTTACATAGTAATTAGAGTTTCACTCTGTTATGTTTATCCCCTTTACGAACGAGAGAGAGCAGCAACCGCACTATAACTGTGTGGAAGCGGCACGAATATTTTAACGTTTATGTCCACTGGGAAATATTTTATCTCAATCGGATGATAGAAATGGAATAGACATATTTAAGTGTCTGTGTAAATACTAAATGAAAACAATTATGTACAAACAATGTAATAAGTATATACTTATCTTTTAATAAACTGATTTTGTTATTTACTCGAAGAGCCGACGTTAAAAAAAAGAAGTAAAATGTTAATTTAACATGTGCACAAAACTATAGAGTCATCAATAAATTATTCTGTAATAAATAATAATATTAATTTACTCATACTCGTGTTTCCGGTATGTATTCACATCACTATCGTTAGTGATGTTAATTACCGTATAATCCAGATTGTAATACCGTCAGTATCGCTGTCACCCAGTCTGCAATGACAATAGGCACGGTACAAAGGCACGCGTGGAATTTCCATATGCGAGCTCGATCCATAGAAATTCGATTATTTGTCGTTATGTGCCACTGGGATGCGATACTTTGTAATCCGTACGTTGTTAGAATACGTAATCTTTAGGGGATCAATTTCTTTTGAAAAATGATATAAGCGTTATTCAGGCCGATAGTTTTATATCGTAAGCAGTGGCAGCAGGTAAGTGTAAGAAAAGCTAAAAAAACAGTCAGTCGTAGGACTGCACGTCAGAAGTGAAAACATAACTTCACAATGTATTTGCATACACATACACACATCTGTATATATATATATATATAATTAGGTTAAAAATAAAAAGTAGGTAATAACATATCTAAATGTATACATAGGGTACACTGGAAGTTCTGCGCTCCTGGCCGCTCATAAATGTTTGAATTTCGAATGTTATATTTTTAAACATAAGAAACTCGGCTCCGTCTTACGAATTTTCGATCAGGTCACGTGTCCTGACGCGAGTTAACAATTTTTAACCCATCTCAAAAAGTGCACAACGCCGCTAAAGAAGTTTTCACTTTAAAATCCCAGCAAAATAATAAATAAGACGAGAAACAACAGAAACCGCTAGACATTGTGAAGGTACTAATGACGGTAGAGGAAGCCCATTAGGTATGCCTGTTCGTTGTTTTTTCTTCCTGTAGTCTCTGTCAAACCCGACGTCAAAAAGAATGTAAATAATATTTGCTCAAAGCTATCATATTCCCGTGCACCAATTGAGCTATCAAATTAACATCTTCATTATTCTAATGGCTGAATTTCCTCCATTTAATCAACCTAATGGAAACAAAACCACATCAGGAATTAATGACTGTCGCCTATTAGTATTCATTGCCTATTCCATATCATGTTACTAGTCCATGTGTAGGAAATTAATAAAGAGTGTATTTGTTCGCGATAATAGTATATAATTTAATATTTTCTACGATAGATGGCGATGTAGCGAAAATTTACATCACGGTATGGTTTCGTTACAGGAGTAAGCATAAAACCAAGGATGCCTGCCCCTCAAAGCCTTCGTAACAGAATATAATTTTCTCAAAACACGATGTTCGCAAAAAACATAATCTCAAAATACCATAATCGCAAATCATCATATTCGCAAAACATCATATTAGTAAAATATCATAATGTCATAATACCTCATTCGCAAAACACATTTCTTATGATACCACATCCAAAGTACAGTTATCAACGAAATCTACAATAAGTCATACGAGTCTATAAGTCTATGTAGTATAGAATGATAGAGGAACTGCAATGATACCCATAACACAAGTTAAATCATGCATGTTTAAATTACATTTTTAAATATATTCAGATATAAAAAAATAAATATTTGGAAAATAGTGCCCCACCGGTATCGGGTACAGGGACCAAGCTACCGGTGGTTAGGGTTCCAGTGACAGAAACTTCCTCTCGAGAAGGCCTTCTGCATCAGGCCCTTAATCCAGTCGCCTAAAGTGAGCCTCTGAAGGTGTTGGGCGAGGCTCTTCGCAATGCCATGGCCATGGCCACAGGCTTATATGACTATAGGCACAATGATTGCCGAATCCACATCCCACATGTCGACCACCTCGTGGGCCAAATCCATATACTTCATTTGTTTTTCTTTTTCGCCTTCTTATAATAAATCTATTTCGGTTCCATTTAAAGCCCGATAAAAACGTTAGGCCCTTTGCTCTTCCATATCTCTCTGCGATCTGTAATATTAAGTACTGCAGGTTTGCGCCAGATCTCTCTTAGACCAAGCGGAGTGAGTCCGCTGTCAACTGCCACCAGATTCCGATGCACCTCCACGTTAACAGAGAGGAAGTAATTTTCCGACGAAATTATAGCATAAATAATTGTGCGATAATGCAATAAAATATAAATAACGGTGACATTGTCATTATTAGTCATAATAGGAAATACACAATCAATTTTGTTATTAATAGTACACACAGATAAGAAAATGTAATAAAACACGAATATAATATTATCAGAATATAGTGTTTTGCGATTATGATACTTTAAGGTTACGATATTGTGCTAATATGATGTTTTGCGAATGTGATGATTTGCCATTATGGTGCTTTGAGGTTATGTTTTTTTGCGAACGTGATGTTTTGAGAAAATGAAATTCTGCTACGAAGGCCAGTATCTGATATATAGATGTACTGGTCGGCATTAATGTGGTGATGACTTCATGTGGTGAACCTTGCTAACTCGATGGCTGTATTTTCACAAGTAACAATGCGAACCTGTGCCACTCCCCAGCATAAACTTTAAAGTGAATGTTCACACCTAGCATCCCTCCAACTCAACCAATTTAAGTTAACAAAAACTCAAATGAAAGAGCTCGTTCTGGCGAATAGTCTTAGACCACGTACCTGAATTAAAACCGAAGATAAATGTGGAGAGAGAAAGCTGTAAAAACATAAGAAATGTACAGGGGTACTTGACGAGGGTAAAAATTTGGTGATTTCCAATGCTTGATGACAAATAGGTAAATTTAAAAAAATCTAATGTAATAATTAAGCAAAACGGTTGAATAGCACGGCTGGACGTCTCGTAATATATATATATATATATATTTTAATGTATAGAAATCGCTTTTTTGCGAACATGACCATAAAAAAGAGCTAGATTCAATAATGTTTACTTTTTTTAATTATCATTTTGTGACCAAAATGAAGATATTTTAAATTTGGAATCTTTTATGTTCAAAAACTTAGACAAACACAAGATGCACATCAGACGTCAAATCTTTAAATGTCAGATTACATTTTCTAATTGATTTCTAGATTTAGTCCGTAGTATTATTATGTACAGTTTAGTATATAAAACTGCCAAAAGGTTTTACTCTTCCCTCAGCAATATTATAGATATAATAAATTTTATAACAGAGCCTAATTAAAAGGTCTACTTAATATTAATCATGTTACGTACATTTATTCAGGAGCCTTCATTAGCCGCCCAACTAATCACGGAGGGAGTTTCAGCAAACAATTAACGCCACCTCGTTAGAAGTAAAACATTTATTCTTGTTTAAATACCCCAGTGTAATGTGGTGAATAACCTTTATTGTAAAAGGCATGGTCACTTTTGATCGATACTAGTTATAGCTACAATATACATACACATTGCGTTACATAAAAGTGTAGGCATACTTTAGTTTCCTATACACTCAATGCATAAAAACTGTTATGTAATGTGTTAACAATAAATAAAGCTCATCACACACTATACCATCATACACGGTAACGGCACGACTCCAACGCAGCAATAAAGTTGCCTTTCAAATCTGAGCATTAAAACGTGGTCGTATAATATATTTCATAATGTCAATATGAAAAAGCCGTATTTACATTATGAACTGTATTGTACGACCACGTTTCAATACTCAGATTTGAATGGCAACTTTATTGCTGGGTTGGAGCCGTACCGTTACCGTGTGTGCTGACCTTTAAGGTGGCCTCCTGTGGTCTGTGACATTATGGACGGACACGGACTAGCCCGACACACAGGTTTCACTCACTAAGGACACACAGGGCATTGTATCTGTGCAGGAAAATTATTTTCTGATGATATTGGTAAAGGTTTTGGAGAATTATTAAGCAACAGCCTGGGTCATTCCATTTAAAATTGTTGCATGCCTGGTGCAACATTTAAACAAATAATTTCAACTAAAGCTGATCCACATTTAGACCTTTTTTTTGTGCGCGTGGAAACCCCGTCGGGCCGTTACCCCACCGGGGTTTTCAATGGGGCAGTAAGACAAAGTCGAACAGACTAAAACCACACGGTGTGCAATACTGCGCCTAAAGAGGAGGGATCGTGGAACAGGTTTTATTAAGACATCCCGACCTAATGTTATCTTGTTTCAGGAATGGATGATTTAATCATGTTTAGTTTAGTTATAATGGCCGGAAATGCAATTATATCATCTTAAATTACAGTGGACATTGAGGAGTCTGCACTATACTTAGTTTATTACATAATTGAATCTAATAGGATTAAACTTCATGATAGAAATGAATTTTTCGCTATAAATTTATTCCTCGTAAACGAATAGCTAGGCTATAAATAACAAAATATCTATATTACTATCTAGCCAACTAATTTGAACTTTTAAAAAGATAATCTGGAAAGGACAAATTCAAAAGTCTCCGACAGGAACAAAGATAGTATGAACGTAGATAATCTCAGGAACTTAAAACGTCCCAAAACAGAAATGAAATTTGTGTAACAGTAAAACTTCGGTTAAACTAAGAACAAACTTTGACCTGCTTAGCATCACTTAGTTGAACAGAATTGTCAAAGTTATAATGACCAAAGATGACAGATAACATAGACAATCAGGAATATTAATTTGTCCAAGGGCTCCCTACTAAAGATTGTTTAGTAATTTCCTCAGAAGTTAGTATTTTAAAAACAGCGAAAGAATAATTCTACCCTCGTGAACTTTAAAAATGTTAAGCGAGTCAACAATAGAAATCACGCATACAAAAACCAAAAAGAAAAGTTAACAATCTCTGCATAGTATAAAACAAAATCGCTTCTGCCGTATCCGTATTTTAATTCGGTTTTACATTACATTGTTTCTACTTCACATACAAAGATGCTATCATGATTTATATATAAGGGATCATGCCCTCCTAATGCTCTTCCACCACGGTGTAACACTGGCCATATAATCTTTGTAACTTTATTACTCCGACATTAATTAGAATTTGCTTGACAAATTATGTGGATTTTTATTATCTAAAGGAACATTTATGCACTATGAATCTGTCTTTCACTGCCGTGTGAAAGTCAAAAATGTATATGTCAAAACTCCATTCAACTGTGAATCATTTTTTGCCTTCTATTCAGAAGAAACCATATCTATCTAAACTTATACCAAATTGCCGCTGACACCTAAAGTGTTGAAAAGAATAAGTGCTCCCATTATCTTGTCTTCCATTTCCGACGGAAAAGGGTACCCATCGTCCGTAAAAGCCTTGGAGCCATATTTCAAAGGTGACCGATAAATTTATCAATGAGTAAATCAAGCATGGAAGCCCTCAAATATCTTAGCAAGTGATTTATTATATTATGAGTTGTGTTTGGAGATTAATGATGAAGCATGGTTTGGCTTAAATTTTAATAATTATTTAATTGACATGCAAGAATTTCTAAAGGATTTATACATGGCACGAATATACTGGGAATGGTAATAACATACCAAGATATAAATCTTGAGTAATAGACTAGGTACTAGGTAGTCTTGTGACGTTGTTCCCGAACCCCTCATATTTTAAGCGCAGAATGGCACACCGTGTGGTTTTCGGTTTGATTCCGACACATCGCCCTGTCGAAAACCCCGGCGGCAGAGGACAGATAGACCTGGAGCAAAATGGAGGAGGCCTTCACCCGTTGAAGGGTCCATATTGAATATTTAATATTATTAACGAAACTTGAAAATTGATTAAAAAATTTAATTTATTTACACAGAAATTGAATATAAGATAATAACATGTAGTTACAACAAAAAAAAAGAAAATTATTGCATAAGAAATTAAAATATGTTTTACGTGCAATAAGATATTATTATATAATCGGATTACAATTAAATTATTATGTTTATTGTATAAATTGAAATAAATATATTATGCATGCATGTAATAATCAATTCATTATGGAAATAAAAAGGCTGTATTACTATTATTATAACTACGTATTCGATTGATAAGAATTACATGTCCAAAGTTAATAGCAGGATATGTCATGAAACATGTGGAGCCATTCAAGTAAGATACTTCCTTTTTCAAAAAAGAGACTGCAACCAAACACATTACACAACTAGAGTTGCCAGACGTCCTTGAGAATATAGTTTAACTACCGGTCCTGGATCACACACTAAAAAGTTTCCTCGCTGATAATACATACAAATTCCTAACACCAACTGCTTGGCCACGGTCCACCATCCTAGTCAGACGATCCTCCCTTACTCCCTTACGAAATCATGTGTCTGTTTGGAACTCAAGTAAACAAATACTTTTGTACGTTGCGTTATATAGAAAACAAATACTTATTTCTGTGTTAACAATAAATAAAACATCATAAAACCGTAAAATCTTAATTCGATAACCACAAATTGAACGGACACTTCATTTTACTGTTGATCGGTCATGGAATATAAATTGAAATGTTAAAAGGATTTACATGCAGCAAGCTTTTCATCAGTAATATTCGTTATTGAATATTTGTAGCAAGAATTTGGTAGTTTTACTACCAAATTCTTGCTACTGTTTATAACTACTGAGTATTTGATTGATCAATCTTCAGAATCGTAATTCTATTTACGGCTAATTCTCATAATAGCTAGTTTCATTATTAATAATTTTCAAAGTATACATCGTACATTTAGTAGATATCAATCATGCGTATCCTGCTAATAATGCAGTCAATAATAAATTTTAAAAGGCCATGAAATTTATAGCAATTTATTTTGAAATAAATTAAAAGAAATCACTTTGTATGGATGTTGATGTGTACAAAAGTACACAAAGTGATTACTTTTATTTATGTAAAATGCCCGTATATCCTCGCAGAGTTATCAAAAGTTTATTATTTATTATAAAATTATGAGTACGCGAATTAACGCGGTCACGTAATAGGTATTACCTACCTTTGAATTGCCTGACGTTTCGACCAGTTTGCACAGGCACAGCTATATTTTTATAATTTGTTATTCTAAATATTAATACATGAAGAGAATTCTTTGTACCCTTTTTAAGCGCGCACAGAGAAATGTGGCAGCAAATTTGGAATACTCAGTTTCTTTTTTTTTCTTTTGTTTTACCACAACCTATCGCCTTTATTTTGGGACATTCAGCAGTATGTTGAGTGTTGTTACATTGCCATGCTCGGTATGTGGCATGTGCCGCAACCTTCTTATTTAAACAGTGGGTTTACTGTGTCTGAACAAAGTCTTGTAGTATTTTTCGCTTTAACCGACGCGCCTGTTGCTCATCGTCCATTAATGATTGTGCGAGAGTGTTCGGAAAGTTTATATGGAGAAGGAGTGTAGAAAGCTAACGGCTATATCAACCTGCTCGTGTCCAGATAGTTTCTTTTTTATAAAGATTACTAGTAACGTGGGTCACACATTACTAGTACCCGCAACCACTTGATCGCAAGTCCGACGCCTTAACCATTACGCTACCGCCGCTTTCAGTTCGGCTTATACTAGAAATGAATAACTTGATTTATATAACATATAGTCAATGAAATAAAACAAAATATTAATTTAATGAATCATGGTCAAAGCTCGACTACCAGGTGATCTCCAGTTGATAAATAGTACGCTCACTACACTTAGCCATTATGAGAATTAGCTGTTTCAAGAATTAGTTATTTTGAAATTTGGTCTCAATGCTCATGATCAGGCAAGTTCTGAAACTTGCCTGATCTCAGACCATTGACTACCTATACTAATTAAGGATAATACTGTTTTACTCAAGTGTTTTTTACGGGGATGCCCGACAAATTTCGGACCCAACGTGGGTCGTTTATGAAGGAGTGAAGCATCCTACCTTTTTTTTGTTTTTTTTAGAAGTGGGTATGTCGGAATCGAACCGACTAAAACCACACGGTGTTCAGTCATGGATGTCTATGGCCGAAGGCTCAGGAAGGAACTCCCTGGACCCCCGACAGACTTGACTACCTTCCCATAAAGCGAGGTAGTCTGTCAGATGTCAAAAAAGCGCGCGTGGATCACATCGCGGCCACCGTCTGTATAGTCATACTCTTATTATATTGAGTAAACCGATATTTTTTATTAAGCCGTCTAGAAGTTATTTTTCTATTCCTCGGGAACTCCTTTTTTACCCTATCTTTTTCTGTACCCTTAACAACGTGTATACATGCAAGTTTTCATAATGATCGATTCAGTAGTTAACAAACAAACTAACATTAGCATTTATAATATTAGTTATTAGTTACGATTACTAACTTATTATTTGGGCTTTGCCATAATGTGTCGAAGAAAAAACTATTTCATTTAAAATTTTAACATCAAATAATTTCATAAATTACGTTATAAATTCAAAAATTATTAAGCGAATTAATAGCCAGGAACAATTGTTCTTTTGTCTAAATAACGTTATAAGAATAAAATACAAAAGTACTTTTCTCGACCGGGTGAATAATGCACTCGTTTTGTTACCGTCACGACGATTTACATACTTTGAAGTTTACACAGTAGTGGAACGGATGTACACAGTTACCACTACCACAATACCTAAATCATACTTGTGCATACAGCTAGTTTAAACATAACTACTAAACCTTCAAACGATCGCTTTAGATGGTAGCATACTAGCGCTACGGTAACACTGCTTCTTATGAGGTAGCACAATTCTTAGCTAACGATATTTCCGTAAAGCAAAAGTATTTTTTTTACTACCTACCTTCTCAATTTAGTTAAATAAGCAATGTTTTTAAATGCGTGAAGTATGTTTTTGAAAGAGTATTTTTGTTTTACTTTATTTTCTTTTAAAATTACTCCGTACTCTATCATCACTATTTTAACGATAATTGTAGTAACTATTTTTGCCCGATGCTTTGATAGGCTGACGGCATTTGAACACCATTAGTAAAGAACTGCCTATTAATTGGTAACTACATATGCAATTAATGAAAATTACTCTATAGCAAGGTTCAATACAAAACTATCTATATATCATATTTCAGTAACAGCCTCACATAGTAAACTTTACATAGCACGCCTTTTTACATCACTCGGTAGAAAGTTATCATTTTGTGATCAAGTGAAAATTTGTCCCGATTAAATAAGATTCTGAAGAAGTAAGTTTATAAGTGATGTCTTACTTCCTGCCTTTCTTGTATATATTTTACATTGTAAATTCTCGTAAGGATTCATCTACAAACTGCACTAAAGTGATTTGCAATTTGAGCAACATAATACCTTAAACCTACATCACTGGCGTATATCTGCTGAGTGCATTCACCAGATGCGCGCTTTCTCATCGAAATATTTCGTAATAAAATATACCTTAACGTCTTTAGCTTTTCTATGCATTTCTTGAACGCGTATGTACTTTCTATAAGATGCGGTCTGAGTGAGTTTATTTCAATATCAAGACTATTTTTTGAACGGGATACTATAAGTCCCGTTAATAACGTGGGTCACATATTACCAGTGTTATTGTTAGCCATCCAACTAAGGTATAGTTGGAAGCCTAACAAAAACAGCTGGAAGGGTTAATGCGTGTTAAGAATTACTTGACGTCGTGGGGTTGAACCCGCAACCACGGTAACTATGTGGGAAGCAAGGCCGATGCCGTCATTAGATTACTGAATAGTATCGACTGTTTTTAAGTGTGATATATTTATTTATTTAGATTTATGTCCACTGGTAAAATTGATACAAATATAATAAAGCTAAACAGTAAATTCTTTTTAAAAATCTTTTGTAAGCTTCACTTATAACTAACTAAACAAATCTTGGAAGACAATTTTAACCTACTTCTAACTGTATCGAAATGAAGCTTTGTATATAATAATATATGTTTTTTATGTGTTTATGGTATATGGGGCAAATGAGCAGACGCGTTACCTGATGGTAAATCACTACCGCCGCCCATGGGCACCTGCAACTCAAGAGTCACAAGTGCGTTGCCGGCCTTTAAGGTGTGAGTAGGGGAAGGGTTGAAAGAGGGGGAGAGGGGGGAAGGGTTGGCCCTCCGGTGGTATCACTCCGGTCGAGCCGGCCCATACGTGCCGAAGCATGGCTCTCCCACGAACATGTATGCAGTTCGCATGATAAAACTATAATTTGGCATCTTCGAGCTAATCTGATGATGCAGTCAGGATGTGAGTAGTCGAACTCTTCGGTGACAACAGTAAAACCCTCGAGTTTGTTAAATTAATTAGTGTAACAAAAACCGGCAAGATTTGTTTGTACACTATCTAACATTCGTCACTGTACTCAATCGACACTATTCACAATTCAATAATAATAGTACATAATACACTCTACAAAATAAAAATAAAAGCACAAGTAAGTGTAAGGTATGTTTAAAGCCAAACACTAATATTCGTATGCGGTGACAATAAATTTTACGCTTATATTACAGACTATAATATAATGCCTATTTGATTGACTACCTTCTTTTTTTATTTATTATGATTGCGGTGGCTGACAAATAAACAAGATTGCGGCAAATACTTGTCATACTGGGCTGCATACAGGATGCTTAATTCCGAAAACTTCATTGTAATTACTTACTATTTTTCATGATTACCGTAATCGTTCATAATGTTTATTTTTTTAATGTATTAATAAGGTAGGGTTAAAGTGTTATTTTTAGAATTTTACTATTTATATTATTTTTTATATGCACTGGTAGGTTATTTATTAAATTGGGAGAGGCCTATGTCTAGCAGTGGACTGCAATAGGCTGATTGATTGATCTACATTGGAGTCGGATTTAAATAATTCTTTGACAGCCTTATTCTTCTTATCTTTTTCCTTTGATAACTTATAGGCTATTTAACATTATGAAATAACCCTTAAGAGCTCAGCAGTGACCATAAAGGCGATTAACACTGCGCGTCACTGGTGGTTGTCAATAAGTTTTTTTAAATAAACATATACTGTTAAGAATGATCTTTATACTGCGAATGACGTGAGTCATTAAACAAATGGCTTCTTGTCTAGGATTAATTTAGAACTGATTATATCAATCAATCAGTTCAACGGCGTGTAATTGTACTTATTGAACCTTAAACTTCGGTCGGAATAGTCAATGATTCGCACAACCTACACTCTCTAAATAAAGGATTTTGTCAATGATTCGCACAACCTACACTCTCTAAATAAAGGATTTTTATGGCTCTTCGCTCAATCTATACTAATATTATAAAGCTGAACAGTTTGTTTGGTTGAACGCGCTAATCTCAGGAACAACAGGTTCGAACTGAAATATTCTTTTAATGCTATGGATAGTCCATTTATCGAGGAAAGCTCTCTCATAGGCTATATAACATCACGCTACAACCAATAGGAGCGGAGAAGTGGCCATAAACGCAGGTGAAACTGCGGAGACGGAGAGTTGATAAAATAATGAGGCAATCAGAATTTTTGGACAGAGGTGCCAGGCTCAGGTAAAAGGAAGTGTTTGATGGTGAGTTGACATGCTCTAAAATATGGTAATCAGAACTGATTTGTGTGAGTGATTGACTAAGTGGCCGTGAGTTTGTTCGCCCGATTCCTTCTCACAAGGCTCAACTACTTGAAAACGGCGGGTATAGATCGACACAGGTAGATAGCAACCTTACCTATTTATTTTTATTTAATTATTTGCTGTTGTAATTGTATTTATTGTTGCGGTGACATTGTGTTGACCTGTAGTTATTAGTTTAAAAAAAAAAGACAATTATAAGCAACTTTATAAAATAAAGATTTGAGAACTTGACTTTGACATTAGAATTTAGTCAAAACTTGTTCCCACATAAGTTAAAAGTAGACTTATAACCTTTTAGTAATTTAAATTATGACTAAAAATAACAAAACTATGTCAGATCATCTAAATATGAGTGAGAACATTATCAAATTAAGATTTTTTTATATTTAACTGAATTTTTTAAAGAAAAACATTTCTTATCTCCAAACCGAGTCGTCGTATCCTCTACGGCTTAGTCGACTACAACGAGGTTTATACTTCGGAACCCAGCTATAATGAATGGATTTGGAATTAGACAAAAAGTTTAACTATTTAAACTTTCTGCAATTTTTTTTCTGTTTACCATCTAGATGTAGTAAGTACAGCCAAAGGTAAAAGGGAGAATGGAGGGAAGACAGGTGTATATAGGGCACACTGAAAGTTCTGCGCTCCTGGCCGCTCATAAATGTTTACATTTCGAATGTTATATTTTTTTAAACATATGAAACTCTGACTGATTAAAAAAGTAATTGGCGGAAAATCGCGTATCAATTGTTTTTTATCACAAGTTGAAGTTCGTCGTTCGTAGCAAAAATTTAATTAACGCGATTTTAAGGCGATGATTTTTTATGATTTTAAAGTTCGCTGACTCCGCAAGACTGCACTGCTCGTCTTCAGCTCACTGCTTTTGGGAGGGAAGCACCTCATTTGAGCATCGTAAGGCGTTGGTACGCAGAATTTTATCGTCGCCTTGTTTCTCTCCATGATGAAATTTGTGAAGGTCGGTTCTCAACTGCGATCACTGAGGAAAATGTGGCTACTGTCAGGCAACTAATTGATGAAAACAGGCGTATCACCTATGAGGAGATTCGAGGACATTGGGGATTGGTATGAGCCAAATTCAACAATATTACATCAACAATTAAATTTTTTTTTGCCCTGTGTCTTTGAAAAAGTTAGAGAAAAATTACCAAGAAGTCGCATCCTATTGCACCATGATAATGCTTGCACGCACCGCGAACAAGACTAAGTCATTTTTGGCTTCTGAAAAGGTAGAGCCAGTGACCCATCCCGCACACAGTCCAGATCTGGCACCATGCGATTTCTTTATTTTCCAAAAAATTAAAGATTTGATGAGAGGTACATTTACGGGGCCGGAAAAGGCTGTGATAGCTTTCAACCAGCTTGTGAAAAACATGCCCTTAGACCAATGGTCCTCATGTTTTCAAAAATGAGAATACTTCAAAAAGCAGTAAATAGGTACTTTACATGTAAATTGTTTTATTAATGAGTTACTCAAAACTTTCAGTGTACCCCACGTAGTGGGGATCATGAGTAGCAGCTGTTTCTCTGCTTCGATAAGAGTTTAGGATCGTGTTTGTGTCCACTTAGAAGGTTTTTTTTTTATGAAACTACTATATGTTTACCGGCAAGGGTATGTACAAGTGGTAAAAAAGAAAACATTTTGCGGATACTTTCAACGGGTAAATTTTTTAGTGTATAGTATTAGAAATTCAACAAAAAAGGAACTATTAAAATCCATTAACTATAGCTTAGTTATGTCATTTTTCATTTTTGTCAATTCAAGTTATAGGTGAATCACAGTGCAGATAGTTTCAGACCGAGTTTGCCTGAGTATCCTAAAACACTCGATACTCAACTCAAGTCTAGATTCGAGAACGGGACGAAACCAAATAGGTACTTCAAATTTTATTAAATATTCTTGTGCCTCCAAATGCTCAGTTGTTTCGGAAAATTGTATGAGAAATGTGCAAAATTCTGAGCAAGTATAATAGCATTATCTTAAAAGTAAGTAATCATAATTGTATATTGTCAGTGACACTTAAGAACTTCGTGATACTAGTTAAGTTTACAAACTCTTATTTACTGCCCTCGAACAGACGCTTTCCAACCCCACGGCACTCCGTCATGCGCCTAACACCCGTATCTGAATACCTCTGAAAGAGGTCAGTCGTCACGGTCTGCAGACTTTTTTAGCCAGCCTTTTCTTTCAAGTCAAAGGTTTTTTCCGTTTGTCCTAATTCTACGATTGGGAATATACTTTATTTCTAGCTTGTATTCCTTAAGTATGGCCCGTATTTTTTGATTTTTTTCAAGATTTTTCAAGATACAATAAAATTGGACTCGTAATTTTCTTAATTCTCTTGGGCCGCGTTCCAATAAACAGGAAACGATTCGTTTTGCTTACGGACCGTAAAATTTCGTTGAATTTTCAATAAAAATTTTACCGTCCGTCTGCAAAACGAATCGGTTCTTGTTTATTGGAATGCGGCATTAGAAGCATGTGGTACCTTCACCGGTTAACAATCAGCTAAGAGTACATAAGCTGAAATACGGAATAAGCGATTTCGTCAGTGCAAAATTTACAATAACCAAAACCCATTTGACCTTTTATTTTTATTTTTAAGACAACTCCTTCATTAAGAATATTCTTGTATTACAGGCGGCTTCACAAACATTTAAACAACGGACACAAAGAACACGCAGGAGACTTTTACGTTGTTTACCGGTGTTGCGTTACTTGGGTTTACTTGCTCCCTAGATATGTATAAAAAGTGTAGCGTATATATGTTATTAGTTACAGACCATAAATTTAACTCTTAGCCACTTACTAAATACTGCCTATGTAACTTGGATCGCACTTCACTAATTTAGTTCGAGAGGTGAAAAAGACCATGTCATTTGACCCTTAGAATACCAATTGTTTAATATTAATAATTACAACACACCTTACACGTGGCCGTCTGTGAATAGTCATTCTCCATTACAATATAGTTTATGAAATGAAAATATGTTTTTCACTATGATAGTAGATAGTATGGAACCAATTAATTAGTAATTATTAATTACTTCTGTTATCTTTTCTCATTCGCTTGAAAGAAAAAATCTTCAATCCTTGACAACACAAACATTAACATTGTGTCAACACGACCACAATCGGTCATGTCGTTGACACTTTAAACGCTAACTAATATACACACCTATTATAAATGAATATAAAGATTATTTAGGTAATTGAGATTTTTATCATGAAGAAATATGGGTGTCACAACTGCCTACATAATCGCTTATAATTAATTTCCATGTACCTTTGACCTACCTTGCCGTTTCATAATTATAATTGCCTTTTTAAGCTAATCGTGGGCTTGGCGATTATTTCATTTTGCATTATGGTACACGCTATATTAATGATTACTTATACGGTATAGAATATTGTCATAAATCAGCGTTTCAATACGCGAATGTTTTAGAGTATAAAACAAACATAAAAAAAAAAAACAAAAAAGACTGTGAGCCACAACGAAATTCGGTTTGCCTATAATGCCCTTAATTATCATCTTCAAACTTCTCTTTTGGGTATTTTTCCTTCAAAAAATTAAACTTGTTTTTTATCAAAATAAATGTCAGAAATAGGTATCCTATCAGGATACAAAACAATTTACAGGGTATATATGACAAATATGACAATGGAACACTTGCTTAAATCACTCAAAGGGTGTGACTCTAGTATGTAGCAACAAAAAGAATTTTTGAAAAAAAATTGTAAATGGAATGAGTAAAGTTAAATATTTTAAAACGTACATATTTTTTTATTTTAAAATATTTTATTCCGTTACTCTCTTTTTAAGTTAATTTTTACTGATTTTCTCAACAACTGAGCGAATAGTTCCAAAATGAAAAAAAAATTTGTACGGTTTAGAATTTTTACTCTTACATATTCCACCTGGTTTTATGAGAAACGGGGGTAAAAATACCTAGAAATTCAAACTTGTAAAAAGCTGGCTATTTTTTTCAAAAAGATTTTTTATGATTGAGTGATTGAAAGATTCTGATTTTTATTTTACTTAATTTTTTTATTTATTTTACTATAAACACTATTGTTTAAGTAAGTATTCCATTGTCAGATACACCCTGTACAAGGGTCGAGTGGTGCCTACACATCAATAACCGCCTGTGGCACTAAAGGCACTTAAAGAGGCGTCCTTGAAAATTATAAATTGTGAAATTCATATCGGTACCTACCTCAACTTTACAAAACTTCGTCACTAACGAGCCTTAACGCCTGCGAAGGGTGTAATCCTATTTAGATTGTCCTATCAGCACCTTTCAGAATGTGAGTTGCGAACTCCGGTCAGGAAAAGGACCAGCCAGGGCTTCCCACTTTCGTGAACTTCGTCGGACCTTTTAATTTTTATTTCTGAAACATTTCGGTCGGAAAATTACCGTAATACACAAACTTACAGCCAGTGTTATTTAGTATAGGGAACTACCTTATTTACAGTGGCAGTGATTGTCTTCGCTTGACAATTTGCAAAATTATTAATATTCAAATGCATATTCCGACGACCACCGATATGTTACTGAATTCGAGACTCAAATCAAATCAAAATCATTGATGTCAATTATTATAGTATTTTTGAATTGTCAGCAGTAGTAGTCAGTGAAACTAAGTCATGCTGTCCCCCCCTCCCCCCTCTGGGCCTCTGGGCGAAAAGCTCGGTAAGACCATGTGGTCACCCTACACTAATGACATAAATTCTTCAGGAAATGTACTTTTCATATCTGTGGGACTCTGAGAAATATCATTCGTTTAGGGTCTCATCAATTACCTTTGTTTTAGACGTTTTATTAAATCGAGCTGAACACATATGTGTACTATAAGCTAAGGAATTGAATTTAAAATGACTTAGCGTAATACCTACATGTTTGTTAATAATAATTATATTTGAATTTAAACCAAAAGAAAAATCATGGCGTGTTTAAGTCAGGAACTGATTTTATTTCTCAAATTAATATTATGTTAACGAAAACATGGTATAGTCACAGATAAGATAATAGTGTACCCAAACAGGCTTAATATTATGCCATTTATTTAAGTATTTACGTAATTATATATTATACAGCATAGTTTCACAGGCATCAATGTATATAATAACTGTCGTTTTTCTTTACATAACAAATTAAATTCAGATACCTACATATTAATCGAGACTACGACCTCCGGTGCAAACGTCACTGACGTTCTATTGGCTCCCAGTTGAATTTCATAAGAATATTATAATTTTAGCAAACTAGGCAGACATTATTAAACAAATATAAAAGTCGGTAGATGAAAATAAATCTCACGTGTTCCCTCGACGACGATAGAGCGCATGATGAATGCAGAAAGCCCCTCAGTGTACTCGCGTACCACTATTTACACAAGTTGACATTTATATCCTTCGCGGGAGTGATTGTACTCCTCCTCTTTTTTACTATTCAGTTAAAAATATATATATTTATAGTACAATATATAGTAATTATAGTTCTTAATAAAAAATTGAAATGCACCTCCAAATACAACTATCTCTTCGAAACAAATTGATCCATCCTAAGGTTGCCTGGAAGAGATTGCATTATGCAATAAGGCCGCCCTTTGTACATAATCTTTATGACAAATGTATGTATGATAATTATACTGTAAGACTGGTGTACAAATAAAGTGTAATCTATCTATCTATCAATATCACACCAAATTCACATACATTTGTGTAACTTTAAAAACATTTAACTTATTCAAAACTACCTATCAATGTCTGTGGAAAATTCTTCGCATGAATTATACGCGACATACAATAACGAATAATTATATGTCTTAAATTACAAAGTAAATATTAAAAAAAAAAGCCTACAGACATAAGCAACAAAATTTATGTAAATTTTTTTTTTTTTTTTTTTTTCATTATTTGCTCACCAACAATTGTTTACACAAATGTAGATACTTAGGATTCAGTGATATATATATGCTAGCCTAGTGTAACAATCACTAACAGGTAAGCACCACATGCACTATTACTATTACAAATCAAATGGGATCAATTCGAAATAAATCGAATTGCATCAAATCGAACCATACAAAATTAAATTATTTAAAAGACACCAAACTGGATCAAATCAAATAAAATCTAAAATTAATCACATACAAGACTCAGTGTGATTTTGCGGAACTTGCTAAGCGTGTCAGCATGAATAACAACCAGATGGCTGTAGCTGTTACAATTCTGACCAATCTGTCAGAATTGTAAAAATCTTTTTTCTAAAAGACTGAATTATTTTACAAGGTTCTTCTCAAAACTCTGTAATTTAAGTTCCGAAAGGAAGCGTGGTATAACATATTCTCTAAGTGTAAACATTGAAACGAAAACCAACGCTCAATTTAATTGAAGTCGGTCCTTTAAATCGTAAAAGGCCTTGCGGCAACAATGGCGATGCTATCAAGCCAAAAGCTCCTTTCTCTACCACAATAAGTAACAATAACCTTCCCATTCAACATATTTAACTGTAATCAGGTCAAGGGACCTTCTAACCTTGAGCCTGAAATAAACAACATTTCCTCGTATATTCTCTGTAATCCTAGAAAAGGTTCTGTGATCTCACCACTTCGAGCGATTATCTTGCAATGTGACAGTTTCGGTGAAGTGGCTAGGTTAGGTACACATTTTTATTTAGTATATTATTACTAAGTATGTATTGATATTAACACATGTATATCCCAATCAACTTACTTATGCCGCGTTCCTATAATCAAGAAACGATTCATTTTGCTTACGGACGGTAAAATTTTCTTTGAAAATTCAACTAAGTTTTATCGACCGTAAGCAAAACGAATCGTTTCTTGATTATAGAAACCGGGCATTAATCGATCATCGCGTAATTTAGCATACGTGTTGTCAAGAGTACAGAACAGTGTATGGGAAACCTAACTAAACTAAACTAAATTTTACCGTTCGTAAACAAAGCGAATCGTTTCTTGTATATAGGAACGCGGCATTAGTGGATTTAAATAAAGAATCCTAGAATAGTTCTGACAAGACATCAACAGACCCACAATTTGTTACATGTTTGGCACAGCACTACGCATATAAGTAGTATAATAGTATCGAATATAGTGGTATAACTTATACTCTTCAATAAATTATAATCCAAACTAATATTATAAATGTGAAAGTGAGTTTTGTTTATTTATTTGTTTGTTTGATACGCTTTCATGCTTTAATCACTTATGCCCGGTTCCTATAATCAAGAAACGATTCGTTTTGTTTACGGACGGTAAAATTTTCGTTGAAAATTCAACGAAATTTTATCGACCGTAAGCAAAACGAATCGTTTCTTGATTATAGAAACCGGGCATTAATCGATCATCGCGTAATTTAGCATACGTGTTGTCAAGAGTACAGAACAGTGTATGGGAAACCTTTCATCAAGAAAAAAAATGTTGTTCCCGAAAGCTAGTAAATCCTAATATTATTTTCATGTGTGTTCCACAATAAGTAAACCTAGACTTTATCGTTCGTATCGTCGTCCGTTTTGGTAGAAAGGCGTAATCGAACTCATGATTGCTGATTACACCCAGACTCAGAACAAATGATCATGCTCATCACACAACTGTTTGTCGTAGGTGTGAATCGAACCCACAACCTCTGGTTTAGCAGTCAGGGTCACTAACAACTAGACCAACAGGCCCGTCGTCGTATGATGTTCTTAAGCGTATTATCTGAGCTTAATAAATTCAGTTCGGTGAATTGAGAATAAGAACCATTTTGTAACTATTAAATGGATGTATTTTGAATGAGAATTTAAATTTAGCTGTAATAATACAAAGAAATGGACACATAATGCTTTAATCTGTCGTAAACCACTGTTAACATAATATAAATCCTCCATCCCACTTCTAATAATCGCCATTATCATAGACATCGATCGTTCACTATCACACAACGGCCCTTACTGAAAACTCAACCTAACGCAAGCAGCATTAAACAATAGAATCCATTGTACAAGCTATGTTTAGTTTGGGTCTACAGTTGTTTTGTTTTTTTTCTATTTTTATGGTTCCGTTCATCAGAAGGAAAAAGGAACCATTATAGGATTACTTTGTTGTCCGTTTGTCTGTCTGTCTCTTTTCTCTGGAACACGTTTAGGTATCAAGTTGAAATTCACATCAAATAGTTTTGTTACGTCTGTGGTCCCTTGAAGCTGTAAATAAATCAAGGTTCTAAACTTCTAAGTAAACGCAATCAAAGGGCCTTATATTCGACATTTCGCAGGTAAATCAAAACTTATAGGGTACTTCCCATTGACTTAGAAGCATTCATTCAATAATTTATTGGCAATTCGTTCTTTTAACCGAATAAAAAAAGAAGAAAGTTGAAAACGGGCAGAATCTTTTTTAACGTATGTTCCCCGATTACCTGCTCAAAGACTCCTGGACCGATTTGGAAAATTCTTCTTTTGTTTATTTCCCAGGTGGTCCTATGGTCATCGGGTTAGAATCTGATGATGGGATCCTGGATAAATCGAGGAAACTCTTCAAATTTTATAGGCACATTTGAAGCGATGTAGGTATTTTTAGAAGCATTGAAGCCGGTGGCACTTTTTTTAAAAGGTCATTAAACTACTTATAACATAGGTCTCATATGACTATTACTCTTGTTTACCTCCAGCTAAGCTAAAAGTTTTTATTATGAGTGGGTTCACATCGGTAATGTACTAAGTTACAAGGCCTTACCCATCGCTCGCGTGATAGTTATTTTTCTACCCTCGGGAACAGTTCTTTTGTCTAGATGTACTCGTACCTTACATTTTTTACTGTATCTCTGACATCGTATATGGAAAATTGATGATGTTCGGATGAGTAGTTGAGACGTGAAAACGTAAGAAACAAACTTATATCTGCATTTATAATAAGTTAGGATTTCATTTATTTTTTTTGTCCCCAGTTTGTCGGTGTGTGGGGCCTGCCGGCGGTGGTGTGCGACTGCTACATCGCCATCGACGTCATCTGCTCCACGTCCAGCATATTCAATTTAGTCGCCATATCTGTGGACAGGTAAGATTCTTTTTGAAACAACATATTTGTAAAGTTTTAAGATAAAAGATTAAAACATCAAACACAATGAACGAAAACGTGACAAACACGGAGAAATTCTTACTAAAATGTGCCAAAAATCCGTCATTTTGATTTTTTATACTTTTAATGCCCAGTGACACTCGCGCCAGAAAGATGAATCTAACGACATAGCATATATCAAAATCGGTTCGTCTGTTTAGTAATAACGAGAGAACATAGGGACTGACATGTCGGACATATATACATAAAGGTCAAACACATAACCCTTCTTTTTTGGCTTCCGCAATTGGCGAAAAATACGGTGTTCAATCAACAGTCATTTTGTAGGAACCATAATGTTTTAAAAAGCAACACTAAACAAAAACAATTGAAGAGCTCTCGCTCTCTCGCGACATAATTGAAAACAAAATGAGATGATGAAAAATTTTCGTGATTTTTAAGCCATTAGGGCTAATGCTAGTATAAACTACAGTAGATATAAAGTATAAAGAATTTAAGCCTTAACACTTTTTCTACAAAGGCTCTGTCTTCCCTACACATGAGTAAACATCATAAGGTGTTATCTCCGTAAAAGAAAGATATAATTCCTCTGTTCCTAAATGTGCTATAAAGAATCATATTACAAGCGTGAAAGTGTTAAACACCATTTTTATACAAGGAGGCTTTCGTTTTCACGCTCAGTAAGCATGCAAACACGCCACTTTAACTCAGTGTCGCGAACAGATTCCTTGAGAATAAGCCGCAAACGACTTTGTTTAACATCCGTATACTTTAAAGCGTGCCTGTATATTCGTTAACACGTATTTTTTTTAATTAACGTGTTAAAGAACTTTTAAAATGAACATAACTTTTAATGCCGTGGGAAATAGTTAAATGGTTTTATAATAAATAGTAAAGTTGGAATTAAATTTGATTCGTGGGAGAGCCATGCTTCGGCACGTATGGGCCGGCTCGATCGGAGCGATACCGCGCGATGACAGGAAACCGGCATTGAAGCAATGTTTGTGTTGTGTTTCGACGATTGAGTGAGGTTACCGGAGGCCCTAACCCTTCCCTCTCCCCGTCTTCCTCACTAGACCAGAAGGCCCGTCAAAGATCTTCAATAGTGATATATTAAAATCACTTGAAAGTAATCGGCAGAATCAAACTTGTTATTTACATGGACTAATTAATTCCTTCAGAGTTCAATACTCTCTAAGAAACTAGAATTTCCAAAGACTTTTTTTATGTCACTATCAAATGTTCTTTATTTCGTAAATTACTATGAATTAGAAAAATATTAAGTCTTTCTTTTACACCACGAAGTTAAAAAATACAGACTATAGAGCCGAGCCAAGATGTTCAGATGAGTTTAAGAAAATATGTATAATGTATATGTTATAGACCAAGTGATTAAACATTGCATTATTTATAATGCCCGGGCCATGTGAATAATCACAAGTGAAATTAAGCTCTGTGATTAATACTTATATAAACTTCGTTATTTATCATATTATCTGACCATTATAAGCATGTTGCAAGTTGATAATTAAGCTACATAAGACCGGGCGCTAGGACCAAGAACATACATGATAGAACCATGATCAAATGCTGAATAAGAAACAACCCTGCTCTGTAGAACAGTTGTTTTCTATTCATTTTCAAATTTGTGATTTTAGAAAATGGGACAGATCATTTATAGGCAAGTACTAATTTCATACAAATGCTGATACCATTTGATTGATAATCAAGTAAAATATGTAGAATTTGGTTCTGGCGTTTGTTGTGGTCGCAGTTCCAACCTTACCTTAACCTAGACATTTCTGTTTAATTGACCTACCCTACTAATGACTGGTGATTTCGTAATGCATTTTGTCAAACGTTTTACTAATTAACATAATTATAAAAATATTAATATTTTAAATGATGTTTTGATGTAATAAAGTGTTGACTTTCAATTATTTGTCAAATGAGTTATTTACAGGGAGAATAGTTCGTAAAGTGATAACTTTATCAAGTATAAATTTAAATAACGATATTTTTTAAATGAAAATTTGTGATTTATTAATTTGTCAAATTACTGAAATAGTGGAGACTTTAAACAAAAATATTTGGACTATTTTGGACTCACGTGCATATTCCCTATTGAATAAAATACATATTTTTATTACTTTGCCCAATAGGTGGGGGACATAATTCATCTAGCCCTGGTAGTTTGCTTACTTTAATAGTTTTAACTACATTGACTACTCACATTGGGCTTTTTATAAACGGTCGGGACAATTCTTCATATAATGATATATTAATCACTTGGTCTAGCATATATATATACTCGTATTTCATCCGTGATCAAAGAAAACCTTGAAGTTTATTAGAGTTTCAGTATACAAGTACACGAAGATTGTCTCAGAAATTCCGGTTTCCTTCAGCTAATAGCTCACGTACTACGTACGTAAACTATTTGAACACATCGCATGTTTAGATTCTTAAGTATATTAAATAACTTAGCAAATAAAATAAGGTCCTTCCACAGTTGTTGGCACAAGACTGAGCTAATAGGACAAGGCATTTCCGGCACAACTACCTCAGAGTAGCATTTTATCTCCTTTTGTCTGTCTCAGCAATGTATCTCACCTATGTATGTATCTTTGTAAGTCTCTGTGGAGTCACGGTGATTTTTAACGTTTGTTGAGGTTTGATAGTGTAAGTTTTGTGTCATAGTTATGTTCTGTGGTAAGGTGGTTTATTTATATACTGCACTTATATTTAAAAAATTTCATGTCTGTAAAGCAATACGCATCGTTGAAATTTTCAACGAAAATTTTACCGTCCGTAAGCATAATCGTTTCTTGATTATCAGAACCGGGCACAAGTCGACTAGTGGTTAGTGACCCTGACCGCTATGCTTATAGGTCGTGGGTTCGGTTCCCACCTGAGTCTGGGTGTTCTTTGTGTCCGTTGTTTCTATGTTTGTAAAATCCCCCGCGACACAGGAGTAATTCCTAATGCGGGAGTTGTCTTTTTAAAAAGAAAAAAAAAAGAAAAAACGTATTATGTTGTTTAACGTCTAAAAACGAACCGCGTTGCCGACTCCAATGCGTTAGTCGAACAAAACGTAAACATTGTTTTTAATTTAGGAATTATTTACAATACAACTCCAATAAACTTGTATTTACTACCCGTTTTCTACACAAATAACAGCTTCATCTAATAAATCGTTTATTTTTTTTCAGTTCAATAATGTTTACTAATTTACATTCATTTTTAATTATATTCTATATACAACTTATACATTGTTACAATAAAAACTTTCGTGAGTGATATTCATGTTTATTAGAGATTATACGGTTTTACTCACGTTTGTATTTCGGGGATGCCCGACTAGTTTCGGACCCGACGGGGGCCCTTTTTCAAGGAGTGAAGCGTCCTGCCGCGTGACGCCAGTGTGAAGCCTGACACCGTCGCGGCCTCGACTCGAGATATGCCAAACCACCACGCTGCTTCACCCAAATAATTATGTGATGAACATGATCATTTGTTCTGTGTCTGGGTGTAATTTATCTATAATATGTATGTATTTAGAAATATATAAGTATGTTTATCAGCAGTCTGGTTACCATAGTACAGGCTCTGCCTAGTTTGGGATCAGACGGCCGTATGTGAGATGTGTCAAATTATTATTATTAAATTCTGAAAGTTATGAACGCCATATTACATTACAGCGCTATCTAGACTTAACGAAGCATAACTTGTACCAACTATGATCTAAAACACGCTACACATACTCGGATACATTTTTTTGTCTATACGTAATTTTCTGGTGTGATGGCAGAGGCCAAAGATCATAAAATTACATATCTGATAAAAATATTTATAATGGAAATCGTCTTATAATTTTTTAACTCAATACGTATGTTTATTTTTTAAGCAGAATATTTTATGTTATATGCCTCATGATATTCTTATCGTGCTTACAATTACATATCAACTTAACGTAATGACTATTAGGTCTCATCATCAACATTCTAACTTAGACCATCACTTCTTCGGACAAAACTGCTAACCAATTTACAATAAAAAGGCGCAAAACGTCTTTTGGCAGCATTAATAGTTACTACCAAGACCTATAATAGAAAACAGCGACGAGATACAGCAGGCTTATTTTATTAACTGCTTATTTCGAATGTATCTGGCCGTTTAAGAAACAGATGCTCTAATGCCTCTTTAGCTAACAGATGGCGCCGCGTCGCAGTAATCAACATTAGAAGCAGACTTCTCGTCATTAAATCAGAGCATCCGTGCTCGTATTGAGGTAGATTGTTTTTGTAACAAAAAATGGAAAACAAAAATGTATGCTATAGGGAAAAAAAGCTAAAGTAATGCTTCTCATATTGAATACAGTGGTATTTTAACTGCGATTTGTGGGGAGACTTCTCAGCCAAAATAGAAGTAGCTTAACAATCCTAAACAAATATGTACACACACAGTCAAACCGAGTACCATCACACAAATCCTTCCAAGCATTAGATCTTGACCTTGACCAAACAGGACGATAGATATTTGTGTGTTCAGGAACGTACGTTTTGACATACAATCACGCCTGTAGAGTCTGTGCGGAAAGAGAACCATCGCAGGATTTGAGGTCGCAGCGGTGCTAAATTACCTTTTCACACTGTTACGTCATTATTGTATACTTTATTTTAAAATATGGTTTACTGTCGAATTATAACACTGTTGTCAACATAACAAAAAAGGTAATTTAGCACTGCTGCGACCTCAAATCCTGCGACGGTTCTCTTTCCGCACAGACTCTATCTCTGAAGGGGTAGAAAGAGGCGTACTAAACACCCATATCTTGCTAAATATAATTTGGTCCCACTGACGTAATAGGAGCAAGCCTATTGCCGTCAACCGGGCACTTTTGGAATTAAAGATGGGAAAATTGAGAGTAAATTCAAAGAGAAAAGTAGGTAAGAAGAGAAGGCAATGGAAAAAAATGGATACACGTTTACCGGTCCCGGTGGGTCGACCTATTACCGGGTTCAGGGGTAATTTTAATTACCCGTGGTTCCATGGTACTAGAGATTTTTCTCTGGACTTCTGACTTTATCGATAGAAAATTAATTACAACCATGGATGGATTGGGTCGAGTAGATCAGGGTCACATACATGTAACTCAAACTGGCTGTTGCCGGGAATTCCGAGGCCTCTAACGATCTTTTACATTCATCTGTAATCATTTTCTGTCGCAGTTTTTTAAATTCCGAATAACACCTATACCGAACCGAATATTACATCGTAGGAGAGCCATGCTTCGGCACGTATGGGCCGGCTCAACCAGAGCGATATCACGGCCTCACAGAAAACTGGCAGTGAAGTAATGATTACATTACTTTTCGTCGAGTGAGTGAGGTTACCTGAGACCGAAACCCTTCCCCCCCCTCTTCCCCTCCCCTCTTGCCCTACTCCCACCTTCAAGGCCGGCAACGCACTTGCGACTCTTGAGTTGCAGGTGTTCATGTGCGGCGGCGGTAGTCATTTACTATCAGGTGACCCGTCTGCTCTTAAAATATTGTCTGAGTATCCGCATCCTTAGCATATTAGAATTTACAATGGCTAATAATCTTGAACTATTTATTTCGTTTTTGGAATCCGTTAAGGTATTCTAGGAAAAAACAACCCTTTTGTCATCCAGAATACAAATTCTTCCCATACAAGTGGGGAATACTTATTTACTCAACTTCTCGCGTTGTATATATATATAGAAGTATACTCCAGAAATAATTGCAGATTTTTGCTGCTAACCATTAAATAACATTGCACAACTTAAAATTGAAACTGAATAGTTTTTCTCGTTTTATTGTATGACCTGATCAACGTTTATAGACAGAACATTGATAAAATGAAAAAGGGAATTGGGCCAGTTATCTAGAAAGGCATGTCGGTGAATGATGAAATGGTCGCCGGGTAAAATTGGACGGCGCGGACGAGGCCTGACGATGGGAGGATCGCGTTAAAGAACAAATTGTTTCTGTCGGCAGGCTCAATTGAAGCGTTGACATTTTTGGTTAGTTGGTACGTACGTTTCATTGAAGGGTTAATAAATTAGTTATCTGTTTTTTAAAGAGAAGATTTTTGAAGTGAAAACTTCTTTAGCGATGTTGTGCACTTTTTGGGATGGGTAAAAAATGTTAAACTCGCGTCAGGACCCGTGACCTGACCGAAAACTCGTAAGACGGAGCCTAGTTTCTTATATTTAAAAAATATAACATTCGAAATTCAAACATTTATGATCGGCCAGGAGCGCAGAACTTCCAGTGTACCCATGTATATATGTTATTACCTACTTTTTATTTTTAATCTAATTATATAAATACAGATGTGTGTGTGTGTATGTATATGCAAATACATTGTGAAGTTATGTTTTCACTTCTGACGTGCAGTCCTACGACTGACTGGTTTTTTACCCTTTTGTACAATACAACCACTCACAATTCAGTGAATAAGTGAGGTGTATCAGATCGATATTTATTTGTATAATCGCATAGAGTCCATTTCGATTAATCGTTTTTAAATCGACGTGAATTAGTTCACTTTTATACAAATTACTTTAATATAATTCTAACATAATATGCTTTGATGATAGTGCGCCCACATAATAAAAAAAATATGGAAGTAATGTGACTTATGCGTGTTTATTCAAAAACAATAGATTTTTTTTTAGTCACGATTAATTGACAACATAGTTAGCGATGTATGGCTGACGTCATTTAACTTACGGATAAATGAAGTAACGCAATTAAAAAGTGTTCAAAACCCCGACTGATTAAAAAGTATATGAAAAGGTTTAATGTAGAATAGTGCAGGACATCGTGGCATACATAATGGAATTAAGGGAATAGTTGCAATCAGAGCATAGGAATCCTTTTGGGGTGTTGAACACTGTAGAGGGGTTAAACATATCCAACTAAAGTAATATGACTAATTTTTATTGAGATTTTCCCAAACAAATTATAAACCAACGTTTGATGACGTTATATTTATTTGGGAATATACCCAGTTAATAAAAATTATTGTACTTTTTTGATATTATATTCAAAATGCATATAGTGCTCAACTTCAACTGTTTTTCTATCTTTGGGGTGTGGATTTTAAGAATATCAAGGGTCGTTCAGCTCTCTTCAATATTGTTGACTTGGATAATGGCTGACACGTGCGTTATGCTCGTGAACGAGTGCCATTATTAAGAGCACCAGCTCTTAATATAGGCACTCCTTCACTGCTACACACTACACTACTATAATAGCAGTCCAAAGATGACCACATCTTTGGACTGCTATTATAGTAGTCATTTCAGGGACTGTTTATATGTTTGCACATTGTTGCATTGTCCTCACATATAATTTTATACTTTAAAGTAATGTAACCATTTTTTTTTAATCTACTAAAGAACAGACAACTAGCTTTACGACTCACTTAATCTGACTCCAACTCATGATAATTATAAATACTTGTAATTGTACCTGTCATGATAAATCGCGACCCGGAAGCTATTAGTGGCTGGTCGGACAGATTTGGTTCAAAACGTGCCTGAAAGACTTGCTCAAACACATTATCTTGCACGAACTTGTCCACGCTTATTGGCTTGCCGAGTTTTTCATCTTGTACGAACGCTTATCAACTTGTTGAGTTTTCTAAAGTACTAAAATATTAGTCATTCTTATAACAAGTTGGTAAACGTAACACAACTTATACAGTATCTTGAAAGTTTCAAATTAGAGCCGTCTCCGTCCGTCGGTTAATAAAAAAAAACTATAATTTGTTCACAGATACATCGCAGTAACGCAGCCTATAAAATACGCAAAACACAAAAGTAACGCACGAGTCTGGTGCATGATCGGCGTGGCCTGGCTGGTCTCTGGCGCTATCGGTTCTCCCATAGTCCTGGGCTTGAACAACACAACAGACAGAAGACCTGGAGACTGCCTCTTCAACAACAAGGATTACGTCATCTACTCATCACTGGGGTCTTTCTACATACCATGCATTATTATGATGTTCTTGTACTATAAAATATTTAAAGTGAGTACTGTTTTATGTAGTTTAAGTTACGTTAAGTTAGGTAGTTAAAGTTAAAATTCAATTATAAAAACAATACTTACCATCAGGTGACCCGTCTGCTCGTTTGCCCCCTATAATATTTAAAAAAAAAACATTTATGAGTCCTATCCCACTTTCCCAACGAATTGTGGTGACTCTACTCAACAGCATTCAACTGTACTATGGAAACAATTTTGCCTCACAACGGTATTCTGCAGAGTACAACGGTATCTCCCCAACTACGATACGACCTTCAAACCTTCAAGAAAAGAGCGTACTCCCATCTCAAAAGCCGGCAACGCACTTGCGAGCAGACGGGTCACCTGATGGTAAATGACTACCGCCGCCCATAGGCACCTGCAACTCAAGAGTCACAAGTGCGTTCCCGGCCTTGAAGGTGGGAAGGGGGGAAGAGGGTGAGAGGGGGAAAAGCGGGAAGAGGGGAGAGAGGGAGGAGAGGGAGGAGAGGGAAGGGTTAAGGCCCCCGGTAACCTCACTCACGCGGCGAAAAGCAATGCAAGCATTGCTTCACTGCCGGTTGTCTATGCGGCCGTGTTATCGAGTGGAGTCCAGCCGGCCTATACGCGCCGAAGCATGGCTCTCCCACGTTTAATTTCTAATAATGGTTATTACTAATAATAGTCATATGTACCTTTTAGACCTAGTCAAAACTAACAGGGCTCCGAAAATTAGATGAAGGTCTCGCCAGACTACTCTTTGGGGAACTCCAATGTTGGATGTGATGATGAGACTGTTTTATTTTCAGGCAATACGTCAGCGGGCGAAAAAGCAGCGGATTGCTAAGAAAACATCTGCAGCTATCAGCTCAGCAGTATCAAGTGGAACTGCAGCCGTGGTCATAGAGAACGTAGCGCAGACACAACGATTTGACGGCTCTCTGCACGACGATAGAGCTACTAACACTGCCTCAGGGAGCAACGAAGATGATGATGTGGACGAGTAAGTCTTTATTTTATCTATATTTCAACAAACTACAATAATGCTTGCAAACAAAACTGTACTTATAACGCGGGTGAAACCGCGGGGCGCTGCTAGTAAAGCCGCGCCCCGCAGTTTCACCCGCGTAAGTCCCGATCCCGTGGGAACATCGGGATAAAAGTAGCCTAAGTATATGTTAATCCAGGTCTTCAGCTATCTACATACCCAGTTTCATCGCAATCAGTTCAGTAGTTTTGGCGTGAAAGAGTAACAAACATTCATCCATCTATCCATCCAATCTTTAAAATTTATAATAGTAGCAGCGCCCCGCGGTTTTACCCGCGTAAGTCCCGATCCCGTGGGAATATCAGGATAAAAAGTAGCCTATGCGTTAATCCATGTCTCCAGCTATCTACATACCAAGTTTCATCGTAATCTGTTTAGTGGTTTTTGCGTCAAAGAGTAACAAACATCCATCCATCCATCTATCCATTCATCCAAACTTTTACATTTATGATATTAGTGGGATTAGTGGAATTTTCCCTTTTTATCGATTGATATTTCTTCTTTTAATTTAAATGGGACCACTTGAAGTGCGACCTATTTAATAAAAGAAAATGATCATTCAAAAAACCTTGAACCCTTAGGTTCAAGGTATTTTTTTCATAAAACTGAAATATTGGAGTTAAAACTCGTTTCCTAAAAAAAAACATTTAAATACGACGAAGAATTCACCTAATGTAATTACAAAGAAATAACCGAATGGAAAGCCTTTATTTTCGAAATCGACGAATAAAAAAAGACGACAACACTAAATCGGTTTTTTTTTTATTTTAATATCTTACTAGGTACTATTATAAATGTGAAACTTTGGATAGATGAATGTTTGTCACTCAATCACGCTAGAAAGGCTAAACGGAGCTGGATGAAATTATGTATAGAGGTAAGCTAGGTTAGTTTTTGTACCGGAAAATGTACGATCAAAATTACCACGCGGACGAAGTCACGGGTAACAGCTAACAGTAGTAGGGTTAAGCGTGTTACCGATCTTACCGTGTGAGTATGATAAAAATGTTATTCAAAAATAATAACATTTAAAACAAAAACTTAAAAAATACTTCATTCAGGAAGAATATTATTTAATAGATGATTATAAGTTATCTGAATTATAAAAATGGGACTCTTAGAGTGCGTCCAGATGATGGGCGGCGGGCGTGCGCCCGACGCGCGTCATCCGCTTGTATAGTGTTGACATGGCGAACGTTTTACGGGCGTCGACCGCGCAGTGTCGCAGTTCAATTCGAATTCTGTATTCGTTGAAGATGGACATATAAACAGCCTTGTGTTTGGTAATTTTAGATCGACGTCAGAAACAGCAACACAAGAAGAGACGGCAATATTGGGTTCATCCATTTTAACATTCAGACTTACTGAAAGCCACTTTATAACTTAAAATCCTTAACTTAGGCTACATGAAACTAAACTCAATTAAGACTTAGTAAAATTTCACAAATGCAACTATGACAAATTAGAAGTCAATCTAAAATACTCAGTATTTTTCGTTATCAATCAGTCGAAAATGTATGTAAAATGTATGTTTCTATTGAAATTTCGAAATAAAAAAATAAAGATTGGAAGACAATTTATCAAACACTTTCCGAGATTTGCGGCAAGAAACATACGGAAGCTGAATTTTTACACATACATAACATACATATAGAGTGAGTTGAAAAATTCAAGAAAATCATTAAATACGCATGCACTTGACGAGATTTGCGACCATAAACATACGGAAGCTGAGTAAAAGCTTTGTATATGTACATATAGATTGATTTTTTCATATAGGTATATATTAGTGAGTTTGGAATTAATATTTAAAATGTGAAATTTTGATGTGAAATAAAAATAAAAATAAGTAGTAGTGCTTTTGGCAACTCTTGTATGTTATATTTTTATTTTAATAAACCGCATAAAATTAAGTGTCACCGAAATCATGCTTTGTAAAAAATGGTATACGGACTTTTATTTAAATGGCTGAATCCTTTTATTACAATCACTTGTCGCCGCTTTGTAAACGCGCGCTCATGTGAACGAATGTACAGAAAGCCAATGATCTCAAAGCGAGGGTCGCCGCCATGGGCGGTGCCGCCGCGTCAAGCGAGCGTCGGATCAAAACACGCGGCGGCATGTGAATGACTAGAACAAAATGTGTGTGGTTGTTGACGCGCGTCAACGTGTGGCAGTAAAACGCGCGCCCGACGCCCGTCATGGAACGAGGCCTTAAATTTTATTAAAATGTTTTACTAGAATTTATGTGTTAAGGATCTAAGCATTTTAATTGATAATACTTTATCCTGGGATCCCCAATTGACCTCCCGTCAGCCGCAAACTATTTGCATCAGCGGGGTCTTTGCGAAGACTACGCAATTTCCTGTCGACGGTCCCTTCTTCTTTCTATACTCGACTATGGCGATGTTATATTAAGCAATATTTACTGGTGTACAAAGTTTATTTTATTCTAATTGTTATTAGAGACTCGTGAAAATAAATATTAAATAGAAAGAATATTGTTGTTGAATTTACTTATTTTAAAAATATTACTTTATTTTTAAATAAATTTTTAATAGAAATTTATTTTCATAACAAAGTCTGTTCAAAACACATTATTAAGAATATAAGTTTAAAAGGGAAACGTTTTAACTTTGTTTATGCTTGAACTTCCAACTTTTTGCGATCATTCGGAGCTAAAGTTTGCCCGCAGTATTTATACATTTATTCATAAAGTATTCTATTTATCTAAAATGTTTTGTGAAGTAGTGAAACCTTTAGTGCGGAGACAAGGTTGGTTATAAATTTATATGTATGTGAAAAGGAAGTTTTAAATAATAGCTAGTCGTCCTCGCATATTCACCTGCATTTATGGTCACTACTCCACTCCTATAGGTAGCGCGATGTTATATAGCCTACTAGCAACCCGCCCTGGCTTCGCACGGGTACAAATTATACACCAAAACCTTACTCATGAATCACTGTGTCTATTAGTGAAAACCACATGAAAATCCGTCCAGTAGTTTTTCAGTTTATCGTGAACAGACAGACAGACAGACGCGGCGGGGGACTTTGTTTTATAATATGTAGTGATAACCTTCCTCGATAAATAGGCTATCCAACACTAAAATATTTTTTTAATTCGAATCAGTATTTTCTGAGATTAGCGCGTTCAAATAAATAAACTTTTCAGCTTTATAATATCAGTAAAGATATTTGGGGACTAATACACAGCGCTTTACACAGCTTACATAGCTTTTGCATAGCTTATGTTATGGGCTTTAAAACACGGGTAAACATACAAAAATTCCTTTTTTTTATCTGTATCTTGAGAACAGTACGTTTTTTTGGCTGAAAGGTATCTACGTACCTTTTCTTGCATATATGCAAAATTTCATGATGATCGATTCAGTAGTTAAACCGTGAAAACGAAACAAACAAACTCACTTTCGCATTTGTAATATTATTTGCACTAGCTTCTGCCCTCGGCTCCGCTAAAGTTATTTTGTCGATTCTTTGGTAAGAGTACTTTATTTCTGGATAAAGGTACACTATATCCTTTTCTGTAATGTGTATGAAAAATTTAAAAATTATCGCTTAAGTAGTTAAAACGTAAAAGCATAACAAACAAACTGACATTCGCATTTATAAAATACTAGCTAGCGCCTGCGACTTCCTTCGCTTAGAAATTCAATTTATCCTACGACAACCGTACATTTTCCGGAATAAAAAGTATATGTCCTTCCTCAGGATATAATCTACCTTGCCAAATTTCGTTACGATCCGTTCAACCATTTAGTCGTAAAGATAATAATGTATGAGCCGGCTCGACCGTGATACCACGGCTTCACTGAAAACCGGTAATATACGGAGGCCTTAATCCTTTCTTCCCCCTCTTCCCCTACTCCCGCCTTAAAGGCTGGCAACGCACTTGTGACTCTTGAGTTGCAGGTACCCATGGGCGGCGGTAGTCGTTTACCATCAGGTGACCCGTCTGCCCGTTTGCCCCCTATAACCTGTCGTCGCCACATCAAAAACTCTTATTTATTTTATTAAAAATAGGGACAAACTATAATAGATGATAACACTGTTCACTATTTAATAAGAATAAGTTAATAGACATTATTTTGACTGGTTATACCGGTAACGCAATGATATTGGTCGATTGATAAATATTAATGGATAGTGGGGTTATAAAAAGGGTAGAAATATGTTCAGAATTTTGACTTGAGTGCGAATAGACTTACGAACAACTTGGCAGTTACTGTTAGTTAGTGATTTTCATAGTTTATATCAGTGGTTGTGTGACTATTTCGTACAAACGTGAAAAAAAAACAGTCAGTCGTAGGACTGCACGTCAGAAGTGAAAACATAACTTCACAATGTATTTGCATATACACACACACACACATCTGTATATATATAATTGGGTTAAAAATAAAAAGTAGGTAATAACATATCTAAATGTATACATAGGGTACATTGGAAGTTTTACGCTCCTAGCCGCTCATAAATGTTTGAATTTCAAATGTTATATTTTTATATTATAAATATAAGAAACTCGGCTCCGTCTTACGAATTTTCGGTCAGGTCACGTGTCCTGACGCGAGTTTAACATTTTTTACCCATCCCAAAAAGTGCACAACGCCGCTAAAGAAGTTTTCACTTCAAAAAAACTGAACAAACAAACAAAGTTACTTTCGCATTTATAATATCAGTATGGATTGGTTAAGATAACAAATTTTGAAATTTGTTTGAAAGAATATTGTCAAGACTTCTTCAAGTAAATCGTGTATTTGGGATTGAATTGATGACAGATGGACCAAGCAGTACGATGTTATTTACATATGAAAAGCCTTTCGATGTTCCAATGGTACCTTAAACAGCCAATTGGACTTGTTTGGAATATCTATTGGCTCGTTGCGGTCGGATAATGGTCTCAAAAACTTTTGAATCTTCTCCTAACCGTTATCGATATTGGCTCTGATAAAAAGGTCACTTCGAATGACTTTTAAAGGACAACGATATCTTTGTGTACTTATTTGATACTTAGTACATAATATTATATCTAAGTAGATACTAACTTTTAAACTTTCGCGTTCCATGATATAATTATGTACGCGGTCACGAAAAGGTATTACATACCTCTGAATTGCTTAACGTTTGCACTGGCCGTGGTCACAGGCTGACTCAGCGAGTCTCGAGACTCAAGAGACTCAAGACTGTAATACCTTCTCGTGATCGCGTTAGTTCCCGTGAATACATAATTAGATCTAAGTAGATGTAAACCAGTTTATTTAATATTCAAAATGCGACAGACCTGTTGTTATGTACGCCCACACAGAGGGAGGTGTTTCCGACCAGTTGGAATGTTGTATATATTCTGATCGGCACGAGAACTTTGATTGCGCGATCATGAATCAGCAGTTACTATGTAGTTCGGCTTGCCTTCGCTAGATGGCGATTTCTGTATGTAAAGATTACCAGTTGTTGTTGTGGAGTCATGTGTGGTATTGACCACATTTTTTATATTTTTATCTGAATTTATCGCATATTTTTGATTAAATATTATATCTGTCTATTCAATTAAGCGAAAATACTTATTATAACAGAGTACTGTACCAATATGGAATAATGTTACAACTATAATCTATATATATAAAAACGTGAAGCGAAAACTTTGGATCCCTTTTTACGAAAATTGGGCGGACGGAGGAGTATGAAATTTCGCACACTTATAGTTTATACAGAGAAGAAGTGACGAATGCTAAAATTTTTGAACAATATTTGCTACAAAGTTAAAAAAAATGCAAAAACAGGTACATACAGCTATGAGTGTCCAGTATATATTTTGACCTGTCATGGTACAAAAGCCTATACAATGACAGGTCAAGTAATATTGGCCAATGAAATAAACCATGGTCGAAATTCGATCACCACGCGATCTCTAGTTAAACTAAATACTTGTGTTATCAGTGGGTCACGTCGCATCTTTATTGTACTGGGGAAAGTTCAGACCAGCAACCACCCGACCGCTAGTCAGACTCAGCCTTAGCCAGTAAGCTACCGCCGGTTAAAGAAAAATCTTCATTCTTGATATGTTTTAAGAAATTAACATTAAAATATTAATTTTATTAAAGTCAACTGGCTCTACGTTCACAGTATATCTAAATAACTCGCACTTTCATGGCGTACCGAATTAAAAAGCAAAACAGACTTTCACTATACACGTCCTGGCTTCATCATTAGTCCATAATTACCAAGCCCAATCTGTTGGACTCGTTAAAACGAATCTTATGAGCCCAAACTCGAGGGGTTTATGGACTGGCTCCATGATCAAGATCCCGAATTATACTATTGTCATCCGAAGTATGTATACTTACAAAGGTTCATTTCGAAACGATAATTAGAAGTATGTAGGTTAAAATTAACTTCCAAAATTTGTTTACATAGTCAGTTAGTTACAAGTGAAGCTAATAAAAGCGTATTAAAATAATTGTAGTTTAAAAAACTCAAAAACACGCTTTTATAGAAAATTCAACTAAAAAAATTAAAAAATTTAATCGAATTATTGCATTGTCATCGGTCTTTGACACGTGTTTTGCAAATTTTGAATGAAATCTGGCCGTTTAAAGTGGGTCAAAATCGCAAAGGAGTCGGTTACAAACATACAAACAAACATACAAGTGAAGCTAATAAAAGCGTATTTAAAATACAAAAAAAATTAAAACACCCAGTCTATATTTTCCACATAAATACACAACAATTTTATAAAATATTATGTAATTAAGTAGGTACTTAAAACAGGAAATATATAACAGCGCTTCTGTTTTCAATTTAAGCTAACGATGTGTCTCCACTAATTAACTTACTGTATACCAGGAATGAAAAGCAAATGGCTACTCAGCAAATAATCTTCTTGAGTGTCTAAATTGTTGTGGTTTATATATATGGTTGAATATATCAACCAAAAAATATTTAAAATTAGTTAAAATAAGATTACCTTTTTTATCTAATTAACATCTCGCATAGATACAAAAGATACACTATTATGAAACAAAAATATTTATTGTATAACAAAAATACTGACTTGCTCGCTACAGCTTTTTTATGGTAAAAAGGGGCAAACGAGCCGACGGGTCACCTGATAATAAATGACTACCGCCGCCCATGGGCATCTGCAACTCAAGAGTCGGACAAGTACGTTGCCGGCCTTGAAGGTGTTGAAGGTGAGAGTAGAGTAAGGGGGAGGGGGAGGGAAGGGTTAGGGCCTCCGGTAACTTCACTCACTCGTCGAAAAGCAATGTAAGCATTGCTTCACTGCCGGTTTTCTGTGAGGCCGTGGTATCACTCCGGTCGAGCAGGCCCATACGTGGTGGTGCATGGCCCTCCCACGATTAAAAACTCTTATAAAGTTTTAGCCTTTCAGTAGGTATTTCTATAGTTGGAACAAATATTGTCTGTTTTCAGCAGCTTCGGCAGAACAGAAATGGGCGAATATGCAGAAGAGCTGGTCAACTCAAGGTCCGCTAGGTTCATGCTTGCAGCTGTTGTTGAAGAGACTGGCCTGTGAGTACTTTGAAAGATATTGCTATTTTTTTCCTTTTTTTCGCTTTTCAATTTTTTCCCTTTTTAAAACATCGGTTCGTTAAAAAACATTTATAGTTCCAAGAATGTTTTTTCAAAGTGGATTGCATTTATACTTAGAGTTTGAGGAATAAATCTAAGGACACTCACGCTTGAAGTTATTGTAGTCAATAATTAGTAAAACTATTCAACAGTATATTTTTCGTTAATATCCAATTCTGCTTTTACATATACATACACATAATAACTATAAATTTACAATTTAAAACACCCCTGACTCGAAAATCATTTCAATGATTAGAAAAGGGCTGATGATCTTCGAACGGCTCAACAGATTTTCTTAAATTATATCGAAGAACACTCCCGACTAATTCACCTTTCAAACAAAAAAAAACAAAATCAAAATCATCACGGTTCATCCGTTTGGGAGCTACGATGCCACAGACAGACACACACACACAGACACGTCAAACTTATAACACCTCGTCGTTTTTGCATCAGGGGTTAAAAATAATTTACAGGATACTAACTTATTCGGCTTCTACAAAACGTTTATATATGAGCCAAATTCCAAATTTGTTTTTTTCGTAAATACTACTAGTAATAAGTTATAATAATAATAAAATTATAATATTCTGGCATATACAGTGTCTACACAATGTTATTTACATAGACCCAAACGAAGCGTAGCTTGTTCTATCGATTCACCTATAGCTTGTATGACATGGATTCAAACTATTCATGTATGTCGATGTAGTCAAATGTTTCATTCAAATCTATTAAGTATTTACTTTAAAACAATAATGAATGAATGAATTGAACCAAATCCCTGCCTCGAACGAAATCTTTAACATGTTTGAAGGCCCACCATAGTTTTCGACATTCAAATACCTGGCTACCATATTATTAGTAATCCATTATAGAATAATCAAAGTATTTAAATGAAAGACATAAAAAAATATACTGGTAAATTTTGATTCGAATTTAAATAACAATCCTTGAAGTATAATCTATTCAATAACAGACATATCGCGTGATAAATGAGAAGCTCAACCGTTTTTTAAGTCCTTTTTAAAAGCTAAACAACCTTTGAAGCTAGGCACTTTATGAAATTCATTTCAAAGCGTTGTACCTTACTTTTATTTAGTTCTGTATAAATATTTTTATCTTTAAATAATTACGTTAACTTTATACAGCTAAGGGGCGCATTAAGAAATCTCGCAAATAATATTTATTTATTCAACATTGAATGGGCCATTCTAACTTGGACCGGATGTCTTTATATTTCATACATTTTGCGCAAAGCATAAGCGATCGCGTGAACTAGAATTGAGAATATTAGATTATATTCCTTAGTAATGACTAAGTCTTCGGACTTGCGATCGAGGGGCTGCGGGTTCCAACGGTACCCATTGCAATATCGAATCCACTCCGGATAAAATACTTTGCTTACTTGGAGGTTTAACACGAATATTCTAAATGCACGATCTAGGTAAGCTTAAGCAGTGTTATTTTAATATCAGTTCCATGCATTCATATACAAAGGATATTTAATGTGTATATGTATATTTATTCCACAAGTACATCTATATAAATAAAAATGAATCGCCAAATGTGTTCGCATCGAATCGCAAAACTCGAGAATGGCTCGACCAATTCGGCTATTTTGTTTTTTTTAAATTTTCATTAAGGCACAAGGAATAGAAGGTTCTTATCGAGAGAAAAAAATAAAAAATTGTGAGGAAAATAGTAAAAACAACACTTCTTTTCCCATACAAACCACAGAGCAAATAATAATTAAAACACATGTCCCCAGCTGTCAAATATTTGACGTCAATTAATTACTTTTGACAGAACGAAGTCTGTCGGGGCCATAAACTTAATATACTAACGGTCGGGGCAGCTAGTGCTTAATAAAAAAAAATCGCGTGTGTTCTTTTTATAAATTTACAAATATTTCAAGTACCACATTGTAAAACAAAAAGTATGTACGGGTTGATTTGAGAACCTCCTCCGTTTTTTTTTCCGCGCCCGCTTTACGCTCCACGATACTAAATATAACCTAAGGTATTTATTTGTACCAGTTCAATGCGTTTTCAATGGTTCAATAACTTGAAACCGTCTCGAAATCCACTTACAACGGTCCATTGGTTTCAAAAAATATCATCATATTTCAAAGTTAGCTAAAGGAATGCAGTTTAATAAAGCGTGAACCACCATTTGAAAATAAACTACCTCTGATGTTTTATACGACTGTACGCAATAATTTAGCTTTTCTATAATACAATGGTCTTAATAGTCTTCAGAAATGTTGTAAATAGCAGAATTGCTTTTTTATAAAGTGGTCTTAGGATTTTTCGTAAAGTGTCCTATCAGTATAAGATTAGTGAGCCTATTTGAATCATTTGATTTAAATTATTTATTTTCTGAGCCAACAAGAATTACTTCTCACTCGGCAACTTGCTTAGATAACATCTTTTGCAATGTGGAATATTTAAATAGGTCAATTTTAAGTGATTTAACATCTGATCACTGTGGGCAATTTGTTACATTTCCTTGTTTAAAAGAAAATAGAATAAACAAAACTATATGCAGGCCCATGACTAGTAACCGATTATTGAATTTTAGTAATAACATTAGTGATAAAGTTTCCAATTTAGATTGGACTCAAAGTGATCCAGATAAGCTTTACGGCGACTTTTTCAATATGATAGAAATCGAATTTAACAGTATATTTAAGTCAAAAACAATAATGCAAAGGCCAAAGACGACATTCTGTGATTGGGCAACAACAGGAATATACAAAAGTAGAGAAAAGCTGTATGATTTATATGCCATGAGACAAAGTAATTTTGACCCAAAATTTCATGAATATGTCAAAAATTACTCAAAGATTTTTAGGAAAACATGTTCTATGGCAAAGTCTTTATACATAAGTAATAAGATTAAGTCTTCAAATAATAAAATAACAGCTACATGGAACATTATTAATAATGAAACTGGATGTAGTAAACCTCGAGATAACAGTTTAAAATTAAATATTAATAATAGGTTTATAACAAACAACTTAGACATAGCTGAATCTTTTAATACCTTTTTCACAAATATACCAGTTAGTACAACTAGTACCTTGAATTCTTGTGCGTCCAGGTCTGAATTGTTGTTAAGGGCCAATGTAAACAAATGTAAGAATTTATTTAAATTTGAATTCATAAACCCCACAGACATTATAAAAACGTTTAAGTCTCTTAACTCTAAGAATTCAGGGGACTTATGGGGGATTTCTGTTAAATTAATAGAAACTATTATAATTGATATAGCGCCATTTCTAGCTATAACATTCAATCGATGTGTTGATTCTGGTGTGTTTCCTAACCTGATGAAGTATAGCAAAGTAATACCTTTATTCAAGAAGGGTTGTACAACTGAACCAAGTAACTTTAGGCCAATCTTAAGCTTGCCATCTATAAGTAAAATTTTTGAAAAAGTTATCCTGCAACAACTAGAAAGCCATTTTAATCGAAATAATTTATTGCACAAAGAACAATTTGGCTTTACAAAGGGTCGTTCAACAATTGTCACGGTCGGTCGGTCAACAATACGTCAGCTCACTGATACGGACACAGCTAGGCTAGTATATTTTAGCTACTTTCACAGCGTCATGTCCTATGGTATACTACTTTGAGGCAAGGCGGCTGATGTTGAAACGATTTTTATTCTTCAAAAACGAGCCATCCGCTCAATATACAATTTAGGTGCTAGACTCTCTCTTCGAGAGTTGTTTAAGGATATAGGTGTTTTAACTGTTGCATCACAGTATATATTTGCAAATATTATGTTTGTTAGGCACAATATCAATGACTATAAGAAAAACAGTGATACACACAATATTAATACAAGGAACAAGTCTAAACTCGTTGCTACCTATCATCGCTTACATAAGGTACACAACTCGTTCGAAGGTCTTGGTATACGTTTTTATAATAAAATTCCTATAGATGTAATCGACCTTCATGTAGATAAATTTAAGCGTACTGTAAAAAATCACCTTATTAGGAAAGCCTACTATACGATCAACGATTATCTAAACGACAAACAGTCTTGGGCTTAAGGTGTCTTTAGGTATATACACACAAACTTCTTTGTCTTATAATTAAGCTAAATTATTAACAAACCATTGTTAGTTGAAAGTAATGCGTGACGATTATTATGGTAATTTTGACTAGTAGTGATTTTTATCACTATCTCGACTATGGTTCGTCATGCTCACTAAAATGCCATTGCTTGCGGCGTCGTCATGGGGCGGGTCGTTTCTTTCCCTCTGATATGGCGAAGGAGACGATGGCTGGTCCATGCGTCGTACTCGTGAACGGGTGCTGCTTGGGGTGGGGCTAACTGGTCGGCCTAGTCAGCGATGCTTTAGCCTAAACTATTATTTTGGTTCGTTCAACTGCAACTCTAGCCTCTTAATCCAGTCACGAATTAGTTTTAACAGTAGACTTTGTAACTAATGTGCACCTTGAATGATTTCTATGTTTAATAGGTTCGAACCTTCAACGGTATCACTGAGTGATATTTTTTGTTTGTACGTTAGCTTTTGGAGCATTTCAATAAAATGAAATTCAGGTGGCAACAGCTTGCATCATGCTTACCTTTTATGTAACACTAATACCATTGTACCTGAAGATCTGACTTTTAAAAAGAGTGGCCATGAGTTTCTTTGCCAGTATTCTTCTCATAAGGCTCTACGCATTTTGGAAACTGGAAGTTATAGATCGACACAAGCAGGCAGTAGATTTTGGTGTTTTCACCTAATTTACCTCGACAATCCAGTACATGCTGTGGCGTCTATTTGCGTCGATCTATGATTTTTAACAGTAGCTTCAATTTAACGTTCATAAATGTCACTTAGTGTCTTAATTGAATAAATGATTTTGAATTTGAATTTAAATCGAAAATCGAATTCGAATAGTAAAGAGTAATTTTGATTTAAGAATTACTAAGCAAATCTTTAAAAGTATTTGCCTTTCAATTGTTTATTTTTTTTCATTAAAATTGCCACTGAACATGTGGCCTTGCCGATGACAGGTATCATAGGCTATTGACGCTTGCAACACAGGGACTGGTTGCCAGCTCTATGAAAAGTTAAAATGAAGGCGAAAGAGTAGCTGCCTCGGTGGCACAACAAACAGACATAGTAACACAGTAGTAGATAGTTACCGTACTGCCGACACAGACAGAGGTCTAGAATTTTGCACTGAGAGGCTTTTGCGAATTTTATTGTTATTGGCATATTACCTATATTGGAAATATAATAGCCACTGGAAATACAATACCGGGATTCCAGTACACCGTAGACTACGCAATACTGGAATCTCTGTACGTAGATCTTTACGTGTCCTTGTAGTGCAAGTTGAGGAGTTATGATAATGAAACGTCCAATGCCAATCACAGTTTATTTGCGACTGATCATTGGAACGCGTTCGCAGCAGCGCTGCATTAATGCTGACTTAACACTAATACTCTATACTAAATATATATCCAAATTAGTGTATTTTCTATGTGTCCTTACAGATTGAGATTTTTGTCTTTCCACCTTTATCCTTACTATATTAATTATTATTACCTATATTAATATTATAAATGCGAAAGTAACTCTGTCTGTCTGTCTGTCGCCCTTTCACGCCAAAACTACTAAACCGATTTAAATGAAATTTAGTACACAAATACTCTAGAGCCTGAGAAAGGACATAGACTACTTTTTAATGTGAAAAAAGGGGTGAAAGGGGTTGAAAGATGGGGATGAAAAGTTATATGGAAGTGTCGTCATATTTAAAGCTAGTAGCTTGAAACTTATTATCCACGCGGACGAAGTCGCGGGTACAGCTAGTATTTCTTAATAAATAAGCATATTAAGTCTGTAGGGAGCCGTAAAGGGACAGTTGGAGACATTGTTTTTTTATGTATCTATGAACCTTTAATTGGATCTAAATAGGATGCATATTTAAACCTCCGTAACATTTAAATTTATGTCCTTTTTAAAATTACTTTTTTTTAAATAAACTTTTTTTAAAAACTTGTTCACGAGCATGACGCATGCATCAGTTTTTCTCACATTTGTTATTTCCTTCCATAGCATTATGGCAAACCTAGCCTCCCCAATCCCGATGATGGATCCTAACACGAACAACGATTCGGGATACGCGCCCTCCAATATAGATGGAGATAAGGAGCATACGCCTCCTGCATCACCAACGCAGAAAGAAGAGAAGAAAGAAGAAAAAGAAAAGACTGAAGCGCCAAAGAAACCGGAGTTGAAGTGAGTAGATATTGTGTTCCTTTATGTGTTACTTAACTAATTTTTCAATTGAATAGATTCTCAATTGTAAGTATTTTTCGTATATCTGTTTATAACCCTATAACTTGGTATATTTGAATGAATCTGTAGATTTATACTAACCTTTTATTTATTTTTTTCTATTGTATCATATTTCTATGTTCTTCTGCGGAAGATTTTTTTCTGAGAAAATAGATCAGTAAAACAAAATAATTCATGTTTGATAATCTTCGTGTTTCGCTAGGCTACTTTTTGGAAAAAAATATGATGATTCCCAATACCTTATTAAGTAAACATGCACATATTGTACATGGGTATGCACATGTGACAGATACAGAGTCCAAGTCCGTATCGGTCACATGTGCATATTTTAATGGTCATGTGTGTGAAGTCAGAAGTAGAATTGATATTTATATGCACTTTTTTTTCCACCTTTTTTTAAATTGGAAAGTGTAAATGATTTTTTTATATTGGTCGAGTATCCGGATACCCGGCAAGTACAGTCATCAATATCAGCAATCAAATAAATAAATTTGAAGTGTCTGTTTGTACTGTCAAAATAAGTTTCTTTTTAAGCTCATACAGTTATATGCACGATACCTATGCCTAAAAATCAGTTTTTAAATTTTTTTGTCTGTCTGTTTATCTGTCTGTCTGTTTGTTCCGGCTAATCTCCGGAACTGGTGGACCGATTTCCACGGGACTTTCACTGGCATATAACTGGTGTTATAAAGAGTAACTTAGGGTACCTACTTTTATTTTTAAAAGAATTAGGGTTCCGAGCAAAATATATAAATATGTACACACGAGTGAAGCCGCGCGGGAACTGCTAGTATGTCATATGCTCACTATTATCTACGTTTTAAGTTAAGTTAAGTTAAAATATGAGAACGATAATAATTAAAAAAAAAGCTATTAAAATATTATTTATCGGTTATACATAACTATCGTAAAATATGGCCACACCTTTTACAGAAAGTTGTAAAATGTTGGTGATGTTGTACTTATATAAATGACAACACTAACATTACCTTATGTCACAAGTGAGGTTTTATATTATCTGTGCTCTGACGCTTAGAGAACTGGAACGAACAGCTGACGGTTCCTCGTAAAACGTAACGAGAACTAGATGATATGTAGTCAAATAAATCCTTATTTACACAGATGTCTTGGGATGAATACTAAAGAACCGTTTTAGCGCTTGGGGTCGATAAGACAGAATATCAAATGTGCAGAGACATTTCCTATTTTCGGACGAGCTTTCAAGAATCTATTCTATCTATGTAAATTATATATCATGGGGACCCTACATTAATGATATTGCCAAACTTGGATTGACGATGCGGTCAGTTTTAGCTTGCTATATCATGAAATACGACCATTTAATGAAATGGTCGGACACATCGTGAAGTGGTCAATTCTAAGATCTGGCCACGATACGAATGCATACGCAAAGAACATTACGGTACCTTCTGTTTGTCAATAGATTTTTTTTCTTGTTTTGTTTTACAGTTATTGGCGAGTTTTTGTGTGTTCAGTTTAGAGTGTTATTTTTCAAAAAACACTGTTTTCCCCTAACTTCGACGGAGCTAAATTGTTATTAGTAATTTAATTAATGACGCACCAATTTTGGTCCCTAAGCGACTATACTAGCAGGTATATGGGAACCCACTTCAAATTTCTGAAAGTCCGAAAATCTGAGAGTTCTAAATTATTTCACATATGGCTGGTTTATACTTCAAGGGGATTTGAACGGAAACACTATTTTTTTAAATTAGAACTTTAGTTTTCAAATTATGCATTCTAAAGAATTGATCTGACTGACGGAAGAGATTCTTTAAAAGATGTTTTCGTCTTGAAGTATTTTAATCAATCAATATTTAACAATTTGTTTTTATTTTATTCGCTACCGTACCTTTAATCATCCGATCATTCATGAAATTTTGCACACACGTTGCTAGGACAGGATTTTTTTAACTATAAAATAAACCTTAAGACATAGTAATTATACTATAAAAGTTGCAGAATTGGTACAAAATTAGTTTAGTAGATATACCGTGGCCAGACCTAAACATTGACCACTTCGCTACGTGTCCGACCATTTCTATCAATTTTAAAATCTGGCTACGACAGATATATCAATCAGAGTACGTAGGTACGTATTAATGTCAGCTGACTGATGCAATGACATGCTGACATGTCAGCAAACTCCGTTTACCGTTCATTCATAGGCTTTAAACAGGTCGATCCAATGTTAATGGATTCGGGCTCGAATGTCCCGGCAACCGACCTGCTCGAGCAGGCATTTTATGACATACACATTTTAGGACTATCTATAGAGAAGAATGAGTTATCAAAAATCTCAACGAGTATATTCACTACAGTCTACAGCATTCTTTATATTCATTTTATCGCTAAGCAGACTTCGATAAAGTGAAATATTATCTCGTAAAAAATTGATAAAATAGATGAGTTCTACGATACTTTGGATATGAAAAACAATTCAGTAGCATCTTGTTTAGTAAAAGATTTTATTCAAATTTTATAATTTAAAGCGATGATGGTAAGAAAGAGAAAGATGAAAGAAAGGAAATATATTTATTGGTACAGTTGAGACTTTTGATTCAGCGGTTGCTGGTTCCCGAGTATCGAACCGACTAAAACCATACAGTGTGTCATACTGCGCCTAAAATAGGAGGAATCCGGGAACAGCTTTTATTAAGACTTCCTGAACACACATCTAACACAAGCATAATAGGTAAAGAGAGAGAGTAAAGATAACCCTTAGTTGAGGAGTATCTTTGTTAAAAAAAATATGGCGATTCCAAATTTTAACACTATAATGTAGTAATAATATCTCAACTTCAAACTTCCAATCAAATTCTAGGACCATAGACAATTTTTTTTATGGAAGTCATAGCAAATGCTACCCATAGTAAACAAGTTATTAAATATGAATAAATTTAGACTGACAGAATAGTTTCTTGAAAGTAAGCGCTTCACAATCCTTTCTAGGAGTCTTGAGTACCACATAGTGTAAGTACGTATTGTATGTAATTGTACAATTTACATAATAATATATGTGTAATCAAATGCACCACATATTTGTCGAAACACAAAAAAGTCGAACGAAACGTTTTGACAGCTCCTTTATGGTTCGAGTGGCCCAGGTTTGGAATGAACTGCCTGCGTCTATTTTTAACCCCCGACGTAAAAAGAGGGGTGTTATAAGTTTGACGTCGATGTCTCTGTGTGTGTATCTGTCTGTGGCATCGTAGCTCTCAAACGGATGGACCGATTTCGATGCGGTTTTTTTTTGTTTGAAAACCAGTTTCCTTGCGGTGGTTCTTAGCTAAGTTTGGTTAATATCGGTCCAGCAGTGTAAGAGTATCAACTCTTTACCAAAATGATGTAAGGCATTTTGTAATCGTTGAAGGGATTTTCGAGTCGGGGATGTTTTAAATTTTAAATTTATAAATTATTCCAGACAATTATAACTTCTTGGAACGTTCAAGTGTAGAGTGAATCGGTTTCTCTCGGATAAGCGTGTACCATCTTCGTCTTCATCATCACTTTCCATCACGTGAGTTGAAAGACAATCGCCTATACCATTACACAATAATAAAAAAATGATGGTAAAGAATAAAAGCAATGGCTTAATTAATACAATCGATGACTGTCATTATTAAAAAAAATGACTGATATCATAATGAGAAACATTTATTTTGCGACGTTATAACATTATTCACCTTAAGATTACAAAATCATTCGTGCGGAGAATTGAACAAAAATGGTTAATCGCTTCATCTTGATGGAAGTCAATGAACCTAATTTTTTTTCTTGCTTTACATATTACCGAATGAATTCTTGACTCAAACTAAGCATGCAGTACTACTATTGATCTTAGAACACGGGTAAACATGCTGAGATACACACATTTAGTTACTAAAGACATACCCAGTCCGATACAAATAGATACACTCACGTATACAAATATTTGCATACGACTATATCATCAAGGGTAACTCCGTAAATCCGTGGTCGAATGCTGGAAGAGCTTAAGTGCCGCGACATACAGGTCGTCTGTAAGTACCTCTTATTACATGGTTAATATTAGCTTGACTACGTTGAAAGATTTACATAGATAGGTAGATAGAAACAGTTCTATTTACCTATCTATGTAACGGAATATTTTTCACCTAGTTTTCACCAAATTCAAGATGTCCAATAATCTTAAAAATTTGCACACGTATCAAGGACTGATGACAATACAAGACAAAAAATAAGAAAAATAATTTTAGTAAAAAAACTATATAGAACATGCTTTAATAGCAAACCGAACTATCAATTGTCAAAAATATTATTTTCTAATTTTTAGAAAATAATATTTTTGACGATTGATTGATTGTAAAAAATCATTTGGTGCTTGACATCAAACGTTGCAAATTGCTATTTATAAAAGTAGAGTTTTCACAAACATAGTAAAAAGCAAGCCACGCTTTTTTCCATTCAAAAATTATTTTATTTTCTTTTGCTACCAAAGAGTGTCTTTCTGTGTTTTTCTTTTAATCTGTAGGCTATTGTATGTCAACAAAAAAATACATTCATCCGAACTACATTCATCCGAAAGAAAAAACTAAGAAAAACATCCATTAGTTTTCTTAGTACTCACCTGCGTTATATGGAAATCTTTTGTTATGTCAGTTATGATGTCACTCTCACCGCCAGCCAATCACTCATTTGTTTTACCCATAAACTTAATATACTAACGCAAAAGGTTTTGGTTTTACCTAACCTGATATCATACAAGTAGGTAGGTGCTGGAACTTTTTGATGGCATACATTATGACAGCTGAGATTATCTTCTTTATTTTCTTTTTATGAACATCTTTCATACCAGTACTAAAGTTTAAAATAAATGTAAAAAACTGTATTTAAACCGAATGCTATACAACCTTAAAAGCGAACATATGACAAGGTCTCAAGTGAGCATAGTTTATTTATTCATTATTTAGTAGACTTGAAGCTTTGAGACAAAGTTTTGTAAAAGATTTCTTCTCAAGTTGAAGCCTATTACGAAAACACTTTCATTTACATTTTATTTCTAAAATTGATTTACGTTGCGTTGTCAGAGCTGAAGTTTGTCTCGCAGAAAGAATATTAACACTACTTTTCAACTTGACAATCATAATATGTTCTGTGTATATTTTATAAGTTCACAGCGACGCCAAAGTATGGATTTTTAATAATTTTCATTCTTATGTATATAAAAAGGTAAATATCCAGATAATTAAATTAAAAATATTTCCCAATGTCTGGTTACAAGGCTCACTAAGTTGTGTTCGGGACCGATATTTTTTTTTTAAAAGTCGTACAACGTTTTATCTAATATCAAATCCTAAAGTATTCATTTTCTCAAAGATATAGTACCTAGCCAATTTTAAAACAACAAACGATGTGCACTCTTGGAAATGTTTACTTTTTGTGGGGAAACTCATTTCTAACTTAAACATTGGTTGAGCTTCCGCCCAAGTGGGTTATTACAGTATGCACTAGAACTTATACTCCGAGCTGTGTTCTTTTTGCATTCATTTACTTTTAGAAGTGGTTTACACAGTGAATAATGACCTAGCGAAGACGAACTGAACTACGGAGTAACTACTAATCCTGCATCGCGCTATGAGAGTTCTCGCGCCGATTAGTATATATACAACTTCCCAACATCAACCGTTGGGCCGCGGCCCTCTAGGCATGATCAACTAGCCCGGTTAGAGGATCGTCCCTTTCTGTTGGAGGGAGATAACACCCGTTTCTCCACACCCTCTAAATCAACTAGCCCGGTCAGAGGATCCTCCCTTTATGTTGGAGGAAGATCACACCCGTTCCTACACACCCTCTAACAAAAAAATTACTTTGGAGATTACTTTGTTGGTATTCATTTTTGAATCTATTTTATTTTGCTCTTCTGCTTCTGAACACATCTAGAGAAATCAACAACTAAAGACATCCATATCAGGTGTAACTTTGGACGTGAATTTTGTGGAGAAAATATACACCAGCGCACGCTTAACTGAAACATATCCAGACCTCAGACACACATATCTTAACCTGCCACAATTAAAAGCACATATTTACACACATACTCATATTTACACTCATATACAATACCGTAATAGTCAGGGCCGTATTTACCTTAGGGCCAAGGGGGCACGAGTCCGAAGCGGCAGATCGCTAGGAGCGGCAGTCTAGTCACGTTTTATAATCGGTACCTATCCATTATTTGTTACTTTTCGATTTAACTTTAGTAAGGGAATTGAAGTATCATCATCACATAGTACTCTAAAACTCATTATTAGCGGGACAAGGAACGTGTTTATGGTTAATTTAGTGTAGGTAGGTCTACGCTAAATTAAACATAAACACGTTCCTTAATAATATTAGCCAAAACAAGCGTGTCTGGCGCTGCCCGTTCTTTTCTGCGACTACCTACATGTCAATCAACTTTCTTTGATTGCGAGATTTATAACCGGGGCGTAAACTTTTAAAATACGCCACCGATTATAGTGAATCGTTATTGTTAATATTAATATCTAAAGACCATTCTACAAGAGCAGATTGTGAACCCTACCTTCGTTCTATAACTTATAAACGTTACTTACGGGTCACTAGCAAGGGTTTATAGGGCAACGATCGGTATTGTACGATAGAAATAACTACAAAGCCAATATTGTATGCTTCTTTCTTATACAAGGTATGTATAAACTTTGTGCAGTGCAGACATTCTAAGCGGGTACCTTTATTTCATTTTATTAACCGCCTTCAAAAAAGGAGGAGGTTCTCAATTCGACTGTATGATTTTTTATGTTTGTTACCTCAGAACTTTCGACTGGGTGAACGGATTTTGATGATTCTTTTTTTATTTGAAAGCTGGTGCTTTCCGTGTTCTCCCATTTCAATTTGGTCCAGTTCTGACAATGGCATGCATGAGAAAACCATATATAAGTCTTTTATGGAATAGTTTTATTTTGTTGCAGACGGTTTTTTTTTTGAAAGAATTATTATATATTTGAAATCGTTTAGTGCCTCGCCGTGTAAGAATAAAACGTAACGTGACTTGGAAAGGCACTATTTGAGATCCTTTTGAACTGTTTTTAACGTCTCTTTACATTCAGCTGTGAAAGGATCGACACGTTTGTGCGCTTGGCGGTCCACGGTATTCTCAAGATTCGCCTCCAGCACCACATTTCGAACACATCGATCCTTTATTTCCCTAGAGCTATTATAGTCCACGTCTCGACACCATAATGGAAAATGGGGAATATTATAGCTCGGATAACGCGCGTTTTTGGTGGTTACATGCCGATTCTCCTCTTAATCTCTGGGATGCAACTACCAGCATTGCACATTTGGGATCCGAGATATATGATTTAATAATATTTCCAGTATCTATAAAATCCCTGCGCGATCAACGACCATGGTCTTCGTTTTTGCCCTGTTGACTGAGAGTTCTATGTGCTCCTCTCTCTTTCAAGCCCCTGGAACAGATCCCGCATGTCGTCCTTCGAAGACAGTATCGTCAGCATACCGGAAATTTATATAGAAATACGTTTTCCACCAACCGGAAATCCTATGTCCCAGTCTTCTAGAGTTCGTCTCGTAATATGCTCCCGATAGATGATAAAAAGAGCTGGGGAGAGAATACAACCTTGGCGTACCCTTTTTAATGCAAACCTATTAGAAAGCTCCTTTCCTATTTCTACGGAGCAGCGATTTACCCTAGTAAAACAGTCTACATTATGTGCAATATACCCGGTTCTCTGCACTCACTGCTTCGCTCTTAAGGCATGATGTTAAAAAGCCTATAAGCTTGAAGAATTGAGTTATCAAAAGCGAAAAGATTACTTAAATCCGACTCTTAATCCCCGAGATTTAAGGGATCAATCAAAAACAAAGAAAAAAAATTTCCGCTTTATATAATAACAGTATATAGTGTTTGTACTTCGAGCACTGTCCATTTCTAAAACAGAGTAGGTACGTAATAGTATTTCTAAAGTTCGATTAACAACCAGGGTAAAGGTGCGATAATCGAATAATAGGAATACTGGTCCTATTCGATTGTTATGCTAATTTCATTTTATTTCGAATTAACATGCTAATCGAGTGATTTAGATTCCTTTTAAAAGTTTTAATAGATTATTGCGTTGTTATAATTCCAAATATGTTTTTACACTAATAAGGTTTTTTTATTCTCATTTATTTGGAGGCTTTTTCCTTACTAACTTATACCAACAGCCTCATCGTACCCAAATAAGTTTACATAAAAATATACGACCCTTATAGTGGTAAGCGGTTACCACAGCTCTGACTACCTTCAAATGGAGTTTTTTTTTTACCCGACTACGGCACAGTGAAAAGGAAGGGTACGTTTGTCATTGTTTGTATTGACTTGTTTTCCACCGTAGCACCTAACCGATTTTGATGAATGTGGTATCAATAGATTGATAATAATGATCCATATGACATAGGCTATATAACTTCTCCCTAAATTTAGTATGGTGGATTTTACGCGTTAATTTCTAACCTCGAAAAAATTTTTATTAAGATAATCATGACATGTTTGGTATCAAAAGAATGGTTCTGATGAATACATATAAATATGTATATTATATCGTATTGCCTAAAGAAATAAATATATTTATATTGTTAACAAACCCGATCCTACTAATATTATAAACGTGAAAGTTTATGAGGATATATGGACGTTTGTTGCTCTTTCACGCAAAAACTACTGAACCGAGTGCGATGAAACTTGGTATGTAGATAGCTGGACACCTGGATTAACACATAGGGTACTTTTTATCTCGATATTCCCACTGGGTGTAACCGTGGGGCGCAGCTAGTACCTAATATACAATAAAAAGTATGATAGGTTTAAAGAGTTTTATTTCTCACAAGCAGCGCCCCGCGGTTTCACCCGCCTAAGTCCTGATCTCGTGGGAAAATCGGGATATAATATTTATATTCCGATTTAGATATAAATTTCGCAATCGGTTCCGTAGTTTTGGCGTGAAAGAGTAACAAACATCCATCTATCCATCCATCCATCCAAACTTTCACATTTATAATATTAGTGGGATAAGAACATGCATTTTAATGAAATAGGTTAATTTTTTTTATACACATATCTGGAACGTTTACATTTTTTTTCTGATATATTCTTTTAGTTTATTTTTGTACATATGCATGCTATCACACTCGTTTATGATGTTCGGTAGTGCATGATGAAAATGATACTAATAAAGCGTTACGACGGAATAGTCACTACATATTATGAAACAACACCCTCCGCTGTCTGTCTGTCTGTTCGCGATAAACTGAAAAACTACTGAACGGATTTTCATGCGGTTTTCACTAATAGACAGAGTGATTCATGAGGAAGGTTTAGATGTATAATTTGTACCCGTGCGAAGCCGGGGGCGGGTTGCTAGTATAAAACAAAATAAAAACTTAAAAAGAACTGTAACCCGACAACGGAAAAATAAAAGTGAACTTAAAAAGTACGACTTACTAAAGTAATAAGAAAATATTTGCCTGCTCAGTGCAGATATTTGTATGTATGTTGGTCTGGGTGTTTATTTGTTAAATTTATAAGTTTTTACAAAGATAATGTATATATGTGTGGTTCTCCCTGATTAGAAGCCATAGGACAAGCTACGGTTAGTTCGGGGCTTAGGTAGATTCTTATTAGTTTCGAAGGAAAGTTACAGCATATACCTAGTGCTATTGAAATAATACGTATAAAATTTCCTACATTAAATTCTAAGCGTGAGTCGTAAGTCTGAATCGCACGTACAGAAGGTTTAACGACTGCTATTTGACGAGGGTACCTATGAACTACGCATATTAGATTTTATTCGATAGGTCTTTACGACCTATGAAGGGCCAGTGTATGATTTTATTGATAGTTTGTATCGCTATCTTAAGGATAAGTACTTCATTTGTTGTAATGAGGCGAGATTTCAGTAAAGGTCATTTCGTTTCAGGCAACCCAAATGTCTCATTGTACGTGACGTTGATTGAGTAGATAGCATATTTTCTTTAAATATATTTTCATTAGACTTTATGTATTTTAAGTACTAGACGTGAGTAAGATGTTAAAAGTATAAATTAAAAATTTAAAATACCCCTGACTCAAAAATCCCTCTAAAGATTAGAAAAGAGCTGATGATCTTCAAACGGCTGAATAGATTTTCTTGAATTATAGTTAAGAACAATCTCGATCAAGTCCTTCCATCATTCAAACAAAAAAAAACAAAATCAAAATCGGTCCACCCGTTTATGAGCTATGATGCAACAGACAGATACACCAATACACAGAGACATGTTATACGTTAAATTATAAGATCCCTCCTTTTTGTGGCGGGGGTTAAAAATTTAAATAAGAACTGTAAAATTCTACATGTACGATGTACTTTCTATATCAAGATTGAACTTCTTTTGTTTATAACTTTTGTTCAGTAATTTTTTGTCGTAGAATCATAAATAAAAAAGTTATAAGCGAAAATCCATAAAAGTTTGAGAAAAAGAATTTATTTGTCGATAAAGTTTTTTTCTGATCATTTTACAAAAAAAATAATATCCGCCCATTTTTATAGACGGTGTTTTAAGGAACAATTTTTACTTTGAACATTTTTAAATTTATTTATTATTTAAGGTTTTACAGCGCTGCGAAACGAAAAAATGTTAGTAGAGAGATAATAAAGTAATAATGAGTCCTAGATATACTTAATCTAATATACCCCGAACCAAAAATCTAGTTCTAACTCTCGTGTTCTGTAATTGAGTCTATGGTATTCCGATTCTTTGAGGTCAGGACCTTCACCGACTTATTAAACTCAAAACTTTGGCTTCACCGTGAAATTTGTTCTACAATGTTTCGACACCTTTTGATACAAACTTTGTAAAGTTTTGTTGGACTAACATTAATTATTATTTTTGTAGACTGAGTTCTTTTATTGCTAGCTTTTAATCATTGTAGCATAACAGTACTAGAACAACTCGAAACATATGAATATGATAAACAAGCACCTAATTAAACAAAATTATGAAACAAAAAAGATGTTTTTGTTTGTTAAAATGCTCTAATCTCTGGTTTAACAATTCGTTATGATTTTTTTTTTATGGATTACTAGTGTGTCACACATTACTAGTAATCTCATTAACCCCTCCAGCTAAACTTAAAGCTTGGATTAGGAGTGAATTCATTGTGCCTGAGGGCCGTGACCGAAGAGGTAGTGAGCTGTGGCGGCGTGCTGTTGGCGGTGTCGTTGGACATCGCCAACGCGTTCAATAGTCTGCCATTCAGCTGCATCAGGGAAGCACTCCACTATCACGGAGTGCCAGGGTACCTGAGGCGGCTAGTGGCAGACTATTTAGAGGAGCGTACCGTCATGTACGAGGACCGAGATGGAGTTTTGAGTCGTCGGCCCATGTCGTGCGGTGTTCCGCAGGGGTCTGTCCTTGGACCACTCCTGTGGAACATGGGATACGACTGGGCCTTCGAGGCGACTTCCCCCCCGGGCTGGGCGTAATTTGTTACGCCGATGACACGTTGGTCACAGACCGGGGGGTGAACTTTCAGGAGGCGGCGCGCCTGGCCACCAGAGGAGTATCAATGGTGGTCGGGCGCATCGAGGCGCTGGGCTTGCGGGTGGCCCTGGATAAGACGGAGGCCCTTTTCTTCCATGGGCCCCGTCGTGGTCCACTCCCTGGCGCCTTTATCGTGGTCAACTCGGCCCTCATACTGGTTCAGGCCCACATAAGGTATCTGGGCCTGATCCTCGACGGTAGGTGGCTCTTCGACGAGCACTTCCGACAGCTTGCTCCGAAGCTGGTCGGCGCTGCGTCCGCCCTTGGGTGACTCTTACCCAATTTGGGCGGATCCAGCGTCGCTACAAGACGGCTGTACAGGGGGGTTGTCCGGTCAATGGCACTGTACGGTGCACCGGTGTGGGCAGGAGCTCTGACCGCCCAGAATAGGGCGCGCCTCTGGCGCCCTCAGAGGGTTATGGCGGTTAGAGCCATACGTGGATACCGCACCGTGTCGACGGAGGCGGCGTGCGCGTTGGCCGGGACTCCCCCGTGGGATTTGGAGGCGGAAGTGCTCGCCGAAGTATATAGGCGAACGGCTGAGTTCCGGGCGGGAAGCGGTAGTCGGCCCCCGCCCGAAGAGGTACGCGAATGGCGTGAGGCCGCTCGCCGAGCCACCATGGCTCGTTGGTCGTCCCGGCTGGAGGCTCCACGTGCTGGCTTTGCCGCCGTGGAGGCGCTCCAGCCGGTCATCGTCGAGTGGGCAGGGCGGCAGCACGAGACCCTTTCCTTCCGACTGACGCAGGTCCTTTCCGGGTACGGCTGCTTCGGGAAGTACCTGCACTCGGTCGCTAGGAGGGAACTGAGTCCCGCCTGTCACCACTGCGACTGCAGTGCAGAGGATTCGGCTCAGCACACGCTGGCGGTTTGATCCGCCTGGGCGACGCAGCGTCGGGCCCTCACTGCAGTCATCGGAGGGGATCTCTCGCTACCGGCCGTCATACGCTCCATGGCCGGTAGCGACAGGAATTTTACCGCGATCGCGACCTTCTGTGAGGACGTCATCTCGCAGAAGGAGGCGGCGGAAAAGGTCCGGGAGGACGATCTCCACTCGGACCTAATTCGCCGCCGGCGAACCGGGCCGCGGAGGCGCGCTTACCAGCGCCTCATGCCGCCCTGAGTGTGGCCGCGGGTGGATGGGACGGGTTTTCCCCTCCACCCGCTACAGTGGCTCCCCGCGAGGAGGCGGCGTCCGCGTGTGCCTGGACGTCGCCTAATTTAGAGAATTTTACCCGAAGGTGGTGCCCGCGCTTTTGCGGGCAGGCGCTAGGAGGGTTCCGTATGTCTTAATAAAGCTGTTCCCGGATCCCTCCTACTTAAGGCGCAGTACGGCACACCGTGTGGTTTTAGTCGGTTCGATTCCGACACACCGCCCCGCCGAAAACCCCGGCGGGGTGACGGCCCGAGGGGGTTTCCACACGCACAAAAAAAAAAAAAAAAAAAAGGAGTGAAATCATTGTGGAGACGGAACAGTGATTATTATCGTGGATAAAACTTTAGGTTACGGCGAGTACATGCATGTGCCAGACAAGACGTTCTGTTTTCTGTGGATCATCCTGACAACATGAAATCCCTCTAAAGACCAACTCAATGATTCACACGTAAGCACACAAATATATGCGCAAATTTATTCCGATAATTTGAGTTTTTAGGCAGTAATTGTATCTATTAGCACATAATATATAATAGTACAGGTACAGAAGTCCCACTTCGTCAAATCATTTAAATAAATAGCGACTCTTGCTCCGACACAATAAAGTCGCAATTTAGGTCACGCGGCAATTACCTACATGCACCTAGAAGTTGGCTCTCTTTCTATCGCGTAACTCTTATCTGTTCTGACGACGCCGCGGTGTTAGGGTTATTTTTTTTTAAGACTTAATTAATGTGAATATTTAAATACCAATAAGCTATATTATGCTTATTACTCTATTTTTGTGAACTAATAAACCTAGACTAGGTTGTTGACACGATTAGTCGAGCCCGCAGTGTACTTAAGTATAGTTTTACTAAGTGTAAAGTGCGGAGTGGACCTGACCAACGGATAATAATAAACTATACGTCATATAATTCGTCTGTTTTATTCTAGTCTAGACATATAATCAGACTAAATATATTGTACACACAAAAAACACACACAGATGAATCAAATTTGATTTGAAATAGCCTGGGGATTATACGAGTTAAAATGTTTTAACTCAGGTACCGAAATTTACGCTGTCCGACGAACAAGTCTGATTGAATCACGCAATCAATTTTGTTGATGAGTGAGCCTGTCTTGTTTTTGCTACTTTGTTTAAAATAAACACGTCCAAAGGTGTATAAAACTAAAAGATCATTCTCATTTAAATTTTAAGGCAATAATAAAATATAGCATAAAACTGAACATATTCCATGAGATAAGATCTACGCAGCATATACAAACCAATATTCGGATTTAGTGTTCTTGAACAAATTTTTGACGCATTTATAAGCGCATATCTTACCCAACTAGGGACATAAATGTAAAGTCATTAATTCATGGTTTTTTATGTTATTTAGATAGTTTTATGTAACGTTACGTTACGTTTTAAAAAGTATATTTGGGACAAACACCCAGGTTCACGCAGGACGAGAGATTAGGTAGATAAGTGTCTCGTGTTTAGCTTTTTAAAAAAAAAATTAATATAGACAAGTAGACAGCACCGATTTCGTTGAAAAGGAATGATATAAAGAATCGAACCATGATATAAAAAACCTAACAAGTGCGAATCTGACTCGCGCACCGAGGGTTCCATAAGCAAATAAACTTGTATGTAGATAGTTCGTTCATCTCGAATCAATTCTCGAAGATCTTTTCCCGTCTTTACCGAAAGACAACCTTAACTTTGTGGTTCTAAAAATACTCTCCCACACATCTATGTACGACAAAGTCAACTTTCCAACCGCAAAATATGAGTTTGTAATCACCAAAACTATTTTTTTTTATGTGAAATAACAAATTAACAACTTTTTTTAACATTACCAAATTTCATGATCTTTTGATTGCGTTAACTTATAAGCTAGATTTTTTTACAGCTTCAATCGGCCGTTGACATAAGTATTTGATAGTAATTTCAACTTTATGCCTCCACGGGATCCTGAGAAAAAGGGTCTCGACAGACGGACAACAAAGTGATCCTATAATTCCTTTTGAGGAACGGAACCCTAAAAAGGCTGTATGAAGGTCATTTCCTCTCGTTTCAACTCAATTTATACTTCTTCATCGCAAATTACTTAGCCACAACAACGCCTGGCCGGGTAGCTACATAGTTATGCTAAAAAATCTCTTTTATACTCTGTTAATTCAATGCTACCAATGGGCCACATGGTTCAGTAACTCCTTGAATGTAGCCACGTGTATTATATTTATGTCTAATTAATATTTGTCTAACTTTAAGTAGAGTAATGTTTGTTTTAGAACTTCGGTTATAAGCGAACTAATTGTCACTGTGCCATCGAGAGACATCCTCTCTTAATATTATTTTATGTTTTTGTTTCTTATCTGCTTTTTATTTATTTTTTTGTATTTTTCCCCTTCTCCCTCCCTCCCTCTCCATCTCCTCGTATATATTGTTTTATGTAAGATTATCTCGTCGTGCCAAAATAAATGATAATTCTTTCTTCTTTCTATATCAATCATTTACGTTAGTAATAATAGTAATTTGAGACACCTCACACACGTCTGATCCCAAACTAGAGCCGGCACTATGGTAACCGGACTGTTGATTAAAATACTTATATTTGTATATAATATCATTGCTTATATATTACTAAGTACAAGTAGATAAATAACATAGGTCAATCTGGGTATATTGGTCGCATTAAACTTCTCCTTAGTATACGTTACGTTTTAGTATGTAGTGTACTGGTCTTATCAGATGGAACTCCCCGGCTGGAATAGTACGAGTATCTCCACCTGATGGAAGACCGGTTAGGTTAGATTGAGGACCTCATTACGGAGTAGGTACCGTAATGAGGTATCTCAAGTTATTATTATTTACGCTGTCTGATAGGGTTTTTCGGGACTTCTTTCTTAGTTTATACCTCTGTAATAGATCTAAGTGTGATACAAATCCGTGTGGTTTTAGTCAAATCTGACTCACCCTGGGTGGGTCAGATTTGGATACACCATTAGAGGCATTAGGGAACTAATAGCCCTGGTGAGGTGATGACAAGATTATCGTCTAATAAATTGATTATATTTTGCTCAAACAGAAAGAAACTTAGCCGGTTGAGCAGCACATCCTTAATATCCACTCCTCGACGCCGCTTCAGGAGTGCAGCATCAGCAGCCAGGTTCACCATCTTTAGGGCCAACAGGGCAGGCAAGCTGCGCGCTAAGTCCTTCGCTAAAAAAGAGAAGAAAGCCACACAAACATTGGCCATTGTCTTAGGTGAGAAACAGCGCTACAAATTTCCTTCCAGCTCAGTCAATATGAAAAACCAGTCATCTTCAAATCTTTTTTCTTTTGGATCTGTTAGAAAAATATTTTGGATCTGTTATAATAATATATTAGAATGGAACATAATTGGTTCTGGCCTTCAATGGAGTTGGTATTCTTAACTCATAAATCTAAACATTGTTTTCCAGAATATAGTTTTTTCAAAGTTTTGACAGCAAAAATAGTTAAAAACATGTGTTTATACAATTTTAAAGTGACTTACCGATTTTATTTCGTCTGGAAATCCTCGTCCAGTGGTAGACGAAGCGATGACACGGGAAGTAACTTTGAATTAAAAGTACTCTGTTTTACGTTAAGCTATTGTTTGTCGAGCAAAGACAAATGTGAAAGTAAAGATTGTGTGAAAATGGCTAAGGGCAACCTCAGTTGCTCAGGTGTCATGATGTCAGAGAGTTATGATCAAGAGACAAGACGACTAAAAGAAATAACTATATTTCAGAATTTCTAAATACATAAAGATATGAAATGTTTTTTTTTTTATTTGACTCATAATGGTAAAATTAAAATCTTATATCGGTTGTTAAAACCTTCTGTAACATTTGTTTAAACAACTGTATTCTTTTTACTTCTGATAAATACTCCCAGTGCTCTCAGGAGCCGATGCGACGATAATTCGTGAATTAATGTGCTATCTAAAACTGAAGCTTTCAAGGCTTCCGTACCCGTCTGTTTCTAAGGAAATATCTTTTCGTAATTAAGATATATGTATTGAAGCCAATTTAGAAGAAAAATATGAACTGAGGGTTCGTGCTGTTTGCTTCTTTCATTATTTATTTATGAGGTAGATATACTACTTTGAATAGTAAGATTTTACGCAGGTGTTGTAAAAAATTTGGTTTTTATAAAAATTATGGAAGTACGTAGAAAGTATGTAGCCTTGAAGAGACATTATACTATTTTTAGAGCGTGTCCCTCACTCGCCTCACTCCCCATGCTATATATTATTTATATAAAAAATTTCTTATATTCCTGTGCAAAAAGATATTTAGATTGGTTGAAAAACGTGAAAATCTATCCGGAGTGGAAAAAAGTGGTATAATTATAAACTTTAAGCTGATACCTTTTCTTTTTTCCAGGAGTCTTCCTCTTTTGCTGGGCACCATTCTTCACCTGCTCCGTCATTGACGCTATGTGCTCCAAGTTTGGTCTTCCATACTCCCCTGGAGTGACTGTGTTTATTCTGACCACGTGGTTGGGCTACATCAACTCATTCCTGAACCCAGTCATCTACACTATCTTCAACCCTGAATTCCGGAAGGCGTTCAGGAAGTTATTACATTGCGGCACCTAGCCCGTGGATTATTACGTAGTTTATGACTAAAAAAAAATTAATAGACTTGCTCAAAACATTAGTGGTAAAATATTACGCTTGAAACTACACTGAAAATTGAACTTTATGGGATGAATCTTAAAGATTTGTTTACCTTAATCTTCTTGGATATTAAAAAAGTCTTTTATACTTAAGAGTACAAGTATGTAACTTCCAATAGTACTAAACTTAAGTTACGTATAATGTAGGTGCGTCTGTAAATTTCTGTCAAACTGCTTAAAGTCTGTCAATCCGCTACAAGTCTTTCAGACCGCTTCGGGTCTGTCACACCGCTACGAGTCTGTCAGATAGCTACAAGTCGATACTGCACAAAATACATGAATAAATAGAGCAATAGTTTTAAAAGATAACATTTAAACATAATATTCGTAATGGAAATCGACTATGTGTAAGATTTTAAAGGTTTTCCAATTAAAAGTAAATTGAAGCTTGAAAGATTTGAACCGACTTTGAAACAAACTCAATATTTTTGATAAATAACGGTAGTAGTGGTCAGTCAACTAGTAGACGGACATTAAAAAGTGTGCTTAGTATGTGTAGGTATGACAAGCGGTATGATAACTACATAATATGTATAATATCTTAAGAATTCATAAATTTTTAAACAAATGTCGCCAAGTCTTTGTATATCGAGTGTAGCCAAAGCGTCGACATTCCCTGGGCAAAGTAATCATATTACAAAAAGTACTTGTAACTTTAAAATTTTCAGGTATGTAAAGAATTTTGGAACTTATCCGATATATATAAGATTGAAAATTCTATACACTACCAAATTTTCCAACTCTACCTAAGTTTTCCTGTGGTTGTGATGTTCTTTTAGTAAATTATTGTGAAGCAATAAAGTCTTAATGTATATAGTCAAGTTTAAAATAATACTTAATATTAAATTATGGGACTGTGTAACAAGTTATTATTAATAATTGTGTAAGATGATGAGAGTTGAAAGTTTATCGTATAAATTGTAATGCGCTCCCTAGACGATCACGCGGCATGACATGCTGAATCATCATACTGCATGAAGGACCTATTGAGAGTCTATCATGCAGCATGATAGTTCGCTTGGGATAATCATTATAATCAGTCGATATAGATAGTACAGTAAAGGGATCTCCTGCGCTGGTGTGGAAATGTCTTTGTCAAAGGCAGATTTATAAATAAATAAATTTGTCAATATAAAAATAAAAGAAATTGTCAATCAACTGCCAGCACGTAGTTTGCATGTCATGCACGTAGTTTGCATGTCATTCGCATCAATTAGACAATCATGCACGCATGACAGCACGTAACGCATGCCATGCCGCATGATCGTCTAGGGAGCGCTTAAGATAGTTAAGTTATATAATAAGAAAAGATTTTAATTAAATTGTGAAATATTCATAATATTCAATAGTATTGAAATCGATTTAATAACTAACTCTGAAAACTGCTTTCAAGATGTCGAATTATTATGTAGAAAAAATATTCGATGTTTGTACAGCTATGGCAAAATTTAAGTCGCTAACCGCCGATTTTAAAAATCAAATTAATATAAAATAGATATTATTTATTTAATCTCGACAAACTTTCCTGTAGATACGACTCAAAGAAGACTTCCCGGATTATATTTATAAGTATTGGTATTGATCGATGAAAGGCAATATTAATATAAAATAAAAAATTTAAAAACCCCCGACACAAAATAATAAAAATAGTATGAACGGCTATCTTAGGTTTGAAATTTATCAGAGTGTATAGTATTCTACTAGTCAAGCCTTTCATTTGATAGTATTGATTGAGGGAGTTGTGAGAAAATATGTAATCTGCCATTTTGTGGCGGCGGCCATCTTGGACCGATTTTCATCAAACAGCTAAGAACACTCCCGACTAATTCACCTTTCAAACAAAATCAAAATCGGTTCATCAGTTCGGGAGCTACGATGCCACAGATAGACAGACAGACGACAGTGCCCCGTCGTTTTGCGTTGGGGGTTAAAAATAGATATTATTTATTTTATCTCGACAAACTTTCCTGTAGATACGACTCAAAGAAGACTTCCCGAATTATATTTAAAAGTATTGGTGTTGATAGATGGAAGGCAATAAAATAATGTTTTTAAAAACAACAACATCACAACAAAATATCACTTTGTTGTCTTTCCTTAAGAAGATAATGATGGACAACACACAAGTGACCCTTTTTTGCCACATTTCTGAAAAAGATACGGCTAGCGATAAAAAACGATAACATAACATGTTTTGACTACTTCAGCTATATCGACAAGTTTCCTTAGAACTTAAAACCATCCAACCATCACAGACAAAATTCTATAAAAGATTAAGCTGCCGAATAAAAAATAATAAACTCCGTCTCAATAGGATTGAGAGAAGGTTTAAGATAACGTCCAAATCAACAGATTTAAAAGATCTCCTTTTCTTAATACTCTTGTAGACAAAGCTGTCGCCCACAGCTGTTTACTGGGGCAAAGTTTTTGTCACAACCGATAAGGTCACAATCACAATACAGAGCAGCCCACAGAACCTTTGTAAAGATTCATACTTACCTTTTGTCTTAAATATATAGGTTTTTTTATACCAATAAGTAGGCGAAGAAGCACGCGCCACTTCTCATGGAAAATCTATACTAATATTATGATATTTTCTTTATTCGTGGGAGAGCCATGCTTCGGCACGTATGGGCCGGCTCGACCGGAGTGATACCACGGCCTCATAGAAAACCGGTAGTGAAACAATGTTTGCATTACTTTTCGCCGCGTGAGTGAGGTTAACGGAGGCCCTAACCCTTCCCTCTCTACCTTTTCCCGCTCTTTCCCCTCTCCTCCCTTCCCTTACTCCTAGGCTGGCAACGCACTTGTGACTCTTGAGCTGCAGGTGCCCATGGGCGGCGGCAGTCATTTACCATCAGGTGACCCGTCTGCTCGTTTGCCTATACCATAAAAAAATGAACAGTTTTATTTGTTTCGTCTGCGTTTGTAAATTTTCCCCGTTTTTTGTAATATTTTTCATTGATGCTCGGCTCCTATTGGTTGTAGCGTGATGTTATATAATATAGCCTATAGCCTTCCTCCATAAATGGGCTACCCAACTCTAAAAGAATTTTCAACTCTGAAAAAAAGTTGTACAGAATTTAGTAACAAAATGTAATAATTCTCTTCTTCCAATAAAAACTATGTATTTTTTTAAAGAATACATACTTTTGCATAAAAATGAATCGCGTATCTGTAACAAAAAAATCCGATTTAAACATGTCGCTGGTTTTCGAGAATAACGACGGAACTAAAAATTATTGATTGTAGAGAATTGCAATGTTTGGTGATAGAGTATTTTGTTCTTTAGCACGTTAGCACGGAATCGGCGATATGATACTTAGTTCAATTCAAGTGAATTTTGAATTACGTCGATATTCTCACAAACGAGCGATGTCCTAATTAAATCTGGTTAACATAGGTCTATGTTAGTCTTACACATGGAACGGAGTTTCTTTATGCCTTTAGTAATTAATATACCATTACACATTATATAACTGATCTCTTATTGCATCAAAATCAATTAATTAATACATATTTTTGTAGTCAAATCAGAAACGTTTTTAACCGAATTTTGTACGGTCCTCGCAAATAAAATTTGCTTAAGTCATCCTTTCCTAGAAGGGGCAGTACTATGATAAAATACTCTAGTCAGATATATGTTAAAGCCAAAGAACAATTGTAAATACAATTAGTATTAAAATGTAAATAGCATGTATAATTGTTAGTTAAAATAAAGTTGTATTTATTGATGTTGAAATAAATGGTACAATATGTAGTCTTGCGTCTTATTTTTAAACCCCAGGGGGATGTTATCTAGACATGCGGCAGAGTGTCAAGCCAAGTTCAAGAAAAAGGAACTATCGACGCAGCAAACATGTGTTATATTACACGAACCATTTGGAGCCACTTTGGGCCGCTTTATTACTCATAATCTTTTTAACATAAATACTTGAATTTTGTTTATTTATTAAAACCCCTTAGATTAACTATAACCCCAAATTTCATAAACACAGCTCAAACAGTCTTCGAGATATTATTGTTTAAAAATCGGCATTGTTGTCACTGACTCATTGACACTGATAAAAAACCTAACCCACTTTCCGATGACCTAGAAAGTTTAAATTTGACGCCCAGCTGGGTAATTGTGTGTATGCAAAAGCAAAAATCAAAAAACAGTGAATTTTAGGATTTAAAATATTTTCCAAACAATTCGATTTTTATTAATACCTAGTGTCTTTCAAACTTATAATAGCATCTCTTTTTTCTTTCGCAGGGTAATGGTTCCATAATTCCATGATGAAAAGTTGCTTTTACCATTTTGTATACCACATCATTTATAAAATTTAGACAACCAATAATAACACAATCTGACATCATTACAAACAATTGGAAGAATTCACTTACGAAATAAATACATTCTTGCACAATTTTACTACTTATATCTGAAAATAGTGAAATACTGTAATTTACAAGACCCCCAAATTTGATTCCTGTTCTCCATAAACTTTAAATAGACACTTTGAAAATGTACAAAATCACTACCAAATGTAGGTTACGTAAGGAAGGATTCATCAATGAATGGACAATGCGCTCACATATTTCTTATGTTCAAGAAAATGTATAAAATAACACAAAAAAGAAAACTATACAACGTAAATGCAGGAAAAATATTAATTTTACAAATCACTTAAATGATGAATAATAATAATTTCTTTACAAAAAGTAATGATATCCCACCAAAAACATAAATGTCAAAATGGGAGCCAAGTTCTAAAATAGATCTCAATACTTTTGTACTCACATATATTCTTAATATCGAACTTGGCTCCCATTTTCACATTTATGGTTTTGATGGGATAAGTTTAACATATGTATAGATCTGTGTATTTATATGTCTGCCTGTGGCATCATAGCTCTTAAATGGATTTTTTTTGTTTGAAAGGTGACTTGGTCGATAGTGTTCTTAGATATAATTCAAGAAAATCTGTTCAGCCGTTCGAAGATCATCAGCTCTTTTGTAATCGTTGAAGTGATTTTCTTGTCATCGCTTCCACCTCACGGGCCCCTCTCTAAACTAACTCATATTCACTATAAATTCTTTCCACTTAAGCACCGACAAGAATTCCTCTCGGAACTGGCCAATCAATCGGAGTCAACGAATAACCAATAAAAATTAAACTGCACCAATTACCTCTGACCCTCGACATCCAGTTTAATTGAAAGTCCGTTGGTAATGAAATATATGAATCGTTTTGCTGCAGGGATCACCATAAACTGGGTGCAACGGCTGAAGTAATTGGAATTTTCTTTGATAAATGTTTCAGCTACATGTGTATGTTTGATTTTTGATAAATTAATTAGAAAATGGTGGTGTTGGATTAGAGTGATTGGCTTGAACTGCTGCAATATCTAAGTAAATCTGATGGCACGTATGGGCCGGCTCGACCGGAGTGATACCACGGCCTCACAGAAAACCGGCAGTGAAGCAATGCTTGCATTGCTTTTCGCCGAGTGAGTGAGGTTTCCGGAGGCCTTAACCCTTCCCTCTCCCCCCTCTCCCCTCTTCCCGTTCTTCCCCCTCCTCCTCTACTCCCACCTTAAAGGGCGGCAACGCACTTGTGACTCGTGTTGCAGGTGCCCGTGACCCGTCTGCTCGTTTGCTCCCTATATCATAAAAAAAAACTTCTTTAGTATAAAGTTAGGATGGCTTATAATCATAAAATTGTTATGTAGGTAGCGTTGCCAAATGTCTCGCTATTATCGCACGCTATTGGAAAGATATTCGCTTTTCCAGGATTTAGTTTTGATTTTATAGCTACGTTAATATCTATAGCAATAACGTCGAAAAGTTCTTTTTTTGCAGATGCTATATCACTGGCCATAAATCACGATCAGTGTCTTTTATATTTCTAGAACGCCTATTAACACTTATTTCCTACTTAATCTGGCAAAATCGAGAAGTTGGCAACACTGAACCGAGGTCTGTTTTGGAGTGCAGATATTTACCCAAGCAGGTGGTTTCATTTCAAGCAGACTTTAGGAAAGATTTTTTTTTTCAAATCCTACTAATATTATAAATGTGAAAGTTTCTGAGGATCTTTGAATGTTTGTTACTCTTTCACGCAAAAACTACTGATTCGATTGCGATGAAACTTGGTGTGCTGGAAACCTGGATTAATACAAAGGCTACTTTTTATCCCTTTGTTTCTACGGGATCGGGACTTACGCAGGTGAAACCTTGAGGCGCAGCTAGTGAGAGATAAAATTACTATTAATTTTTCTCTCATTTGAAAATTTTCGATAGGTACTATAGCGACTCGACCCGGCTTCGCCAGGACTTTTATCTTTAAGTAATAATAATATAATTATAATAATAATCTATCAGCAACTTGATCTTAAGTATAACCTTGGGACTGTAGAGTTACCGTACTACCACTCGGCAGTCAGGATCTCTAGTCACTAGATACATGGGCTTTTCAAAATACATACAACACAACGCCTGTAATACTGTTTTAAAGCATTCTTCTGTGTAATTCTATCAGATATATGTTGTCTCATACCTTAATGCAAAGATAAAATACATAGTATCTGAGAGAGGAAATAAATCATAATAAACAGTTCAATCTTCTTGTTTGGGTGCCTCTCCAAGTACTCTCCCCCGCCCCCTCGGTACCCACCCATAGTAAATGCCAAGACCCACCCCCCTCCCCCTCTAGTTTTTACGTAGTAATTTATAAATATGGTTTTAAATAATTTTTTGCCGACAGAAAGTTAAAAAGCACTAAACTCTTGCTTGTTGCCACCTGTGAGTTTAAAAAGCGCTAAACGCTACGCGCCATATTTGAATATACCTCGAAAAAGCACGAGATTTCCCTAGAGGATATTGACTGCGTGACGAAAACCAAAGCCCCCCTCCGCCCCTGTGACCAAGCGTGTTATTTTGAAGACCCTCCACACCCCAGAACGGGTCACGTCACGTAGTATGAGTACGTTCCCTAAGTTGTGTATATTTGCCCTTGTCTTTAGCAAGGTGAAAAAGTTCGGACGCACTCTTTATAACCGTCCATTCACGGATATTTCGAAACCATGATTCGTCGTAAATATACTACGACCAGGTCTCCTCTTTCCAACAACTTAAGTCCATTATAATTATTTGCACAAGAATCGTAAACAGTTTATAAGTTTAGGTACAAAACTTTCCTCTAATGATGACCGCTTGTGAGCCATTATTAACTTCATCAACTCTCGCAGTAGCCCTTTGAATCTTCTCTCGCTGGGTTCCCTTCCAAAGTTACTACAAAGAATTGCTCGTTATCAAACTTGTTGAGTTTAAGGAAGCGAACTCTTGATTGAATCAATTTAGGTACCTGATCAGAGGGTTGTGAATATATCTATTTGCATTGGTCTGGGTGTTTCTGTGTTTAATATGTAAATATTTCCAAAAAAAATCATAATAACGTGTGTGTGTGTGTGTGTGTGTGTGTGTGTGTGTGTGTGTGTGCGTGTGCGTGTGTGTGTGCGTGTGCGTGTGCGTGTGCATGTGCGTGTGCGTGTGCGTGTGTGTGTGTATGTGTGCGTTAGTGATGCAACGAATGTCGATTTTTCACATTGCGCGAATGCGAATGCGAATGCGAATATTTATTTCTTGGCTCTTGGCAGTTAACGAGCAGCCTTTTGTTTTGGTGGGGTTAAATAATCAAATTCACCTGGGAATGAGAGATAATAAGCTGAAAACTCGTATAAACTGGTATTTTGGCATTCTAAATGTTGTCTCAAAAGTTATATAAAATTTCATGTGCGTATCTTTAGATATTCAAGGTCATGGGTTTTTCCAAGAAAGATATAAAATTTTATCCAAATCGTTAGAGCCTTTGATTATATTTAATTTGATACCCAAATATCGATATTGGTATAGATGTCTTTTTCTTTTTCCTCGCTCTGTCAGATGCTCCTCATTATGTTAAAAGCTTCAAAGTGAGAAAGATTTTTTCTTTATTGTACTTATACAGTTCTCAATGTCCTACCAATGAAATTGGTGTACAAATATTTATTTTATTTCTACACGTTTTATTATTTAGCCGCTGTCAAGAACTCTGTAATTGAATAGAAATATTTTCTCAATTAACCATGGCTTTAAGACTATTACAATTTTTTAATATGGCATCTCTTTCAAAGAAATTATCTACATACAACATCCATACTCCATAGAGTATGGTCATTTATCATCCTCCTTGGGGAAGTTGGATAACTAATTATTAATTATTTACTTGATATTGAATATGCAACTACCCTGATGGATTGCATTCCAATGTCTCACTATTGGACAATGAATTTCTTCTAAAACCTCGACGCATCAGGGTGTATGCTCTTTTCCTTATTATTGCTTTAAGAAGTCCGTGCTGACGTACAAAAACATTCCTGATGCGCTGCAAACGTTCATGATAAACATAATACATCCCTACCTAAAATATAAAATATTGTCTTAATTATTTTAATATTACTACTAAGGGACTCTCCCTCCTACATTTTATGCAGTGTTGCCAATATGTACAACTTTTTTACACCGCTGTCTCAGAAATAATCTGGATTCTACTACCATAATACATAATACTTTTTGGAATTAATTGAATGAAATTAAATATATTTTGTCTTCAATAAGAGAGACGTACTTTCATTCGATTAATTTTGATATTATAATGTATGTATGTACTTATTATTATTACGATAAATACTAGCATCAGTAAAGTAATTGTATCTCATTATATAATCTGGGAAACCTGTTTTTGAGTAAGTCGTTGCCTATTAAAAGTACACAAAAGACATAAAAACAAAACAAAATAAAAATAACAAAAATGAAAATATAGCCATCTCCAACCATTGTTACTCGTACTGCCATCTGTGATAAAATAGTTGTACCTCTTAGGACCAATGGTCACAATAATTACACGAATGCCAAAGTTACGTTTTAGTAAAGTTATGTAAGTTGAATCACACAAAAATCTGTATTTACTACGTATTGGAACCTTAATAAGACAATATTCTTCCACCATAATTGCATGTAAACAAATAATTGCCAATCTCCAACAAAAATTGCAACTATGACCTTGTTTTTCTAGTCAAAATGAATACTCCGAAATTATCTAGATGGCGCTGGTAGCTTGAAAAACAACAAAATATGTCACGCCCAAATATAACTAAATGATACACGATTGTGTGTTCTTGTGAAATAGAAACATCTTTTCACCTATTTCGTACGTCTTTTCAATTCATCGTATGGAATAAATAGTTTTATTTGCGACTTTTCCATTGCAATAATAAATGCAACAAGAAAATGACGTTTGTTGTATTTGAAGTCCTGTTTAAATAAGAGTGATGTCTTCTATCTCTTTCACACAACTACTACGATTCTACTTATTAGAGTGAGAAAGTCAATGTCGATTTTGCGTTCGAAGTAGAACAGTCTTTGGTATCAGCTGACAACCAAAGCAAAACAGTCGGTGCGCGACCATCTTGTCAAAACTCTGAGTCGGTGACAACAAATAAATATTGTAAAATGTCCTAAATCGCTCTTACTGACTTAAATAACTTATTGTATTTAATAAAGTATCGTGTATATTTCATGTTGGTGTCGTTTTCGAAGCAGTTACTACATATTTTACTCGATTTTTCGGGTTTGTGTTGCGTCAAATGACGTCATGTATGTGATTATACACGTATCGCGGCTGACGAGTTTGTAAGTATTTTCATTTATTTCTGTGTTACTTTTATTAATTTGGTGTTAAATATGTGCTATTTTCCACTTGTGTATGTTGTTTGTTTCATTCATGAATCGATGGGAAATCGAGGGGCCCCTTTGGTTGTCCATACGCGTCAAAGTGTGTTGGTACGGATGCCCTTGAAAATTATGCAGCAAAAATCGCGTCGTTGCTTGCCTGCTGGTTTATATGTTTAGAAGCAAAAGCAGTGCACAGTTCCATTCATAATGTCTGTTATTTCGTCGTTGACGAAATTGCCTTTTTAATTCGCATGGCAACGTACGCCCGCGACTTGACTAAAAATGGAACGCTCTCGAGTCATAGAAAGTATTGTTCTTTAACATCGAAAGTATGCATTTTATATCTTTTCATCGACACGGAAACCCTTTTCAATACAAGTATTCTATTTTTAGCTACTTTCCATTTCATATATATTAGTATTACGTAGGTATACATACAAAATGCCTGCATTCGGATTTCATTCAGCGGTTGGATCGCAATATTTACCATCTCTGCTCTCTATTTTTATATTACATGTCGGTACTTACGACGTTCGCTGGTAATACTTACCGACATACTAATTTAAGTCACTAATTTGTGGGCGTCATTCTTGCATTAATACGTCTTGCCATTTACATTCTAGATGCAAACATTTATATATACCTAGGTAATTCCCCATACAAGTTACATTTATTTCACAACTCGACAATATTTTTTCTTGTGACCATGTAGACAGCTATACAAATTGTGTAAGTTTCTATATGTATGTGTGTGTACAGTGATATCGATAAAGTGAAACTCACAAACATTCTGTAAAGCAAGCAATACATACATGTATTACAGCTATTAATAGACGATGTATGTAATAAGTACTTATCCAATTGGCATTCTTTTTAATTCCATGGACATTTTGTGTTTTTTTCTTGTTGCATGTGATCATGGAAACTGGAGGTACACGGCCTATTTTTTTTGTTGACAATATGAAGGTGTATTTACACAATCGCACATTATTGTTGGTTTAAAATCTAATGTTGCTAAGCGCTTATGATAATTTTGTGATAGGAAGCCGAACAGATTTTCAAGTGAGTTTTTAGTGCCGTTGTGTTGTGAAGTTTTATTGTATTCGCAAATCAGTAGTTTTTAGTTTGTTCGGCAAGTTTAGTGTTGGAGTTTAATCTTGAGTCCTTGACCCAACTTGGACCTTGTAAAACAGTTTTTCCTTCCTCTTATATTTGACCGTCAATATCAGAGGAACATGTTGGAAAATGTTACGTAAGAATTTCAGTAAGTGATGAAACTTTCAGATATCGAAATATTATGAGCATTTGTACTCAAGAAGTATATTTTATATGATAATAGTATGACAGATGGCTTAAAGACCACTATAAGACATGTAAATAAATATCAATCTCTCACACGACGTGTAAATTAAGTTTAATGTTGGTCACGCGCCAGTACAACTCCACAAGTTATATTATCCTAGCGGCTGCACATGCAGCCTAATATGTGCCACATCAGTGCGCGCGACGAGAGCTTTTTGCATCGAACCAGTAGTTCTCGCACCATCCTGTGTCTGTCAGAAATCCGCTTACAGCATACGATAGTAGTTGGCAGTTGCGTCACATCAGTAAAGAACCGAAAAGAGACAAAGCTTCTAAGCTTAAGCTTCAAGCTTCTAATTGTGCAAAATTTATACCATTTTGGTAGGATTGTCACCGGCGGATAATATAAAATAAAAATGTTTGTCTTATTTATTACTGAATACACATTTAAACTTAAGTTTATTGCAAATGTTGTTGGGATTGGTAATTAGGACCATCGTACGGTGGATAGAGGGCCTGTTTGCCGCCTTAGTGAATAAAAAAAAATATTTCTACTATTGTTACTTGTTCCCTACTGCAAGTGTCAGAAATAAAGAGGCGCTGAACCAATTTTGAGGGAAGGGGAATACAATTCTATCCCTCGTAGCTAGTCCCATGATAGTCGAGTATTCTAATGGCGGTTGTAGTTCGATCCCTGATCAACGCGCTTCCACCCACGCACCTACTTATCACTTCATCAGTTATAAACGTCGTGAGGAAACCTGCATATTTAAGTGATCAAATTTAAGAATTTAAGGTGCGTTTCACGAACTTGAGAGCGTTCAGACAGTTCACTACGCCTGTATGAAAATGGCCTGTACCCACTACCCAGGCGTGGGACAATTCATAGGTAGAACTGATGTCGGGCCAGTACATATTTTCCTTCTTGCAAGGCCGGCAACTCACGAGTCTTTTTTTACCTAACCTTGTGCACGCGCTCGTAACCGATCCAGGTTGGGAGTGGACTCCCTGACTTGAACAGGGTTATCTATAATAATGTTAATAATGTAAAAATATTGAAACTGGCCAGGATTTTAAACATATGATAAGTACCACACGCAATCTTTAGAGTCATCGGTTTATAATAGTAACACTAATTAAAAGAAAAATAATATTCAAAATTACATATAGCAAACAATTTAAAAAACATAAGCCAAAATATTTAAAAAGCCCGTGAAAGTTTAAGCAATCCTAGAGCTTGCATTGCTAGTCTAGACTTTAGACTTTCTCCTCCGTTTTTTTACTAAATTTTCAGTGTGCATCACAATGGCTGGTAGCCTGTCTCAATTAGCATCGAGGTAATGATTAAAAATTGCTACCTATATGCTACCTACAATTATATAATTGCTACCTCATTATTTAAAAAAATCTTAGGAATATCAATGTGACCAGCCATTCTGACGTTAGGTTGGCTGGTCAACAGTACGTTTGTGTAAACTAAGCTGAGTTATTGTTTTTGCTTCAATATTTGCTATTATTTGCTACCTACCCACCTATCAATTTCAACCTTATAGCTTATTAACAGATGGGAAGTTATGATCATTTATTTGAAGCTTATGTGTGGCTTGCTAAAAATTTATTACCTACTTAAATATCACCAAATTTTACTTAAGTTGTAACAACGACACGAATCATCATACGGTAAAAAGAAATCTTACGAATGTTGACAATCTATGTTGTATGCTATATGTTTAAGAACATGCAGCAGATTGACAACTATCGTATCATTTTTTTGTCAGCTGTACCTGTGATAGATTTGGAAATCCCTTGGAAAGGTTTCGAATAACCATAACTTCTCAATTGTTATAGCTATAAGGCTGAAATTGATAAGTGGATTGGTAGCAAATATTGAAGCAAAAATAATAACTCAACTCGCCTTAGTAATAGACGTCAGAATGGCTGGTCACATTGATATTCCTGACATTTTTTAAAATAATTTAGTTGTAGGTAGCAAATAGGTAGCAATTTTTAATAGGCCTGCCTTCACTTAAATTGCCGATGCCAGACAATCTCTTCAAAAATTTGCTCTTAAAAGAAAAGCCGATTCCATTTTTTTTTTAATCAAACAGCTTGTTCACCTACTAATTATAAGTCGCCCTTGGCACAGAGTGTCCGGGTTTTACCCAGACGCTTTTTGAAAACCCCGCCCGGACGCTTCCCGGATGCCTTCTAAACTAGAACAAATCCGGGGAAACCCTGACGGATGGCAGCCCTAATTTTTAATCACTACCTTGATGCTAAATGAGACAGGCAACCAGCCATTCGGATGCACACAATTTTCAGACAAATTCAAAGTTCCTCTTATATTTAGCAGTTACCGGTGTCTGTTTATTTATATACTGAATGATGCTATAGGCCAATAACACTCAACTAAACATTTAAATACAATAAATTTTAAAAATGTAACCAATATAAAAATAATAAACCGATCGTGCATATATCTCACTAAATTTCAAACATGCAAACAAAATCATCGCCCATCCATCCGCAAACACATCAATAGTTCTATCCGGATCCAGGTGACCGTTAAACGCAGTAAGCATTCCTGGTACTGGCGAATTGGCTGTGGCAACGGTACGACAAAAGCCACAGCAGACAACTTCCACTTTTTGCTGCGACAGTATTTATAGGGGATAAAAAGTCGAGAAAATTCATTGAGAAGACCGGGTGAATCTATTTTACCCCTGATATTTATTTTAAATAATTGCAATTGCTATTGGTGTCATTTCTGCAATGACACCCTCAGTGGCGTAACAATAGGGTGGCAGAGTGGGCAAAATGCCACAGGCCCCAGGCGCGAGGGGGCCCCCAGATTGATGTGGTAACCACTGATGATCGGCGAAAACTGATCCATTCTATCATCGATCGAAGTGTGTGTGGCACCCTACGGGCACTTTTGGCAACAAAAGTAGGATAACTGAGCAAGCTGTTGCTTTTTTAATGCATTCGACCAAAAGATACGGCCTTGTAAGTTTATTTCCTTTTATGTTCAAGATCTTTTTCATCATCACGACGATCAGCCTGTCATCGTCTACAGCACATAGACCTCTCCTAATGTACGCCAAGATCTCAAACCCTTTATGAATTTATATGTATAAAGACATTATTCATATAAATTAAAATGAATATAAAATATACTCTTGATCGCGTCACTATAAAATTTAAGTCTCACAACGCAGTTATTCTACCGCTAAAACCAAAAGTTGAGATGTAGTTGTTACGTAATTAGTTAACTAACATCATTTTATAGTGACCGTATTAACATTCGATATTTTTATTTTTTTAATCAATAGAATGACTTGGCAATCGCACACGGCAATCATAAGCATAACTATTTGTACAGGATTACAAAGTTACTCATGTAGTTTGTATATCCTCGCGTTTTTTCCTTGCTTTATAAACTATACAGGCTAAACACTGTTCAAAATTTGAAGCGTGTGTGTACTTGAAGTACCTTAGAGTTTTGATGATCAGTGAGTCAGTGACAAAATTAAGGAACTTTGACTTGCAATAGTTTTTATAATACAGGTTCAAATTAAATGAAATTTGGGAATATACCTAGGTATCTTATGCTCTCTTGGTTACTGAAAATTCAAGCTTCTAGCTTTATCTACGACGAAGTTACATGGGTCGCAAACATCCTGAATGGCTTTGAGAAAAGTATGGTACGGCTGTGCCATTGTTTCTTCTATTGCTCGACTTGGTAGGGGAGCGCCGTGCTCCCAGATATTGATAACATAAACCTCGAAGTATCAATATACATTTCCTCGTTTTTGTATTAGCCTGTGATGTCAAATGTAGTCGCATCTTGGATTATACACTCGTTACACTTTGTGTAGTGTCAGTAAGGAGAACTTCGCTTCCATACGACTAATGTGCGCGGCAGTGCATTCGACTGCAGCGTACACGTTTCCATCCCGCTAAATCTAATTAGATTGCGGTGTTTATATGTATAATTTTAATATGTAATCATGATCATCTTGCCCTTTTCTCAATTTTTATTAGGGTCGGTCATGTGGAGGCCTGCCATCACTTAAATTGCCGACGCCGGACAAAAACTTAAAAAATCCCGGACACATGGGTGAAATCGGGATTCTTTCCTGGACCCCTTAAAAAAAACGCCGATTCTATTTAAATTTTTAGCTGGTTAACGATTCATCTAACAATTATAATAGTACCCTGGCACAGAGTGTCCGACACTCTGTGCTGTCGTATGTTTTGAAAACTCCGCCCGGACGCTCCCCGGACGCTCTCTAAACTAGGACAAATCCGGGGAAACCCGGACGGCTTATTTCTTTTATGGCCGGGCCCCTGCCTGACACCAACCCTCCTTGGGAATGTAGTCGTTTTAACACGGGAAAGAATGAAGAAGCTAAATTTGTATGAAGAAAAATGGGTATTGAGAGGAACTTAGGGATACCGCAAGTCTCGGATGGGGAACGGGACTGAGTTTGCAGTAGCTCGCAGAGGCCGGAGTCGCGTACCCAAATATCCTGTATGTCCTGAGACTGTAGAGGTCATTAGGACAGGTATACCACCATTTATTTATTGTATGTATTATATAGTTATCCGTGTCTAGAACCTATTGGAATTGGGTCTGTCAAATGTGTGTGTTGGTGTGTCTTTACGTACAGGTATCGTTACAAGTACAATCAATGTTTAAAATCTGGTTTTCCGATATGATAGCTATGTATGACCTTTGTGTACGTGTTAATTAATGACCTTTAGACGTGCTGACGTAATCAATATCGTGTTGAATGCGCGCCTAAAGTTCTATAAAACCGTAATAAAATTTCCGTTGAAATGTTTGCGTTAATTAATAAATATTTTGTTGTAAGACGCTATAGCAAGTCTATAATACTTAATAGGTAGGTACATTATTTCTTGTTTTGTCTTCTTCGCGACACATTATTTTTCTTTCAGACTAGTGTCTGAAAATTACAGAACTGACTGTCTTTAGGTAGGGGGACACCTAGCATAATTTGGCTTTTAAGGCTGCATGGAACAGTGAGGTCCTAGGTTTGTTTCCCGGGTGGGGTAAATTGTTATTGGGCTTCTCTGTTAAAAAAATCTAAGTGATTTTACAAAGTCTACGCGCTGTTCATAAACGCTCAACGTCAATAGATAAACGCCCCCTATTACGTAGGATTCAAAACAGCTGTCGAAACGTGTGTGTGTTATACATGTCTGCGTAACCCCTTGAGGATATACAGATATGAATATATAATTAATATTATGGCATATTAGTAGGTACCTACAAAAATATATGACTAAGAACTTCTATAAAGCTTTCTCTGTTCAGGGCACTCAACATATTATCGATATATATAAAAATGCATCCCTATTTCCCTTGGTCACGGCATCACGCGTGAACGGCTGGAGCGAATTCACTAATTTTTTTTTTGTGTTTGTTATTGTCAGGAGAAGGTTCTTATGAAAGAAAAATTAAGAAATTTGAACTGAAGTTTAAGAAAACTTAACGACCATAATTAACTTTTCTAATGTAACCTTAGCGCTTTTGACATAACTGTCAGTCGTTTGGCAGTTGGCGCGATTGTTTAATATTCATAGTTAAGACAGGACAACGTCTATCGGGTCAGCTAGTATGCTATAAAAGTATCTTTATATTAGCAATCATAGGTTTCAAAACCTATGAAAAAAAATACATAACTAACTACCACTATCTCATCGAATTATTTTGATCTATTCTTAGGCTGTCTGGAACACATTTACCAATAAGACCGCCCTTTGTAATGTTATCTGTCTGACACAATGGGACAAGTAAGTGTTCACAATCTGTCTATTTGCTTCCACAGACAGCCGTAGCACCTGCTTGCTTCTGGCCCATCATGTACCTATCTCTTGTTTGGTATTTCAAAGTATTTAATATTTCGCAAATAAACTTATCAAGCCTAAAACAAATATTGCCACAAATATTTATATGTAGGTATCCATCTTCAAAATGTCACATAAAATACGGCCTCGGCGTCGCAAGTTCTAAATCACTGCTTCCGAGTGGCGCACAGATGTAATCATAGTAAATTATATCATAATGTCGTTGGGCTTACAAACAGATTTGAACACGTTATTGTAACAATAAGAATTTAAGAAAAATATTGTGAGCAAAACTCATTCGGTTAAATAATCTAAGGTTTAAAATGCTTGCATTTGATTTTACAGACCCATTGAAGAGTTACCACACGTCAAATTTTTTCCCTGTTCTGTTTAAGATATAGAATAACGAATTCACTAAAATAGCGGCTCACTTGACCACGCAATATATTCCAATTTTACTTGCTCGGGAATTCTTCCCCAGTATTGACAAACATATGCCAAATAACTCGTGACCCGTTTACTTATTTAGCAAGTACTTTTGTTTTGCTCCGGTTTTCCTAAAGATCTAGGCGCCAATCCATTCAGACCAGCCCCACAACATATAAATACAGCTTGTAAGTATCACCGACGCGAAGAACTTACAAGAACGGCTTTCTTTGGATACTTATCACAATGCAAAAGTCAGTTCATCATAAAAATGCGAGATTAAGGATTTACAGTCATTAGTTTGATTTTGGGCTACACAATGTACGCGCAACACGCGTAGGTATAATTTTTGTGCGGTACTGTGAATGACCTTAAACGATCGGCGTCGTTTACTTTGCAGGTTTTGGTTTAAAATGTTCTGTTTACCCAATGTGATATCACTTTTAAGCAAAAAAAAAAGTGTATGTGTGCAATTCACACACGGCCGAGGTGAAACTTCATAAAAACAGATCAAGACATACAAAGAATAGCCTTTATAATAAACAGTAAGCAAACCTGAAGTCCAGTTACAATGTACACAACTTTCAAAACAAACAATACTTCGTTTTCAATATAGGTTAAGGTTGGATTTAAATGTAAATTTGAAAAGAATCAATTAAGTATAAGTGAAACATGGAGAAAACTTGTACAAAAATTACACCACGTTGACATTGGCATATAGTACGCAGGTGCAAACACAAACATTGGTAGTACGCAGGCGCAAAGACAAAGATTATAGGAACTTTATCGTGATGCTTCCGTTTCATCGAATTTCAAATCACAACGATTCTAAAGAAGTTTCACTTCAAAGCTGTTATAAATTTTCTGGCAGAATACTCCAAGGGTTTTCCACTCAGAATGATGGTCTGAATCTACTATTTCAAGATTCGGCAGGCCGTTCCTTACACCTGCCGGGGCTCACAGGGACTTCCTTTCTAGGGTACACCTAAGTCCCCGGCATCAGGACCCCGTGACGGAACACCGTGTGGTTTTAGTCGGTTCGAGTCCGACATACCGCCTTACCGTTAGCCCCGGTGAGGTGTACCCGTGGGGGTTTCCACACGTATAAAAAAAAAAACGCCGTTCCTTACACCCATTATTATTATATATTACATTAAAATACATACTCATATATTACATTAAGTTAGAATGCTCGAACTTCCCGGCAAAGGCCTGTTCGAGTTGTAACAAGTTAGGGTCTAACCCTGTAGGGTTGAACCCTAACCTGTTCGAGCTATAGCTTACACTCCCCCAATCCTTTCGTATAAGCAATATCCCTTACCTTCCATTGCCTTCCCTTCTTACCTATCATCCTTTTTAAAATACTTCCAATTCTCCTCTTTTAAATCCCCAAAGTGCACGGTTGACGGCAATAGGCTTGCCCCCTATCACTTGAGTGGGATTAAATTTTATTTGGCAAAATGTGAGGCAAATACGCCTCTGCCTACCCTTTGAGGATACAGGCGAAAGTATAACAGTCACAAAAATATGTTTTATTACACAAAAAAGGAAACGTAAAAAATCTTTAAGTTTTTTTATTTACACTTAAATGAAGCGTCACACGCTATTTTACGGTTAACATTTAGTTCATTAAAGCGTATGTTAATTTGAATTAGGCATGTTGTATTTTTAGTGGCATTTTATGTGGGAGAGCCATGCTTCGGCACGTGAGCCGGCTCGACTCCGCTCGTTACCACGGCCTCACAGAAAACCGGCCGTGAAGCATTGATTGCATTGCATTTCGCCGCGTGAGGGAGGTTACCGGAGGCCCCAAGCCTTCCCTTTCCCTTATTCCCGTCCTTCCCCTCTCCCCTCTCTTCCCACTCTTCCCCCCTCCCCTCTTCTCCTACTCCCACCTTAAAGGGCGGCAACGCACTTGTGACTCTCGAGTTGCAGGAGCCCATGGGCGGCGGTAGTCATTTAAAAAAATTTATGCGATCATCCATGTGCGTAAAACTTAAAAAAAGCGCGCTTTACAAAAAATTGCAAGTTGCAAAACTCTGTTGCTTTTGTTAGTTTGGTGGATAAACCGATAGACCGATTGAAAGTGATTTGACTCCAAAAATACAAAATTGCATTGCATGTTACTAGTTGTATTGAAAAATTAATTCTACACACCTATACAACTTGTGAACTGGATTTAATGGATTTATCAAGTTTTGGTATCTCTTTCGCCAATCTGTAAGAGTGTTCAATTTCTGCAACTTCGTTTTCGATTCCCCCTCAGTGCAAACATTTGTATTCATTGCTATTTTCTTTTCTTTCATTGTCACAATGAAACAACCAAACCGATGCTAATGCATTGGTTTGGTTGTTTCTATGTATAATATGAACGTATCTAAATATGTTAAGAGTGGTCTAAGGAAACGTACCCATACTACGTGACCCATTTTTTACAATTTTTTATACCCCTCCCCCCTCGGTGACCACCCGATATGTGCCAAGACCACCCCCCTCCTCCTCTAGTTTCATGTAGTAATTTATAAATATGGTTTTAAATCATTTAATCACAGAAAATTAAAAAACGCTAAACGCTTGCTTGTTGTCACCTGTGAGTTTAAAACGCTGCGCCCCATATTTGAATATAGCTCGAAATAGCACGAGATTTTCCTAGGATATTGACTACGTGACAAAAACCTAACCCTCCCCCCCTCCGTCTCTGTGACCAAGGGTGGCATCTTGAAGACCCCCTCCCCCCCTCCAGAACGGGCCACGTAGCCACGTATGGGTACGTTCCCTAAATGGTCTTACCCATAGAGCAAGCGGTGCTAAGTTTGGACCTGTGTGTGATGATTACTGATATGTTCTAGATTAATGTGTTTCTACTTGTTAATAATAAATTTTTCATCAAAATAAAATCCTAATAATATTAACTTTAATAAAACATACAAAAGTTTATAAATATAATGATCAAAGCAGTTAACATTTTATTAATCAAAGTGCATAGATAATATAATGAGTTTGAAACGGCATTCTGCACTTTAAAGGCAATGAGTTAAGCATGACATAACGTTTTATTTTAATAATCCAAAGACTATGTTCTAGGAAAAATAAAAATGTAGTTGTATGAGGAAACTCATAAAACGACGCCATTATGAAATTATGAAGACCGGCAAAATAAATAGCAGCTTTTAATATATAAATAGAAACTTTATTATATAACGTTAGGTATTGAATATGTTGTTATAACTATTTTACTATCAGACAAGCTTATTACCCGTGCGAAACTATATGACCTAAATTACAACCTTACGTAGCGACAAGTCGATAACAAAAGAATCTTTGGAGCGATGTGCGGTCACTGCGGTAATATTATAATAGCAATAATAATATGTACCCTTTTTATTATTGTTATTTATAAGCAACTCTAGTAATGGGATGACAAAAAAAAAATTGCCCCCTCTGGACTAAAAGCTGGGTACGCCCATGGCAGGGCTATGTCACCCAAAATAGCAAGCGCATCCTATTGAGGTAATAAGTTTTTGTTTGCCCATTCTGCTAGTGGCCTCTTCCGTCGCAGGAAATACAGGACATTCGGGTACGCGACCCCGGCCTCTGCGAGTTACTGCAGTCTCAGTCTCGTTGTTGCAGTATCCCTTACCCTGGGTTCCTCTCCCTGCCCATTTTTCCTTATACAAATTTATCTTCTTCTTTCTTTACCGTCTTTAAACTACTAACTTTAAACTAAACACTTTTACTGAGGTCGATGGTGAAATGAAATATTTGCCTTAAAAATTTCATGATCATATCTATGAAATAAAGAAATCAACCAAGTTCGATTTCATATACGTTTCATGTGTTATTGGTGTAAAAAACCCGTTATGCCTCCATCCAAGTTGGACAAGTAAATCAGCATAAAATATTTGATGGTAATTTTTATTCTAATTCACAGTGAACGGTAGTAACGGAATCATTGGGTGATTGTATGGTTGACCTTAGAGCCTTAATCTACATATTAACACGTGAAAAGAAATTCTTTGAACTATTTTTTTAAGTAAATTTGGCGGACAGAAATTTGTAGAAGCAATGCAGAAATCTACAATTAGTCAATAAATTTAAAAATAATGTGGAAACGGCTACGAAAAACTACAGGGGTCCAGTACATACTTATGTTGACCTGTCATGCTCAGGAAAATCTATATAATAACAGTTCAAGTTATACTGGACAACGATATAAAACAAAATATTTGAAGTTAATGAATTATGGTGGTGGTATGGTGACATACGTATATATTATACATAGAAACACACATACCGATGTCAATAGCATGTAACTTATCCCTGCGTACAAATAATGACACTGAGTGGAACCCGCGACCTCTGCGCTGCAGTTGAATGCACTACCGCCGCACCGCGCCACAGGAGTCTTGTGTTGCGTTGCTCCATAGCGTTGCGTTGCGTTGCTTTCATTGCAGCTTTTGTTGTACATTCCCTTTAGTAGCCTTATGGGCCCATATGGGAAGCACCATTACACATACAACCTTGATGATAACCCAACAAACATTTTATAGGTGTGACGACGTGCCAAATCTAACTTTTGGTTCCATAAGCTGGTCGCAAATACGTTGCTATCATGTCGAAACGCCGAGAAAAGGCCCATTTTATACGTATCAGTGTCGTAATAGAGTCGCGAAGTGGTTGCATTAATCACTAAATAGTCATGTAGTGGTCGCGTAGATGTCGTGAAAGCCCAAATAAAAGTCTTCTCATCGAGTAATGGTGTTTACTATAACCGCTTCACGGCATTTTATCGAATTACATATGTGCTATCGCGACTTTTATGAGGGATTTGATTGACTGTGACGATCAATTTTATATTGTAATACATTATTTTCATTGTCAGTATCCATTTTGTATATTTATGTATAGCTATTTGCATCTTCAAACTAAAGTGTCCTGTACATTAATCTGTTGGGAAATTAATTTTATCGAGTAATATGAGCAAGTTTTATCTATAAAAGGAACGCGCCTTATATATTCTTTAAATTTAAGCAATATTTTCACAAATATTTTTAACGAACGTGCTAACAGTTACCTTTTTACGACTTAAGAGTTCAAGACACGACCATAATACAATGTCTAAACGACTTATTCATTCTGTGCACTTAGTATATGTCAGCCATTAACGTAATTAGGGTTTATTTAGAGATTTCGTGTAAAAAATCAATTGCCCAGCTTTTTTTTATTCATTTTAACGTCATACAGTTATTTTTAAGGATCATAAAAGAATGTCTGGTTACTAAATTTTTATACACTGATACGACATCCAGTCACTGTAAAGTTATATAAAAGTGATCAAATTGACTGAAAATCATTTAAGAGTGCATTTTGTCACTTTTACACGACCATTGCGTAAAAGTAGTTCCCGCGACTCTAATACGATTAATAACGGTGTAAAAGTTGTATAGGCGTTACTAAGACGACAGCACTGGTTATACTAAAAGTTGTATAAAGTCATATACGACAGGTTGCATAGAAGTCGAATAAGATGTTAATACGACTAAAAAGTCGTATAAAGTTATGAGACACTAAGCCGTTTTACATAATGAAATTACTTAATTACGACGTTTATAGCACTTCGAGTAGCGTTAGTTTCACTTATACGACTAAAATGTTTGTTGGGAATCTTTAATGTATTAAAAGACTCTGTGTAGAAGTTGATAACCTCGACAAGACTAACAACTCTTTTTAGACGATTCCCCCAACGTTTTAATATGTTCAACAAACAAAAAAATATGTCCAACATCAATCTTAAATACCCAATCCAATCCTAAATAAATCACGTTATTAAATAACGAAGTAACTGCAACGCATTATAATGGCTTTATTATGCCTTAAACATCTATCTGCTAAGAAAACTTCAAGCCTCTAGTATCGGACTGCACACGTAACTATCTTTCGCGAATTCTGTCCAATTATAGCCTTACGATAAAAGTAATTAAGAAAGACTTCGACCTCTAAATTCAACAGATACTTCCTTAAAACAGATACCTGAGAAGAGTTAGTTCCTTAGCGCCTTTGATCAGGGGCGTAACTATACCGTCTGAGGCCCCTGGCTAATACATCGGATGGGGTACAAGTTGACTCTTGCTGCCTCGTTGGCTTAGGGCCTTGGGGTCGAAGCCGGGGGCCCCCAAGGGCTATGGGCCCGTGGCATTTTGCCCGCTCTGTCACCCTATTGGAACGCCACTGCCTTTGATGAAATGTAAAGAAAAAACAAAAAATTAATAGACAGGTCAGTAAGAGTTTACATTATATTTTTGTAACGAATTGCATATTCTCCTAAACATTGTCAAAGACGCCGAAGATGTTAAAGAACATACCAACTATTTTACGTATTGAAATGCAGAGTAGGTAACAGTTTTTCTAAGGGATAAAGCTGCATCGATGGTAAATTTACCGCAAGCCATACTAATTAACACTAAATTAAATTCACCTGGAAGTAGCCGGCGGTATGTAAGACGTTCTAGAAGTTTTCCTAACATTTGTAATATCGTTATTGGTCATCTGGTGACTTATCAGCTCTCTGTAATATCATTCTGATGTTACAGATGATTTAAGAGCTAACAATGTAACAACTCCGTTTACACGCTATTACATTCATGATTGCAGTTTTATATATTATGTATATTTTAATATTTTTGTATGAAAATAATCGGTAACTCGTAAAACTAATGTACCGTATTTGATATGATTAAAAGTATCTGACAAATTGCTATAAATTAAATCTGTAGTCTGATTTGACCTTTCTTGTGGTAAATTAAATAACGAAAACATTTCACTCGATAATCACTTTGCTGTTTGCGACCTCGGCCTGACAACTTCATCTATAATTAAAATAAATTAATAATAACAGACCATTAATGGTCTAACTAATTGACTAAGTATTTGTGAACAAACAATTATTATACGCGAATTGCAAGCGTCCTTAGACGTCCTGTAATTATTTATGGATAATAATTTGAACAGTTGCCACTAAAACTTGACAGCCCTAGTATCGATGTCTCTCCAACTCAAGTAAAAACTACCTATTATAAGAATAAAGGATCTCTTCTCAAAATAATTAATATAAAATTGACTTATTAACATTCGGACTATGAATGTATGGAGAATCCTATCGAGTACGACGTAACAGGAAACTCACTAATTCCTAAAGAATCCATTATGTACCTACTCGGAAAATAATTTCACATTGATGAATGTGTGGGTTACTTGAGTCTTACGTATTTTATTGATATAGAAAAACCCTTAGGAGTCATCCATTAATAACGTGACCTTAAAATGGGAAAGGGAGGAAGGATCTAATAAATTTCATTTAACTGAAAGGGCCACAAATGAAAATCTCACGTCAGTTTTGAACAATACAAGTACACTTTAACGTTGTATTAGTTTTTTGAAATCAAATTCAATCCTTTAACAACTAAAGCATAAATCTCGTGACGTACTAAATCACACAAGATCTCAAAAAGGGGAAGATGGGTTCAAATTTAAAGGTAAACAGTTGACGTAATTAATGGATTTTCCTTTAGTAAAAAAGTGTCCTCATCAACTGGGAATATCCATGTACTTTATTTACCTGTTTTCGCATCTACGATTCATTAAGAACAACTAGAGAAAACAATGATAAAGGTTATTTAAAAATCTCAGACAACTTGTCTGGTTTTTTTTTCTTAGAGAACAAATAATGAACGATTGATCTTACATACGTTTAGTATTTGAGATAAGCCGTCAATAATCTGTAGCTGTAAAGCTGTAAGTATCTTCAAACTGTTCTAGAACAAAAACTAAAGTTCCTCCTGAACATTAGTTTTTGTACTAAGAGAAAATAAAAAGGACATATTATGTGTAAATTAGCCGTACCCCGCAGCAGTTTCACCTGCGCTTATCGTCACTGCTCCACTCGTAAGGGTCTGTAACCTTCCTCCTCAATGAATACTGCATCGTCTATCAATACAAAAAGAATTATTCAAATCTGACTGACGGTTCCAAAGATGAGCGCGTTTAAATAAACAAACAATGAAACAGAAAAAAAACAGTTTTATTATATAGTTTAGATTATATAGTATAGATAAATTTGTATTTATATTTGTGTATTCGTGATTGAATGTCCAGTAAATAATTCTTCAATAAACCTCTAAATGACAGGTTCTAAAGAAACTTGTGTGAAATAGTAGCAGAAACAGAGTTGTAGGCATTTTGTGATGTATTATCAAAACATCTACTTTTAAGGTTTGAAAAAAAAAAGTGAAAAAGATGCATATAATATGTAAGTACTCAATTTCATGGACTGATTATCATGTTTGTGTTTTACAGCTAAAAAACTTTTCACTTCGAAACAAATTCAATAAAAGATTGTTTTACAAATAAATAAAATGTAATATTTTACATACACATATAAAGTACAATGTAGTTGACGTGCCTTTATGGACAAAACTCCTTAGTAAAAAAGATTTGAAAAAAAAAAACGAGTTTGCGATTAATTTCGCAGTTTAATTTGAATGACAAATTAATCTCCTTTCATTTACTTGGCTACATTTTCTTGTATTTTGTCAGATTGATGATGATTACCAGATTGACGACACACATGGTCTGTGTCAGTCAAGTCAGTAGTAATGCTGTCTAAACCACGGTCTTCAGATACAAGCACAACTACCACTGTCCTTTTCCTGTTTGCTTTACAAATACTTTTATAATGTGTCTTTCAGTATCAAAATTTTAAAAGTTTTATTGAAATCCAAACAAAAAGAAGTCTGTCAAAACGTTATTAAGAGATACGCCATCAATTATCCACAAAAATACCTGTGACTAACTACTAGTCAATTAAAATTAAAAGTCAATTTTTCTAATTCTCTATGTTTGTCTGCGATTGACTACCGCGTAGGGGACCCTAGGAGGTAACGCTTTCGATATTTTTTCGATTGTTCGTCTGGGTGTTTTAAACTTTTCCGTTTCTTGTTAATATAATGTATTACGTTGATGGGAATTAAGGCGATCACGTATTACATACTTATGATTTCTGACGCTGACATTTCGATCAGGTTGCACTGGCCGTGGTCACAGGCCGACAACCTGTGTTACGGCTATGTAATAACTTTCAAATACGTGATTCGTTAATTCCCGTCAACATAATTATATTATGTGTATGTATTTAAAAAAAATATATGTGTTCTAGAACTTGTAGTACATTACAAGCTATGCTTAGTTTGGATTACATATAGCTTAGAGATTGCAAACCGCATCCGGCAGATCCGGCATCATTAGATTAGAGATTGCAATCCAGAAAACCGGATCCGGCATCATTAAACGTCAGCCGGATCCGGTACCATTTCACCGGATCTGGTCATCGGATCCAGGAAAAAAAACGACTCTAACTTTTGGAAGTATTTCTACGCATTGTTACTTCTGCAGTCACTACCGCACCTTGCGCGTGCCCAACCTTATTCCACATTAAATTGCAAGTCCACAACCGACAAGAATAGAAGCTGAAAGGGTCTTTGTAACCGCTGGCTATATTGAAGTAATATAAGTTACATTTGAATAATTTTAACTGACGGTCATGCATGAACTCTAGAAAGACTTAATTTAATTGACATTAATATTACTAATACGAACACTAAGATATATTTACATGAGGTATTACATTTTAATTGTTCGTTACAAGGACGAAAAAAGTTAAAGTGTGTAAATGGTATTTTTTTATAAATTTATGATAACTCCTTAAACCTCTTTTATACAGTACATATTGCTACCAACCAAAAAATGTTATGATGTGCCAATTTCAATCCGCTTGGATCCGGGCGGATCCGGTCGGATTGGTGAATGTACCAGCCGGATCCGGCCATATTAAAATTTATGCTGGATTGCAATCCCTAATAACGCTGTATAATATCTAAGCATATTGTTAATATAAAATATAATTAATCACATTTCTTTTTTCAAATTTTAAGAACCACTTTAAATATATCTTTATACACACAAAGTACACTCGTAGTACAGGTTCAAGAAATATCAAATTAATAAGCTCAATAACCTCTTCTCATAGTATTATTATTAGGGCGCATCCCCCACTCGATATACTTAGTAAATCAAACAGGCAACAAGCATAGTTGTGACTGAGGCCGGCAGCACTCGCGTGCCACTTTGACATGTTTGTTGTTGACATTTGATGCACGTGTACTTAACTGCAATCATCACTGATATTGTCTGTCGATCACGTACTATTTGTACACATTGTACAATCCTCGTGTACACTCCTCGACAAAACCACGCAATTGGTTCATGCCTAGCTTGTTGTTTTTTTTCCTATCCAACCTTGTCATTTTTCATGGAAACAGTTGACCCGTCAATATTGCCCGGCTCGAATCACGATAAAAATTAATACACTATTAAGTAATTTATAAAAATAAAGCATAATCAAGAAAAGGAAAAAATAAAAAAAACCTTTATTTGTATTATAATATTGGTAGTGGGAGAAATGGGAGTGATAGTTTTGTCCAGCCCTACATTATTATATCTTAGGATCGCGACGGACTGATGGATTTATGACTTTTCAGCTGAAAATTGCCCTTAAGTCTACCATTCTCTTCTTTTATACAGTTAAAAAAATGGTGATAATCTTGTAAACTAGTTGTTAACAGACCTGTGAGTCCAGACCAGACCTCTGTCAGTAAAGCTAGTACAAAGCACTACTTCCAATGACCGATCGAACTTGACTGTCGGTCCTCTCGTTCTTGGCAAAATTTTGATCATGTAAAATGTAAGATTCTATCTTTTTTTATTTATTTACATTTACATTAGAGTGTAAAGAGAAATAATGTGTTTCCACCTTCATACAGTTATACAGAAGTCCCACTCTGCCAAAATGTTTAAATAAATAGCAACTCTTGTTCCGAAACAATAAAGTCGCAATTCAGGTCGCACAGTACTAATTACCTACATTTATATTCACCTAGAAGTTACCTCTTTTTCTATCGCGTCACTCTTATTTGTTCTAAGGCCCCGTTTACGCAGACGCGGAGCGTTGCGCGGCGCGTCGTGCGGGGCGTCGCGCGGTGCGTTGAAATATCAATCTTATTTCGTTGAAATATCAATCTTATTTCGTTGAAATATCAATCTTATTTTTGCAGTAATAAGATTGATATTTCAACGCACCGCGCAACGCCCCGCGTCTGCGTAAACGGGGCCTAAGCATCGAACTAATGTGTGGCTCGGACGGCGTGCGGCAGATCACTGAATTTAGGCACGAAAAGTCGACCCCGCCCTGTACTTGTAGCTTTATTAGCTTAGACTGCGGAGTGGACCTGGCGCTGCCTATGTTGAGACATGAACAATGCAAAGCAAAAAACGAAGGGAAGGGTTCTGGAATCTTGTTTTATCATGCCTAGACCTTGGTCTGCGATTTGAACATTGTCAATTCACTTTAGGACCTAACTAAAGAATCTGAAATAACACGTCCTGTTAAAAGGTGGCGACCTAAACTGTTAGTAGAAATTCATTAAAAAAGTCATAAAACAAAATTTCCGGAAACGAGTAACTGGTTGCGTCACTCTACGTCACAATAAGTGTTTAGTTTGTACGCTTTCTTTGTTTTAATTTATAAATAGAAGCCTTAATTGTAATACCAAAATCTGTAATAGTTTCACCTTGAAAACGTTAAAAATTAACTTATATTTGTGTTCTTAGCTAGTCTATAATGAATTTTAATGACATATTAATTACAAGGCGTGAATGCCTAACGTCTTTTTGCTAATAGTCTTCCAAAAAACTCAATCTTTATTGGAACAACTTTTTAACTCCCGACGCAAAAAAGGGGTATTGTAAGTTTGACGTGTCTGTGTGTCTGTCTGTGGCATCGTAGCTCCCAAACGAATGGAACGATTTAAGTAGGTTTTTTTTTCTTTGAAAGGTAACTTGATCGAGAATGTTCTTAAATATAATTCAAGATAATCTGTTCGGCTGTTCGAAGATCATCAGCTCTTTTCATCAGAATTTTAAATTAATTTTATTTGCATTTACAAAGCTGCTTTGGGACAGCGCTATGTAGTTTCAAATAAGCATAGCTTGTACTACGAGTTCTAAAACGCATATACACACATTAACAGAAACATCCAGACAGATATAATATATTATACAAAAGGTATATCCTTGCATCAAGTTTTTGCACTGAGCTGGAATCGAATCCTCGACCTTACAATTGAATGTTCAACCGGCGCACCAAAGAGTTCGTCATTACCTGTGGCATTCGTTTTTGAAGTAAGCATGCCTTGTTTATTCACCTAGTATTACATAAGTTCTGTTCAGATATTCCTAAGGCCATTCCGATAGTAGTTTTTTTTTGTCCCTATAGGCACTTTCACAAAAAATTTAAAATACCCCCGACTCGAAAATCTCTGCATCGTTTGGAAAAGAGCTAATGATCTTCGAACGGCTGAAAAGATTTTCCTGAATTGTAGTTAAAACACTCGATCAAGTCTCCTTGACTCGAGCGAGAGTGTTTTTTGCTGTTGCTCTTAAAAAAAAAGAACTAAATCAAAATCGGTTCATCCGTTTAGGAGCCACCATGCCACAGACAGACACACAGATATGGTAAACACGTCAAATATACTAGTGATGTCCCGGATCGTTAAGAATGTATATCCACGGTACGAATACGGATTATTATTGTCTAGATCCGCGAATACGGATACGAACCTCAATTATTTTAGTCAGTTGGTGTAACCTTTTAATATATTCATATGGTTATGGATTAGGAACACAACATTTTTCGACTTGCAAGGCGCTTGTTTTTTAAATTAATTAATTAAATATACATATCACACAGCTTTTAGGTATGATCATATTGTAAAGATAGTTTAGTTAACAATAACTACCTTGTAACTATTAATAGTATTGATAACTTACCATAATTAATTTATAAATATACCGTAAATCTGGGTAACATCTTCTTTTCTTTCCTTTTTTTTTACATTGGACCTTTTATGAGACAACTAGCAGCGCCCCGCAGCAGCACCCCGCCGTTTCACCCGCGTCTCTAGCTATCTACATACCAAGTTTCATCGCAATCGGTTCAGTGGTATTTGCGTGAAAGAGTAACAAACATCCATCCATACATCTATCCATCCAAACTTTCACATTTATAATATTAGAAGGATTAGTAGGATTTGCTATGACAATAATATTCGTATAGAAAAACTACTATATATAATACTATACTACATACTATAATACAGTGATTGATTTAAGTGGTCTTTAGACATTGTTAATAAAAAATATATTGAAACATTTATAAATGATGTGCGAATCCTGAGATATAAATATAAACAGAAAAAAGTTACACTGACTTTGGGGTAACATTGGACCGCCATTTTTTAATACCCTTTAAAGCCATTTAGTTGTGTTGTTTGATAATAAAAATAACATCAGACCATATTAAATCTTAATAAAAATTATCAACCTAACATTTAAACAGAGTGCCGCACATAATTTGTAGTCACCAGGTCAAGAAAGCAAAAAAAAAACTGTCAGTCGTAGGATTGCACGTCAGAAGTGAAAACACATTTTGAAAGATTATTTAATAAGGAGCTGACAAAACTCCATGTTTAGATTAGCGCCCTCTAGTGGATCTATACCATAAATACATAAGTATATATCAAACTACAGAAGTATCGCGCGGAATCCACAGATGGCGTAAAAATATTTTTTTAAATATAAGAAACTCGGCTCCGTCTTACGAATTTTCGATCAGGTCACGTGTCCTGACGCGAGTTTAACATTTTTTATCCATACCAAAAAGTGCACAATGCCGCTAAAGAAGTTTTCACTTCAAAAATTCTAATAAATAATTTAAAAACGCTTCTTATCCCTTGCAGTTTCCAGCCTTTTTAAAAATATAACAGATTTTTATGAATTTAATTGTTTTAATTAAAACGTGTCTACTATATTGTCAAATTCATACAATACATACTCTTTTGTTTTTTGAAGAAAAACTTGTATGTTTTATTAAAACTTGTAGAGCGAAATGCTTTAAAAAACATAAGGAGTTTACAAGTGTAATGAATCGTAAATTCATAAGGTAAATCAATAAATCAAAAAAGCAGGGCTCAAGTTCTTGATCTCAAGATTGACATCAGGTGGCACGCTCTCAATACTATGTAGTTTAATAATTAACAACAATCTTGAGATGCTATTAATAGCTTGAGAGCGTATCAGCTGAGATTGCTCTTAAGCTCGATCTTGAGTACGATTTCTTGTTATAAAAAGACAACTCCCGCATTAGGAATTACTCCTGTGTCGCAGGGGACTTTACAAACATACAAACATCGGACACAAAGAACACCCAGACTCGGGTGGGAATCGAACCCACGATCTGTGGCATAGCAATCAGGGTCACTAACCACTAGACCAAGCCAACAGGATATTAATACGGGCCTAAATGCGTGTTGTATCATACAAAGTTTTTCATTGTCATTGACATATATATTACCATTATTTATATAAACTTGTGCAAGGACATGAATTCAGATCTAATCTAAATGATAAAACTTGATAATAAGAGATTTAACATAACCATCACATGAATCACTAGATCACTACAAGCAGTGACGGAATTACATAGGACAATAATATTATAAGTAGTTTGGTTTACCCACGCATAACACTCGAATTCACTTTCTAAAATTTACTTAAATTTATTAGATACTCCCGAATTACTACTACTTTTTTAAATGCCATTTTTTTATTAATTATTTCTTAACTGTCAAATGCTATTCTTACCGGCAAAGGGAATAGCTAGATCAGGGTTTCCCAAACTTTTAAGGATACGGAACACTCATGAAATCCCTATAATTTCATGGAAGCCTACATTCATGGGCATACCCTGTTTTTTATTTCTCCCGCGCTTGTTTTAGCCTCCCCGGGGCAGGTGGGGGGAGGGGGGTTAAGATGTCACTCAAACAATAATTAACTAACTTAATAGGAACGTAAGCATATGGTATCAGGGGTGAACGAGGGTGGGTCAGCTGCTCTTTTATGTTCGACAGTTGTGTGAGCATATCTGGGGTAGCATAGTCTGGGCCGCGTATATAGAACAGAGTCCCCGCAGGTTGAGACGAACTGAATTAGTATTTCCAGGCAATAAACACGCGTAAATGCTACCTCAGACGGTGGCGTACTGCGGTAGGGTATCTAAGTTAATACGCATTAAGATGTACTAGAAACCCTCATTCTATTCGTCGCTTGAAAGACGTATTTGCGAAGGATTTCTTACACCCACACCCATAAAAGAAAAAAGTAGGTAAGAAGTAACCTAACTTTGGATAAAATAAATAATTTAGCTGAAACCTGGGCACCTTTTCCACGGAACGCTTGGGTTCCGCGGAACCCACTTTGGGAAGCGCTGATCTAGATTACCGTCCAAACACTGGGCGTCACTCGGCCTGTTTTATTATTAACTCTTGAGAGAAAGATATTGTTACAATAATGTTGGTTGTTGAGTATTTTAAAGAATTGGATGAGAAAAATAAACTTCACTTTTTTAAGTTTTGTTGTCTAGGATTACTTTGAGCCATTCAGCCTTACAATTGTGGTTTATCTATGGTAGCATTCCAGTCCAGCAGTATTTACTTGCTGGACATTTGAGATATTTATTACTTAAGTTTACCAAAAAAGATAATCAGTAATAAAATAATAATATCTGAATGTATTTAAAAATGAAATTTATAGGTATGTTTAATTTAATAAAGAGAATAATAATAACTTGCCACATCTCACACACGACCGTCTCATCCCAAACTAGGCAGACCCTGTAATAGCACAGGGTCTGCCTAGTTTGGGACCGGACGGTAGTATGTTTATCAGCAGTCTGGCTACCATAGGGTAACCAGACTGCTGATAAACATACTTATATATTTCTAAATACACACATATTATAGATAAATTATACCATAAAGGAGACCATCCCGGTCTGTATCCCCGAAGGGGTAGGTCTACCTTATTAAACACCCATATTTTGCAAATTATAATAATTTTGGTCCCACTCACGTGATAAGGAGCAAGCTATTACCATCAATGGGACAATTTGGCAATTAAAGATGGAAAATTGGGAGTATATTGAAAGGGAACGGTAAGTAAGAAGGGAAGACAATAAAAGAAGACCTACATTTATAAACATATTAACCCAACTTGTCTTTCTAACTCACCTTAATATATATTGTGTTATTCGTGGGAGAGCCATGCTTCGACACGTATAGGCCGGCTCCACCGGAGTGAAACCACGGTCTCACAGAAAAACGGTAGTGAAACTATGCTTGCATTGCTCGCCGCCGCGTGAGTGAGGTTACCGGAGGCCCTAACCCTTCCCTATTCCCGCTCTTCCCTCCTCTCCCCCCTCTCCCCCTCTTCACCCTTAAAGCCCGGGAACTCACTTGTGACTTCTTGAGTTGCAGGTGTCCATGGGCGACGGTAGTCACTTACCATCAGGTGACCCGTCTACTCGTAAGACAGATGGTAATGTTCTGTTTTATTAAATAAATTACTTTCAAAATACTTTATTTATTTATTTATAACCGTACACTATCTTTACAGGATTTTTAAGCCTTATGCATTAGGTGGTTAAATATTTCTAGATGTAGGTACCTAACTTAATTCTATTTATCATTTAAAATCATACCGTACCATAATCTATACCACACTTAATTTTATCAACACAATGTTAGCGTCATACTCTGTTATATTTCTGGTATGCAATAATAACCATTTAAAATTCAGACAATATGTTAGTGTTATTTAAAGCCCACGCAACTATAAATATACTTTCCTTATCAGCAACATATATTGATGTAACCACGACATAATAGTCAGTGTATTATTAATGAAGCGTACGAATTGTGGTTTTAATTTGGGATAAAATAAAATGTGGAACTCACTTGTGTATTTCGGGGAGGCCGGACCGGTTTTAGACCCTACGGGCGCCTTTTATCAAGCGGTGACGCGAGCTGACGTCGGTGTCATGCGCCGATCGACGATGATGAGTGATCACTGCTGATGGTTTCGGAACCCGTCTGAAAACCCCTACAGAACAGACACACAAGCCTATACATATCTTACCAGTACCAATAACATAATGGTAAAACCGTATATCGGGATAGAAACGAATAAAAATACAGGTTGTGACGTAGGTAGGTACTCTATGTCTAAAATAAGTAGGCCGCCGCCGCGCCGGAACGCTGGCTTTGTCTATTACCTAGGCAGGATCCAGACACGCCTAAATATCACCCCTTTGTGAGAGGCCTACTGGGGGTGGACCGGTGGAGGTAATAGCATATTAATTTACAAACATATACTGACGCATGTATCCCCAAAGGGGTATGCTGAAGCGTATTAAACATATGCGCCCCTGACCTGCTTTAGCTATAACCCGTCCTTATAAGCAATGTCCTTTTCCTTCCATTACTATTCCTTATACTTTCTTTTATTTCTACTTATACTAACTTTTAAACTTTCGCGTACCATTATATACTTAATTACATATGTATTTATACGGGAATTAACGCGATCACGAAGTAGTTATTACACATGCATACCTCTGGACTACTGAACCAGTCAGCCTGTGACCACGGCCAGTGCAACCTGGTCAAAACGTCAGGCAATTCAGAGGTAATATAACCGTGCCTGGCGTGAACACATTGACATGTCGACTTGCATGTTTTTTTTTTTATTGGCATAATACCTCCTACGCATTAGGAATTCATATGAAAAAAAAAATACAGTTTCAAATATACATAAATTTTGGAGAAATCGAATTTGGAAACATGTTGACATTTCGCATTTTAACGTGTCTAACTTGACAAAAACTCATGTCAAATTAACGATTTACATGATTTTGTGAATGAACATTGATATTTTCTTATATCAACTTACACTCGGTCACCAAAAAAATGTTCGTTACTTGAAATCTCAACATATACATTTAACCTCAAAACTTAAAAATGGCCACGCTGAAAAATAGCAATTTTAGACATGTCAACATATTCATGCCAGCCACGGATTATACCTATTTCATGATTGCGTTAATTCCTACTTAAACCTTTCACTTTCAAAATACACCCAATTTACCCATCTTTAATTCCCAAAGTTGCCAATTGCAGTAAAAGGCTTGCCTCCTATTACGTTAGTGGTAACAAATTATAGTGTGTGTTTAATATGTATGTATAGCACAACATATACAATATATGTATAACAACCCCCTTACTGTGAATATCGACTCACAGCTCAACTAACACAAATACATTTATATGTATTACTAGCCGTATCCCGTACCCTAACTGTCATAGCGTGATGTTCAATAGCCTATAACTTTCCTCAAGAATTAGGCTCTTCGGGAAAAAAGACTTTTTCAGATCAGACTAGCGCGAGATTAGCGCGTTCAAGCAAAAAAACGAACTTTTCAGCTTATTATTGTGTAGTAATGAATCTATACTATTGTTACGAGCTGAGGTTCTTGATTAGAAACGTACACCAATTTATTACCAAAATAGATGCAATTTATTTTAATAATTCTCAAATAACACAATTATAATTAATTATCATTATTTAAATTTTCACTTGTACTTCGCACTAATCGCACTTGTTCACTCGCAGTATCGCTCAACTAGAACTGAATTAATACTGCAATGCAACTGCCCTTTCATACTCCGAACGAAATTTCATAGAGAATTCGTAACATTTTCCGAAAACTCGAAACCATTCTGGAATTTTCTAATACATACTGGGGAAATCCTATAAATGGACTACTAGTTCCGTTTATTTCCAAAAGATGCGTGCGTTTCAATTTAGGTAATCGTAACCCTCCTATACTCGACAATAGATGGCGCCCGCAGGTCTTTTAGGCTTTCGTAACACTATTAATAAACTCTTCAGCTTTATTATACAGGGTGTATCTGACAATGAATCACTTACTTAAATCACTGATAGGGCATGACTCTAGCATGCAGTAACAAACAATTTTTTGGAAAAAAATAACTATGTTTACTAGTTACGACCGTTTAAAATTCCAGGTATTATTACCACCATTTCTAAAAAAAAACAGGTGGAATGTGTCAAGTTAAAGATTTTAATTCATATATATTAGTGTTCCATCGTCATATACATTCAATATAATAAAGCTAAAGAGTTCTTTCGTCGTGTAATCTTTGGAACTACCAGTCAGAATAGAAAAAAATCATAGTATTACCTGGAATGTAAATATTGCAAGTGGGTTGTCTGATCAATACTGATATTCTAATATTAGATATCCCGGAAGTCCTTTCCTGGCTGTGAGCTAGCTTGTTCAGGGCGAGGTTTATTAGGTCATACGTAAGACTTAAATGACAAAGGTTATTTATTTATATTGTTTAAAAGGGAGCAAGTCTATGATTATAGACATATAGATGTTATATATTGACTTGATTATTAATAACGAATTTTTACTAAGAGTTAGTAATTGTAATTTTGAAACTCACTCAATCTTTAATCTAAAGATTTTTGATTTTAAATATTATTGGAATTGACTGTACGTTTGTAATCCCACTAATATTATAAATGTGAAAGTTTGGATGGATGGATGTTTGTTACTCTTTCACGCAAAAACTACTAAACCGATTGGGATGTAGATAGCTTTTTATCCAGATATTCCCACGGCATCAGGACTTACGCGGGTGAAACCGCGGGGCGCAGCTAGTAATAAATATAATCTATGAATAATAGAATTGCCTTGTGATACAATTTTTTTAACTTCAGAATTTTTAAACAATATTTAGACAGGCGCTAAGGAGCCGTGACCAAATACTTATCTAATAAATTCTTTTAGCAAATGTTGAGAAAAATAATGTATTTCTGTGGCAGCCATTTATAAGGTGGCTCTCCAGTTCAAGAACTAGACGACTTTCAAGAAAAGAGCGTACTCCCATCTCAAAGGCCGGGAACGCACTTGTGACTCTTGAGTTGCAGGTGTCCATGGGCGACGGTAGTCACTTACCATCAGGTGTTCCGTCTGCTCGTTTGTCCCCTATAATATAAAAAAAGAAGAAATCAACTGTGTCTTCCTACAATTCAATTATGCCCCTTATCTCCTCTACTTTTCTTTTTTACGATCTAAAATCATACATTATCAAACGGTCTGACAAAGCATTCTAATTATGTCTTCATGAGAATATAATCTTGGTACTAACGTAAAATATCACCAAACATTAATCTGCAAAACTACACCTAAAGTAATACTAAACACAGTTTATAATTGATTGGCAATCTGACACGTGCAGCTTAATAAGTAAGAGTCAAATCCAATCGAAATTAAACCTTGATGCACATCAATAGAGTTGTTAATGACTTTATTTGGTTTTACAATTTGTTAGCTCAATTATTCATAGCTAGGCTTCCGCTCTGGCAGTTCCCGTTGTAAGCAATACCAACGTCGTTCAATGTTGCCACGTGTTAAATCAATAAACTAGTATTCTTTATTAAGTGGAACTTGTTTACGTATTTGAATACTTAAACAATTTCCACTAAATAAACAATACTACAATGAGGTGTGGAATATGTATGTAAAAATGGGTATGAGATACAATAACATTTATGAATTTAGTTATGTTTTGTTATTGTGTAATGAATTGGCTGCCCAAAAAGGAGTGGGTTTTCCGGGTTCATGAATGTATGTGAGTTTCTTTACTCCACCGTAACTTCTAAATGCCTGAACATATTTGTATGTATAGGGTGTCGTTAGAATCCTTACGTCGTCGTCGTCTCGATGGACACTGGCTTTATGTTTTTTGGATAATTCTTTAAAAAAAAACCGGCTTCAACAAAAAAAAACTATTCCATAAAAGACTTATATATGGTTTTCTCATGAATGGCATTTTCAGAACTGGACCAAATTGAAATGGGACCACACGGGAAGCACCAGCTTTCAAATAAAAGAATCATCAAAATCGGTTTACCCAGTCAAAAGTTCTGAGGTAACAAACATAAAAAAAAAAACATACAGTCGAATTGAGAACCTCCTCCTTTTTTGAAGATATGGCTATGTGGCGCACATAATTCTTTTTTGACAAGGCATTTTTTTTTACTAGTAACTTGTTTTATATGTAGTACCTTGTTAAAGTAAATAATAATAATAATAACCTCACACAACTCACACACGGCCGTCTGATTCCAAACTAAACTGAACTTGTACTATTCTAACCAGACTGCTTATAAACATACTTATATATATTTTTAAATACATACATACATATTATAGATAAATTACACTCAGACACAGAACAAATGATCATGGTCATCACACAATTATTTGTCCTGGGTGGGAATCGAACCCACGACCTCTGGCTCAGCAGTCAGGGTCACTAACCACTAGATCAACAGGCCAGTAAATGACAATATTAATAAAACTGTGATTTCCCAGAGGTCGACAGTCGAACTTCATTTAATATTATTGATACACTAAAGCTTGCCAATAGCTACAAAAAAAATGAAAAGAGAAATAAATTATAATTTAGAAAAAACTAAAAAAACACGCTTTTATAGTAAAATGAATTAAAAAGTTAAACTGACGATGGAGTCGTGGCTCCATCATCAGTCCATCGTTACCGAACCCAAACTGTGGGACTCGTCAACGGATCAAATGAGTCCAAACTCGAGGGGTTCAAAATAAAATTCGGAAGGTTTTATATTAATAAGTAATTTAGGGCTATTTTTCTTGTGATTGTACTACTAAATGATACCCTATAAAAAAGTCAAATCTTTCTATGTATCTGTATTTTCCTAATAAATTTATTAAAAATTATTTTCCAAAACTGCAACAATCCGAAATAATTTAATATCCATTACTGTATCATAAACCGGTATAATATTATTTATATATTCGTATTTGTATCCACATCCGAAATTTCATATCCGTAACATCCCTGATTTGTTCTATTATAAGCTTCAATAGCTAATAAATCCTTTCAGGCTTCTTTTCTTCTCAGTTCTTCTTAGAATTTTACTGAATTACTCATGTATCTAGTATAAAACAAAGTCCCATCTCGCGCCATTGTCCCTCTGCACGCTTAGATCTTAGATCTTTTAAACTAAGCAACGGATTTTAATGCTGTTTTCATTAAAAGACGAAGTGATTCATGAGGGAAGTTTAGGTGTATAATTTTAAATAGCTGTAATATGACGATGATTGTTAAAGAAGTCGGAAAAAAACCGTGGCGGTTTATTTGTGGTTTATAAAACCGTCTTCAATAAGTCTTAAAATGTATTTATTTTTAAAGACATGTTATTATTTAACAAAAGGAACTCCAAGACTTTTGTTAGTTATAACAATTATCAAGCAGGAAACCCGTTCCGTACCTACTGATTACCGTACACAGTACACCACAAATTAATATAACTGTTTTCACAACTTGTTTGCGATAAGCAATAGGATGGTTCGTTATATTGTTTGAACTTGTTCCTAATAAAATTTGTTATTGATAACAGTGTGAGTAAAGTTGCTGATTGCTGTTTGTTCTTTAGCTTTTAGTTGTAACTATGTTTTATTTTAGACATCGCATCAGCTGAGTTGGCTCTTTTGACAGTCCGCAGTGGATGAAGGCCTCTCCTCATCAATTCTAGTTATTTTCTTTAGGTGGTCGGTTTATCTGGCAGGACGCGGGGTTGATCCTCGCCTATGTTTCTCCATTGTATTTATTGTGATAAAAATTTAAGTATTTTGAATGAAATACGCAAACATTATTACGCAATATTAAGAAATAGAAAAAAAAAATATTCTGGATAAGAATAATATGTAGCTCAGTTCTACGAATTTGCAGGAAACCTTTGTGGGGAATGGGTGAATGACCAACACAAAGGGCAAGTGGGTGAAAAAATTAAAATCAATAGTTATGTAATTATTCTTTATTATTAAAAAAACAGTGACAACAATTAAATTTAAAAAAAATGTTTGTACCCCTTTCTTGCCTTAATTAGTTTTTGTTGCTTAACTTATTCATAACTAATAGATAATAACAATGAACAATACCGCATACCGACAACTTTATTTAGTATATTTACCAAAAGGTCTTCACGAAGCGAAACAATTTTAAAACCTTCAGTTTAACAATTAAAAAACAATCGAAGTTACACTGTGAATAGAGTTTAAAAAAGTGCATTTATTAACAATAGTGTAATTTAATAACAAATGCTTAGATACAAGTGTCTAGATGAGACATTAATATTTTTAAAGGACATTGCCCATTTCAGTATGAAAATCAGTTTCACACTTTTTTATGCAGCCTGCACTGAGTATTATCTGAAATTTAAACGAATATTGTAACATAACTTGGGGTTATTGAGAAATTAAATGCCTATATTAGGTTAAAAAATAACAACGATAAGTACGATAACAACAACGAGAAAATATTGTGACACTGACGTTAGAGTTTTTTTTTAATAATGTTTGTGGCATCATGTTTTTGACAGAGATACCATGTATAAATTAAGGCAAAACTAATACTGAAGTATACATTCACTACATAAACTACGACTACATACACGAAATAATAAGATTACTAAACTGAACTGAATTATTATTTAACCATTTTATTTTAAAACGATGTTTATTTGAATTCAACCATTAATGGTTTATTTTATAAAATAGCAACATTTCACTTAAAATGGCAACGGTTATTGATTCAAGTTTTTGTCCTTGTAAGATTTAATTTCAAACCCCAAGTTCTATAGAAGAGATTTAGCGTCGAAAAGTCACATTAAAATCAATAATTTCTTTAACGTTTGAAATAACGACGCGAACGTCTAAAAGTGAAATCATGAATGGGCATCCTCCTTTTCAATTAACATTAAAGTTTTTTTTTTTGTAATTAGTAGCTAGATTCGAGACAGGCGTTACGGTGACGGTAGTGCGCTAGCCGCGCGGAGCCCTATTTTCAACATTAAATAAAAACTATTAACAATAGAGGTCAAGTTCCGGGAATCGACACTTTTTTTTTTGGAAATTTCCTCTTCGTTCAGAATTATTTGTTTCATTTCTCTAGCACTAATACCTTTTGAGTTATTCCCGAACGAATGTTTTGGAAGCTTTAATTGTTTATAACCTTTGCAATTGTTAAAGTGCGGGTTTGAAATTTATGCACATTTTTCTAGACGTCATTACGAATCCAAAGAGCTATCGCACGTATTTTAATTCGCAGTATCAAGAACTAACACGTTTATCAACTTGTTGACTATAATAACAAACTGTAAATTTATTAACACTCAGACGGTAATAATAAAAAATAGAGGTACCTATTATGTATTTCTATTATTGTTTTTTAATAAGCAAATTTACATCCGGAACAAGTTAATATATTTTATGTCCTACTAATATTATAAACGTGAAAGTTTGTGATGATGTATGTATGTATGGATGTTTGTTACTCTTTCACGCCAAAACTACTGAAGCGATTGCGATGAAACTTGGTATGTATAGCTGGAGACCTGAATTAACATATAGGCTTCCCGATATTTCCACGGGATCTGGACTTACGCGGGTGAAACCGCGGGACGCTGCTAGTACTTTATATAACATTCTTATAATACGGAGCACTATAATTGTACAATAAAAAACCTTAGGTATATTATTATGTTCCATAACACAGTGACCTTACTGCAAACTTGCAAAGATGGCCGATCGATGACCTTGACTTTGGCGAACGGTTTGACAAGCTTGACCTTGAATAATGACAGTGTATGAGATTTTGCGATTTGAAAACAGAACATTATGTACCTACAACATCATCAGCATTAGTCATCACTTTTTAATGTTTACTTCGTTTTAATCTGTACAAAAGTGATGATGAGTGTAACTGAATAATTAAAAAATAATATTAGCTAATGGAATTGGACGAATGGATGCCAATATAGACCCTAACATCTATGACAAATGATTTAAGTAGCATCGCGGTGACACTTGCGTTCGTGGCTGAACAGGCCGATCCGGGAGTTGATTCCTCGACCGCACGCGGGGCGTTTGAATGAGCTCCCTTGTTGTTTGGGGTTGACGGCTCGCTCGTGACGCTGCATGCGTTTTTTCTTCAAGAGTTCGAACCAGGTTTTTTCATGGTTCGACTGGCCTTCATGGACAAGACTACGACGCTTGCCTCTGTCTTCGGATAGCACTACCCATTGATCGCTAGGGATGTTGAATGCGATCATATCGCGCTTAGCGCAGTCTTTAAAGCGCAACATGGGACGGCCAATGGACGTTTTTGCGTCTGCGATCTCTCCTAGTAAAATTTTACTCGGCATGCGGGACTGTTCCATGCGATATGCACATGTCCAAGCCACCTTCAGCGTCTCTGTTTGAGCGTGGCCGTGATACTGGGAAGTTGCGCCGCACCTAGAACAGATTCGTTTATATTCCCTTCGTTGAAATTCCCTGACTCATACGCTAGTATAAACTGTGTGTGTGGCTCTTGCAGCCAGTGTCTTCTACATCATTCATGGTAAGGTTAATTCGGGTTTAACAAGAAAACTAGTAGTGTGTGATACTATCAGTAGGTTTGTTTTCGGAGTGGTTTCATGTTGATAATGCATCTACGCGTGGAATTACCTATTACCCGCATTAAATACCCGCTATCATCTGATCACAAATCCGATGTTTAAGCCATTATTGGAATTAATTCCTGTTTGCTGGTCCGGAGTGCAATAGGGTAAATACACATATAAATTGCGTTAATCGTTTTTGTTTTCTTTACAATCTTTGAAGGCTTAAGCGGTCCCTAGACGATCATGCGGCATGTCATGCGTTACGTGCTGTCATGCATGCATGACCGTTGTATTGATTGATGCGAATGACATGCAAACTACGTGCATGACATGCAAACTACGTGCTGGCAGTTGATTGACAATTCCTTTTATTTTATAACTTTATTAATTTATAAATCTGCCTTTGACAATGACAATACCATACAAGCGCAGAAGACCTCTTCACTGTACTATCTATATCAAATGAATAAAATGATTATACCAATTGAAATATCATGCTGCATGACAGGCTCTCAATATGTCCTTCATGCAGCATGGTGATTCAGCATGTCATGCCGCATGATCGTCTAGGGACCGCTTTATATTTTTAATTATGATATCAATTTGTCTAATTGCAACAAATATATGTTCGTAAAGAGAGTGCCAAAAATGTGATTTCATTGTTATTAGTCTACAAAGATTCGAAATTCAAGACTAATTAAATTTAATTATAAAACAATTTCAGGGTTTTGAATTTTTACGCTCTCTGTTTATTACAGTGCTGCTATTATTATATTAAAAAGAAAATAAAATAAAAAATGATTGGATATCAAATAAATATTTAATTGGTATCATTGTTTTACCACAACTTACTTACGTGGGAGAGCCATGCTTCGGCACTTATGGGCCGGCTCGACTTCGCTCGATACCACGGCCTTACAGAAAACCGGCAGTGAAGCAATGTTGCATTGCATTTCGCCGCGTAAATGAGGTTACCGGAGGCCCTAACCCTCCCCTCTTCCCACTCTTCCCCCCCTCCCCCTCTTCTCCTACTCCCATCTTAAAGGGCGGCAATGCACTTGTGACTCTCGAGTTACAAGTGCCCATGGGCGGCGGTAGTCATTTACCATCAGGTGACCCGTCTGCTCGTTTGCCAACGATACCATAAAAATATATATATCACATTGTTATGAATTTCATTGTTATTATTTTATTAAGTAGAGCTAAGATACTAGTGACATAATATTAGTCACTTCTAGTGATGAGTTCGATTTGACGACTAGCAGAGCCCTAAGCTCTTAACATGACTAAACTCGTTTGCTATTATTTACAGGTGTCTTATTTTCTTTGTAAAAGAGTCGCATTTAAGATTCGACCAAAAATTTTTAAGGGTACAAAAAGATTTCCATAATTTTTTTTTTGTGAAACTAGACATGGACAGCTTAAGTAATTGCTGATCAGAAATTATACTGCTGTTTAGTACTACAGGAAAATTAATTAGAATTTGTGTTGTTGAAAATTAAAATCACCAAACACCGAATACTTTTATTGTATTATGCTTCTTATCGCGTTTATATTTTTACCATACTTCATTATTTATTGCCAAAAAATATGAAGCGTATTTTTTTTTCGCGTTAACAGATTTTTGTATACAAGATCTCTTAATAAGTTACTTTATATCACTGATTATAACAATCCCATGCCTCATTAAAATTACATCTTTGCTTGTCACTCACATTTGCAAAAAACAAGGCTGCAACAAATACTCACACATGAATAGGTTACAACATAATAACAAGTAGGTACTTCATAACAAACAAATTATCATAATAGAAAGACAATAATTGTACTTCATAATTATTAAGATTATAAATAAGTATGTTTTTCCCATTCCTCCCCATTAAAATTACTTTGTAAGACATAAACAAGAAAAAAATTATCTAATATTCTGAGGTCATATACTGGTCCATTGAGCGTCACGATTTTTACGTGGCTTACTGATTTCAATTGCTAAACAAACACACATTTCTTTACTCATCTTCTTCTTCTTTCTTCATTCTTTACTCTTTACGAATCAGTGTTGTCTGTGTATTTTTTGGATTTATTATATTTTTGTGAATGAAAATAGATTGAGTCAGTTCAGTGTTTTATTGTTTGGCTAATGTTTACCACTGTACATGTTGTCTCTATATAGGGCTGCCATCCGTCCGGGTTTCCCCGCATTTGTCCTAGTTTAGAGCGGGGTTTTCAAAAAGCCAGGGGACATTTATAATTGTTAGATGAATCGTTAACAAGCTAATTTTAGTAGGTTTAAATGAAATCGGCGTTTTCTTTAAGGTGTCCCGGAAAGAATCTCGATTTCACCCATGTGTCTGGATTTTTTTAAGTTTTTGTCCGGAGTCGGCAATTTAAGTGATGGCAGGCCAATCTCTAATATTGTTTCTCTTCTACTAGTGCACGTCAGATTTATCCTACACTATAATATTGTTTTCGTAGCGACATGGCAGGTGTTTGGCTATTCGTTCGGTTGATAAATTAATGGAAAATATCTGTCCTACAATTTGTTACTATCGGATACTTTTGTTTACACATGGGACTGATAACACAAATGTGACACAACACACTTGTTTACGCAAATGAAATTTTAAAGAAATATTTCGCTTGCTATTCACAAATTATTCTGAAATCGTATTTATTAGTTGATTGTAAATCTGTCTGTGTGAAATCAGTGTCAAAAATAAATAACATTTACCAATATCCTGACTAAAAATAAATTCGTATAGCATGTCACCGGAAGAAATTAATGTATGTGGAGGAATTCTTTGAAACCAAAAACATCAAATCTATTAATATTTAAAAATACATACATAAAAAGTAAAAATACATAAAATAGGTACTAATTTTATATTATTATAGCCAATATCGCATTAAATTTAATCTTAAAATTTGAATTGATATTTATTAAAATAATAAGGTGCAAGTTTTTTTAAATGTTTCAGTAGGTAGGTAAAATAAAACTCCTGTTGGCTTTAAACAAACACAAAATTAAAATGATTTGTTATATTGCTTAAAAGCGCAAATTAAATATGAGGCCAATGTAACATCTAAAATATAAATAATTAAGCAAAATTACTACTATTTTGTAATGGTAAGTAATGGTAATAATAACTTGACACACCTCACACACGGATGTCTGATCCCAAACTAGGCAGAGCCTGTACAGACTGCTGATAAACATACTTGTATATTTCTAAATACATACATATTACACCCAGACACAGAACAAATGATCATGCTACAATTATTTGTCATGAGTGGGAATCGAACTCACGACCTCTGGCTCAGCAGTCAGGATTACTAATCACTAGACCAACAGGCCAGTCAAATACATAATATCAAGCAAGGAGAGGTAAATTCTGTCTTAATAAATATTTTTCTATATTCATACTTTCGAATTACACAAATAATTCATAATAGTTTTATTTATTCACCACCGCACCGGTCATGTGAAACCAAGTTTGCTGCTTGAATGAACGTCCGACGTTTGGTTACCGTTTTTGCGGTAACGTTTGCACTGTTAAGGTTACTGAACAGTGGGGGTTTGGGGGGGAGGTGTAACCTTGTTTTTAGAAACAATTCGATAACTAACCTGTTTACGAACGTATAATGGATTCAGTAAACGCAAAACGTTTAGGATTCAAGAGTTTTTACGTTTGCGATAGAGCGATTTTGTGTGTCGATGTGTGTTTAAGGTCATATTTACTTAATAGTATTGTATAATTATGTATCTTTTATGCATAAATATGAATTAGGGTTATTTACTTAATATGCGTATTTAATGAGTACATTTTTAAGTGTTAGAACAACGAGAGTTATAATACGTCACGACATTAGAATGAGAAGCAATATCTATATAAAATAAAAAATTACGTGTCACGTTGTTTGTTCGCGATGAACTCCCATACTAATGAACCGATTTTAATGAAATTTGCTTAGTTTGGTCCAACTTGAGAGATAGGATAGTTTTGACGTGATAACGTCTTATAAATCGATGAACGCCGGCTGCACGCACGAAAAAGCATGATTCATTGTCACGTACCGCCTGAGCTGAGCGTGCAAGCGAGAGCGCGGAACAAGCGATAGAGAGGCACGATCGGCCTAAGCGTTCGGCTTGTCACGCATCTATCTCTCTTCCACTGTTTTACTTTACAGACAACCAATTTTTTTATTGCAAATTATCTACTGCTAAGTACACTACACAGCAACGCGTGCCCGGGTAGCTAGTTACGTATAAACTAGTCGGTAACTACACACTAGTAACAACATGACAATCTTGTTTTTACGGGTAGCTAGTTACATATAAAAGAAGCAAATTGACGTGTATCAATCGGTTTTTGTATCATTTTGCAGTTTTTCCGATATAATTACGATTTTAAGTATCCAGCTAATGGTTATTTCAGTGTAGTTACCAAACAAACCTCTCGTTTTGTCAACAATTTTCTCTGTCATTTATGTAATTTTGCTAGTTTAGTTTAGTTTGTGCCCAAAGCCAGATTAAACTCCACTAAGTGTTTCATTATTTAATTTTATGTTTTTTTTGTAATGTTCTCTCCATACAAAACGCATCAACAACATCTACGTAAGCTAACCTTAAAATAAATATCTTTTAAATACCTCAAGGTTTACTCTCCCCGAGTCTCTCACGCCTGCCAAACTCCATAATCGTTAATGTGTAAGCAGCCTAAGAACTGAATTAGTTCAATCACTTAGAGCTATAATTTCACGCCTATTGCAGCCAAGCTTGGGTTATTTTATGCGCATATCGTGTACATTTCCAGTTAGTTTCGTATCAGTAATTAAAAAATACTATATATTTGTATGTAATTTTTACATTTAACCGCTGTCTGTATTAATTAAAATTGGTTTTTTTTTCATCCTTCAATGATGTCGAAAACAGTGTGCACAGCTGTCCGCTACCCTACTCGTATGAGACAATGTCATTGTGTGTCGCTTATAGTTCAGATACGAACACAATTTTGTATGCAAGAAGAACGTGGGTTTTTTATAGATTGCGGTACCTATGACGTGGAAAGGAGATACGTTTGTAATATTCTATTCAATAAGTGCGGTAGAAAACCTGAAAAATCTTACCGCATTTGAAAATAAAAACATGAAATTATCTACAAACTTACAATAAAATTAAGAATGGCGAGTTCTCCCTTCCGAGCCGCCCAACACCCTTCAACCCTTACCTTGACCCGGGGTAACTTTATCATGTCAAATAAAACCCCTGAATCGATAACTTAATTACATAGCTGTCATTGTAAACTAACCATGAACTGTATGTGGTAATGTATGAAGTATGAATGAGGTATGAACCTATGCTAGTATCGGCATCTGCCCTCCGTGATAGCAGTCTGGGCCTTATGACTCTGGCTGACACGCTGGATATATCTGGATATATATTCACAAAAAGTTAACTAGCTCAGTCTTGACTTTATGGCTATCTATTTACTTTCTTAGTAAAGTTATGACTTTATGACTATAAAATCCGACTTCATTGCGACTTGTTTTTACACAGACAATAAACTTGAAGGTATTGTAGTCACACATTACTTAATGGACAAACAACTTTGCAAGAAAAGAGAAAATGATATTGTGTCAGCGGGGGACACAATATCATTTTCTCTTTTCTTGCAAAGTTGCCAGACGTTCCAATTTTAAATCTAAAATAATTGCTCTGAAGTTTTAACATTTATATATTTTTTTTTTCTATTTATTTTATCTAATATTATATATTTGTTATTTTAGTATTCTATTTCCTTGTATATCTTTGCCCGATTAAAACTGTGGCAACCCTCATGTCTAACGCCAAGAATAGCTTTCCTTTTTCGAAAATTTACATTTCCATAGCCTAATATGCCAAAGTAACATTATACACGAGTTACAATTTTGAATATTTCTTATCCGTCGCAACCTACATTTTTGTAATTCTGTAGACAAAAAGTCGAAAGCTTTGCGCGCATCCGCCACTCGGTCCCGCTGCGCGTGAGTTTTCACTTTCGACGGCCGTTGCCCCTTCGGCCAACCTCGGCACACTCTGTCTCAATGGGTCAAGGTCGGAAGACGGGGCTTCGTGTCATACTCTAACCTTCGGAATTAGGACATGACAATCTTGTTTTTTGTACGAATTTATTTTGTGATGATTTTATAGAGTAATATTATTACTGTGCGATTCTGAAATGTGATGGACATCACATTGAGTACTTATATCACTTACTAACTACAATTTTTATTGATGGAGTCCATCATATTCACAGATTAAGAAAATGTAAGCCAAAATTGTAACAAACTTACTTATTATTTTTTAACAGCCGACGCAAAAAGGATAATATAAGTTTAACGTGTGTATCTGTGTGTCTGTCTATAGCATCATAGGTGCTAAACGAATGGACCGACTTGGATTTGGTATTTTTTTCAGTTTTAGTGTTTTTAGCTATAGGTAATTCAAGAAAATCTAATCAGCCGTTCGAAGATCATTAGCTCTTTTCTAATCGTTGAAGGAATTTTTGAATCGGGGATATTAAAAAAAAATATGCTTGTTATTGTGCTCACTTTCGGCACGGCACTAATTGGAGTTGATTCAAAAACTTATTTTAATATCCATAGCCATTCACATGTCGTTGATACCGCAACCTGCCACGGCATGCCAAAGCCTGCCGCGCGCCTTTTCTCCGACGAATGTGAGTGTTATGAGTATTGAAATAAGGTTCAAAATAATTTACACTTACCAAGGTCTGTGCCGTTCGTTGTTATGAGGCGTGAGTAAAATAAAATGGAAAGAGGCATTCCGCAAACTTTATTTTGACCCCACATATAGGTGCAAGCCTATCGCCATCTATCGGGCACTTTACCAAATTCCGAGATGCTTACAAGACTCACAGGACCTCATGACCTCACACTCCAAGAGGGCAAGTTCGAAATAGTATATGTATAAAAACGTACCAGAATGCCAGACATAATATATGTAATACATATTAATTGAAATATATCGGTTTCACGGTCACTTTACGTTAAAATGGCTTATAAATGATAAATGAATTTATTTTTGCAAATAGGTCGTTTTAGAAACTTTTACACGGCGACTTCTTCTTTAAAGCTCATAGGCATTTCCTATGACTAGACTTGAGAAGAAACGCCGAAACAAACTCAAGGATCCAAGTCTGCATAAATTCAAACTGTGAAAGTGCCATGTAGGCGTCTGGATTGGTCTTTATACGAAAGAACCAGTTCGGTTTTGAGCCTACCAGTCACAACACGTAGACTAGGTAAGTCGGTAATCACGGAAATGGCAAGGCCTTTAAAACTTGTAATGAAAAAGTAGAGTGAATAGGTTTCGCTTGGATAGGTGTACCATCTTCGTCTTTATTGTAACTTTTCATCAGATGAGTTGGAAGACAAGGGCCTATTCCTTTATTCAATTAAAAAAATAGATAGATGTACTCATAGGTTACAATATTTTACATTACATTTACTTAATAGCTACTGTAATAATACAGACATTTTGAAGTCGCTCAAGTTTATCAAGTTGGTCCTTGGGGAGATCTGGATAGCTGGCATCTGCATTATCAAGGATAAGAAGAAAGAGTGATTCTGCCAGCGCAATTTTAGTGGCAACCGGAAGGTAGTTACGCAGTCTTCTAAGGGACCCTGCAGATGCAAAAAGTTTCCTACTGACTTCTTGCAATTGTCAATGAATATTCCAAGGTTCTTAACTGTATCTTGGATGGGAATGAGAGCACCATCGCAGCAAATCTGGGGGGGGGTCTACATAAAGGTGATAAGAAGAAGAAAGTTTATTCGAAATTGAGTTAATAAATCTTGAAAAATCTTAATTAATCTAATTATGAAAAATAAATCTTAATGGTATATTCTTTATATTTTAACAATACGCATATAGCTTAATTTTAAATTAATTTCGTACTATATCCTCTAATTTGCTGCAGAATGGAAAAATATCGTGAACGTATAATTAACACACATTCTGACTATTAGGGCTGTCACGTTCAAAATTATTATAAATTAACTATTACTTAAAATACTCTCCAGAGACTGTTTTACTTGTTTCTTTTTATTTATTTAGAAAAGAAACTAGTAGTGCTCTTGTTAATCATAAGCTAAGTTGTAAGTTTTTCATACATACACACGCTAACCAGAGGCGTATTATACACACACATATGGCCATCTATAGTTTGATCCCACACACGTACTAGGGGCAAGCATGTTGCTGTCAAACGGGCAATTTGGAAATTAATGATGGGAAAACTGGGAGAATATTAAAAAGGGAAAGGTAGGTGAGAAGGGAAGGTCATCGAAGGAAAGGGTTATATTTGAAGAGTGTAAACAATAGTTCGAGCAGGTCAGGGTCGTAACTCAAACTGGCTGTTGCCGAGAAGTATGAGCCCTGATAAAATGAAATTTGACGTGAAAATGAAACGACGGGAAACTCCCAAACTTCTGTTTGGAGTGGATATGGATTGAACTCACAACCACTTGTTCCCAAGTCCTATACATAATACACTATAATACCAGCACCGCTTCAAAATAAATATTCATGTATATATTGTGACGAACTCAGGTCTTTTAGATGATTTACACATTGTTTAAACTTAAGACTTAAAATAGTGTGCATCCAAGCTCAGTGCAACAGTGTCTTATGTGTGAGGTACACATTAGAGCTATTTACAATTGAACCCAATAATTCAACCCCGCGTAGGAAACTAAATAGTATATGTGGACATAATGAGGGGTCTACATATACTGTATTACATGAATCTCCTGGCGGTAAAGTTAAGAAAACACAATGATGCGAACACTGTACAGGACCTTATACTTAAATTATACTTAATAGAAGGATGTCAAAGAGTCTGATTCTCTCATTACAACTCACCGTAAAGCTTAACTTAAAAAGACTTAACGACATATATTTTGAGTTCATTGCTCCTGGCTAGGAAGCTTGTTCGGAGTTTTGACAGCCCTACATAATTGTTATCGTTTTTCACTCGAGTTCGTTGAATCTTTAACGTTATGTATTAACCTAATTTTGGTACCTCGGATACTCTAATATACCTACCTGTCAATGAACGACTCCCAACGAAATTCTGCCCCGATAAATAGACATGAATATTCAAAGAACTATTTACGCGATGAAGCAATACTCAATTATGTACAATCTAAAATTTTGAAAAGTTGTAAAATTACGCTCCTTTATGGATATTAAATAGTTATTGTGTGATTAATGTGTAAATAAACTAAGATCGAAAGAGATACTGGTGGGCGGGTGAAACCGCGGGGCGCTGCTAGTTGTGTATAAACTTATCTTCACTACATAGTATAAAACAAAGTCGCTTCCCGCTGTCCGTCTGTCCCTATGTATGCTTACATTTTTAAAACTACGCAACGGAATTGATGCGGTTTTTTTAATAGATAGAGTGATTCAAGGGGAAGGTTTATATGTATAAAACATGCATAATATAGTAGAGAAACACTGATAATTTTAGAGGTTTCTAATGTGATGTCGTAAATAAACACATTTTTTTGCGCTTACATTGCAAACGCTGGCTGAACCCTACGAGATGGATCAAAATAATGTACTACAGTATTGTACACCTGAAAAAGGTTTACAAAAAAGTCCGCGGTGGTATATGTCTATCTCTTAGGGATAACGCACAATAACCATTTTATATCCTTTACTTTTTACGAGAAATTATGGCTTATTCACGAAGTGATTTTAGGCAATACTGCATTAATCCTTATCCAATTAAGTACCTTAAATACGTTGTACATTTAATATAGATCAATATGGCCCTGTACAGCATGCAATTTAAATGAATATTTTCGAAGATATTACAGATTTAATCTAGCGAGGAAAATAACGATTATCACCACATATTATAAAACAAAGTCCCCCGCCGCGTCTAGGTCTGTCTGTCTGTCTGTTCGCGATAAACGGAAAAACTACTGAACGGATTTTCATGCGGTTTTCACCAATGGACAGAGTGATTCAAGAAGTAGGATAATATGTTGTATACATGCATATTATTGTAGAGGAAAGTCGAGAAATTTAAAGATTTGTAATGTCATGTCGTAATAAACATATTTTCGTGCGCTTACATTGCAAACGCCGGCTAAACCTTACGAGATAGATCAAATTAATGTACTATGGAATTGTATATCTTAAAAAAGATCAATAAAAAAGTCCGCGATGGTATATGTTTATCTCCTAAGGATAACCCACAGTAACCATTTTTATCTTTTACATATTACAAAAAAATTAAGGGCTATTTATCAAACTATTTTAAACAATACAGTATTATTCCTTATCCAATTAAATACATTAGATACGTTGTGCATTTCATGTACATCAAAATTGCCCTTTACACCATATTATTAAAATGAATATCTTAGAAGGTATCGTAGATTTAAAAAGCGGGAGCAGAGCGGCTGGCGGGCCGGACCGATTTTGATTATTCTTTTTTGTTAGATAGGGTACCTCAAGGGTGGTCCATGTCAAGGAAGTCAGGATCTGATGATGGGATCCTGATAAAATTGAGAGAAACCCTCGAAAATTGTAGGAACTAATAGTGTTTCTGTTTATTTTTCATTACTTTATGAGGTTTTTGCGTTTAGAATCATCATCATGTCAAGTAGCTGAGCTAATGATGAAAAAAAATCATATTACAAAAATCTTCACTACATATTATAAAACAAAGTCCCCCGCCGCGTCTGTCTGTCTGTTCGCGATAAACTGAAAAAGTACTGAACCGATTTTCATGCGGTTTTCACTAATAGACAGAGTGATTCATGAGGAAGGCTTAGGTGTATAATTTGTACCCGTGCGAAGCCGGGGCGGGTTGCTAGTAATATATATAAGAGTAGCAGCGCCCCGCGGTTTCACCCGCCTAAGACCCGATGCCGTGGGAATATCGGAATAACAAGTAGCCTATGTGTTAGTCCAGGTGTCCAGCTATCAAACCAACCATATCAAGTTTCAAAACAATCGGTTCAGTAGTTTTGGCGTGAAAGAGTAACAAACATCCATCCATCCAAACTTTCATATTTATAATTTTAATTAATGGGATGTGTAATTCGGGACTTAATCGCGAAAATATTTAATATTTACAATACCTCTTGTTTACCCGACGTTTCGATCGAATTGCACCGATCATGGTCACGAGTGGGCTGATGAGTTTCGGCAACTACCCGCACTTGGTGTTGGTCACTGCTCCGCTCCTAATGGTCGTAGCGTGATTTTACATAGCCTATAACCGTCCTCCATAAATACTCTATGCAATACAAAAAAGAAATTTTTGGATCCGACAGGAACTTCCAGAGATTATTAGAACAAACAATCAAACAAAAAAATCTCTTCAGCTTTATTTTATAAAACTTAGCACATAACAAAGTTAAGTAACACTAGCTAGGTCAGTCTAGGATGGGTGACCATTCTTAACACATTGAGGCCCCTCCGTGCCTCGGAGAGCACGTTAAACCGTCGGTCCCGGGGGCCATACAAACATCTGTGGCATACGGTACGCGTAGTTGGAGCCCTAAAACCCGACCGACAACCTGTCTAACTACAGAACTTCGATATCGCCTAGTACTTGGGTTGTGGAGGTCTGATGGCAGTCGCTACTAGAGTTGGGTAATCACCCGGGTTTAAACCCACGTCTGGGTAAAAACCCGGGTGATTACCCATCTATAGTCGCTTCACATAAAATATCAAAGTTCAGCCGTATCGTAGTTAGACTGAAAGCCCACCCCAACTTAGATGGGATAAGGCGCGGAAGATGATGACGTTAATAAATATAAAATTGAAGGCATTTCATAGAGCTTCAAATAAAATCCTATTAGTTCAACAATTTAACTAAATTAGCCGGTACTCGGAACATAGCCCCGGTATCAGTAAATCATGTTAAAATGTACACACGTGGAAGATTTGCCACCCACACTCACTTTCAGTTTGAACAAAATTTATTATGACAGTTAACTGTATGTAGAACAGTTAATTTGATTAATTTCTTCCTATATACGCCTGCTTTTACGTATACCTAGCTAGCAACCCACCTCCGCTTCGCACAGGTAGCAGAGCATATATTGATTTTCCGACATCTTCAACAATCATCGTCATATTTCAGCCATTTTATAGAAAACCTTAACAAATTATACACCTAAATCTTCCTCATGAATCACTCTGCCTATTGGTGACAACTACATAAAAATCCGTCAAGTAGTTTTTTTAGTTTATTGTGAAGAGACAGTTTATTTTATTGTGAGGTGGAATAGGCGTTGATCTTAGATATTCTCTGACTTGGGCTATATATCGCTGTCTAGAAAGGGCAATGATCGATTACGGCTGATTTTCAACCTGTTTGCAACCACTAGTCATATTAAAAAGTGAACTTCAGCATTCTAAATACATATGCGTATGTTTAGTCATAATATTAACCCCGTTTTTTTTTTCTAAAATTGAAGCCAAAGCATCATTAATAAAACCACTTATAGAGATCGTAGTATCTGAGAGAGTCGAGTGGTAGCGCCTTATATACCTCTATTGTGGCTAAGAGCTGTTATTGGAGCGCTAGATAAAATTCTGTCAGGTATTTTTTATCAGACCTTCGATCGGAGAATACTGTATAGTGTTTGAAGGTTAATAACTTCTTGTATTATGGACATTATCTATATATTAATACGTGAAGCGAGAACTTTGGATCCCTTTTTAAGAAAATTGGGCGGACGGAGGAGTATGAAATTTCGCACACTTATAGTTTATACAAAGAAGTGACGAATGCTAATATCTTTTTTTAATTATGCGTAAAAATACATTATTTTCAATAAATAACACGTTACACACACTACTATTCATTACCGTGTATTTAATACACACATGCATAGATATTCTTTTGTTTATTTGGAATTCTATGGTCAAATCGAGTCTGTATTTGTTTTTGGTATTATTTGTCTATAGCCTTACTGAATGTCAAATATAATTATGGATAATAAATTAATTTACGACAATTTGTAGATATACATAATATATTAAAATAATATAATATATATTAATACGTGAAGGGAAAACTATGCACCCTCTTCTTTTACGATTCTCTTTTACGAAAGTTTATTATATTTTTTTTTATGGTGAAATCTGTGGTCCAATCGAGAATATCAGTCTTTAATATTTTGTGTCTATAGTCTTACTGAATGTCAAGTATAACCATAGGTAATAAATTAATTTTATAGATATATAACTTATTTCACTTTTAAAATCTATGATCATATCGAGAATATTTGTCTTTAATATTATTCGTCTATAGTGTTACTGAATGTCAAATATAACCATATTATTTTTTTATTTAGTTTTAATGGATATGCATATAGATTTATTAGTAGTTTAATTAATTATTTTCACAAATAACCGTATTAAATTCGTTTAAGAAAGTATTCGTTCGTCTGTGGATTATTGTCAGCCGCGCTTATTGTTGTAAACAATATTTGTCTTGCTTTGAGCATGATTGCGTTTCAGTCCCATGACATATAGAAGACATTCATATAATTTGTTTGAAAAATAGGCAAATTAACATTAATCTTAGTATTGAATCTGTAATTATAGAAGTATAGTCTTTGACAATAGAACCTTAAATGTTCAAACTTATAACTTAAATTAATTATGGTCGAATGTCGACCACTGGGCAACCACTAGTAACTATTATTATGCTAACACTTGTTTGCGACTTCACTTTATCCGCGTGGATATTAGTCTGACTGGCCTCTTGGTCTAGTGCTTAGTGACCTTGACTGCCGAGCCAGAGTTCGTGGGTTCGATTTGAACCCAGGACAAAAAATTGTGTGATGAGCATGATCATTTATTCTGTGTCTGCGTGTAATATATCTATAATATGTATGTATTTTGAAATAGTATGTTTATCAGCAATCTGGTTATCATAGTACAGGCTAGTTTGGGATCAGACGGCCGTGTGTGAGATGTGTAAAATACAATGTATCATACATACATACATAAACTCACGACTTTCTCCCTTCGGGATAGCAGAGACAGCACCTCACCACATGCTTATATCAAGAGCTTCCTCTCTTGTCATTAATCCTTCATACAAGCCCACCGGTTTTGGGTACTTCTGTCTGGTCTTTGGCCTTTCTTCAGAACATCATCAATTTGATCGGGGTATATTCTCTGTGGTCGATCCCAAACGGCCATACAATTTATCATTGTATCAAAACCATGTCAACCACATACACACTCATCCACAAACTTACTTTACCTGATGATATGTCAAGTCCTTGAAGCATAGGATCTGCAATGCACAAATAACACTATTAATAATATTTACATTTATGTATAACGATCATCGACCTCTTATCATGTTATCAGGAAGGAAATATTGGACTTGGCAGAGACACAGGTAGATATGATAACGGGGGATTGTCTTTGTGTTTTGTTATATTTACTTTTTCTATGAAATGAGACTCCTTTCGGAGTAGACAACTTTTACTTTACAATCAATACAAATAAATAAAATTGAAGTGTCTGTTTGTAATGTCAAATTAATAGTTTTTTTTAAGCTTATACAATTATTTGCACGATACCTTTCTATACCTAAAAATCAGTTTTCAAAATTTTTCTGTCCATTTGTACCGGCTAATCTCGGGAACGGGTAGACAGATTTCCACAGGACTTTCCCTGGCAGATAAGCTCAGACAGGGTTGGACGCAAAATATAGAAATACTAGCAGCGCCCCGCGGTTTTATCCGCGTAAGTCTCGATCCCGTACGAATATCGGGATAAAAAGTAGCCTATGCAATAATCCAGGTCTCCAGCTATCTAAATACCAAGTTTGATCGCAATCGGTTCAGTGGTGTTTGCGTGAAAGAGTAACAAACATCCATCCATCCATCCATACATACATCCATCCATCCATCCATCCATCCATACATCCATCCATCCATCCAAACTTTCCCATTTATAACATTAGTGGGATGTAATATGTTATATAAGCACTGCACGCCCATGGTCACACCATTATATCTCTTTGGTAGGATTACTTTTATGACACCTGATCCTGGTCACGCTTAGCCAATAGGAATAAATTTTTATAGGGTTCGTGAACACCCTGCAATTTGGTTAATGTAGCTACGGTATACCATTCTTTTGAGCGCGTTCCTCTGATAAGGGGCAAAACAGATTGATCCTGGGTTTCCTGATAACTAAAAAACTGGCTAAGTGCGAGTCGGACTCGCGCACAAAGGGTTCCGTATCATACAACTTTATCCATACAACATTAGACACTATAATATTCTGTAAATACTTCAAGCGTCTACCTGTTGCCGTTATTAATATCGAGCAGAAAAAGGCAAAAAATCACGTTTTTCGTATGGGACATCACGTCACTTAAATATTTATTTTATTCTGTTTTTAGTATTTGTTTGTATAGCGGCAACAGAAATACACCATCTGTGAAAATTTCCAACTGTCTAGCTATCACGGTGCATGAAATGCAGCCTGGTGACAGACGGACAGTGGAGTCGTAATAGGGTCCCGTTTTTACCCTTTGGGTACAGAACCCTAAAAACGAGTGTATTTAAGTTGAAAAGGGTATTCTCTGGCAAGAGTAAAAAAGAGATCAATCATCAATAATGACACTAGTATTTTTTGTTATTAAAAGATATTTTTAGTCTGTGAATCATATTTATCGTTTCTTATCATTTACCCGAAAAACAACAGATATCTGGTATCTATATCTCTTTAACATTGTCAAAACGTACTCCCATCTCAAAGGCCGGCAACGCACTTGTGACTCTTGAGTTGCAGGTGTTCATGGGCGACGGTAGTCACTTACCATCAGGTGACGCGTCTGCTCGTTTGCCCCCTATAATATAAAAATAAAGTACAAGACCCAACGGGTACTTAGTCGGTTGTTTCGGACCAGTGGTGGAATGTCGCACGCTGGCAAAAAAACTCTTCGCTATACAGTACAGTACACATCCACATACAAAATTAATACGTGGGAGAGCCATGCTTCGGCTATGGGCCAGCTCGACTCCGCACGATACTACGGCCTCACAGAAAACCGGCCGTGAAACAATGCTTGCATTGCTTTTCGCCGCGTGAGTGAGTTTACCGGAGGCCCTAACTCTGCCCTTTCCCCTATTCCCGTCCTTCCCCTCTCCCCCCTCTCTTCCCCTCAAATCCCCTTCTCCCGTCTTCCCGCTTTTCCCATATTCCCACCTTAAAGGGCGGCAACGCACTTGTAACTCTTGAGTTACAGGTGCCCATGGGCGGCGGTAGTCATTTACCATCAGGTGACCCGTCTGCTCGTTTGCCCGATACACCATAAAAAAAAAAACATGTTTAGCCATCTAGCGAACTACGTATTTATTATGTAATCATATCAGTTATTCTTTAAGGTTCTGTAAGTCATAAGGAAAGAAGAAATCTTTCCAGGATCACTTTTCTGTCAATCAATCAATTAAATCTCAGGTCGCGAGGTCTGTTCGCACTTGCCTACTTTCTTAATAATCATGTCAAATGTACCATTGACTATATAATTGTCTTTTAAAAAACGTATCGCCGACTTCAATGCGCCTCAAAGTATAAAATTTGAAGAGTTCCCTCGATTTCTCCAGGATCCCATCATCAAATCCTGACCCGATGACCATGGGACCACCTGGGAAGTATACTTTTTCAAACAAAAGAAGAATTTTCCAAATCGGTCCAGGCGTCTTGAACATACATACAAAAAAAAACATACAGTAGAGGACCTCTTCCTTTTTTGAAGTTGGTTAAAAACTCCTGTCCTAGTAATAACTTCAGGTCTTTACTGATAAAAATGCTACATAGAAGCAAGTCTAGAAGAAACGTGCCGGGTAGATCGCAATTACGTGGGACTAAAAATATATGACTGGGTAAATATGGATGTTGTGGAACCAGCGACCAGGGTAGGTGATCACGCCTGGCGGACCGCGGATTAATATATATATACAACTTCCCAAAGGATGATGTTGAGAAATAACTTCTCAACATCATCCTTTGGGAAGTATATTTTATATATGTGTCGCGTAACATCAAATGTGGGTAAATGGATAAAATAAAATATTTGACTTTTCGGTAGCTCAATCCCTTTAAATTTGAAAAAAAAAATGCAAATAAAATCTACAAATTATATCCAACAAAGTCAAATCCCTTAGGCACTTTTTACCTGATGAAGGCAAATCCATTTGAAACAATAAGCAAGCTCCATTTATGCAACATGGCCATCAGTTGACTTAGACACGTCAAAAGTTTCTCATCGCATCTCCCAGATTTTACGTGTTTCATTAAATTTACAGTAAATTTAATGGTACTTAAATGGTGGAACTTTATAAAAATTGTATCCCCAACTAAGGTACATAGTTAGCTCCTCGCCTTGCTTTTTCAATAATGGCTAAATCTCACCCTGTTCTAACGAACAACGGTAACTCCAAAGTAAATACGCATTTTTCTTGTTTTCTAGGATGTGCATTTATATTTTGATTACAGAATTCAATTATTTACTATCTATTTCCTCAAATATAATTAAATTTTTCCCATAAAAGTCTAAATCTTGATAAGAATTGATTTTTTGCCTATATCTCGCAATGACATAAAATGGATTTACCTACGTTTGAAGTTACGCGACACATATATACATTTATTAATCGGCGCGAGAACTTCTATTGCGCGATGCAGGATCAGTAGTTACTCCGTAGTTCACCGTATCTTCGTTAGATGACATTGAAGCCATGTTTTTCGCTGTATGTGGATATCACCACAGGTGTAATTCTTTCATCTCTGCCCATCCCTTTAGAACTAACTATATTTTTTAAACATTTAAATTATAGACTTTTAGTAACGTCTAACACTGAAGAGCCAAGTGCTTGTTTGCCAACTTCATTGTGTAGAAATAAGAATCTAGCCTATCTTCAGAAATTGAAACAGTGTTAAAAATTTCAAGTCTTGGTTTTTGACATAAATATATAATTCATTAACAATTCGTAGATCGTGTAGACTCGTAGTAGATAAACGTAGAGACCGACCGAAGGTTTGGTTTCGGCTGCAAATCCTATTTCGATCGGACACTAAATTAATATGTAGATTGCGATGTTAAAAAAACCTGAGTCACATTAAAATGATTATGAAATATTGCACAATATGTGTCGCTCATTGTTGTATGGTTATTTTTCTTTTTGTTGCGTGCTCATTCAATCACATCTTTCGTCATAAAAGTGAAGGACTATAATCCCTCAGATACCTGAGATTATTGAGGGAATTGAGCCTGCTACAGATTGGCTAATAAACTTGTTATTTCAAAATCAGATAATTCATTTTTACGATAATACTATCTTTTATTGTTTTCATTTTCAAAACACATTGCAAATTGTTATCATATTCGGCATCTATGTCCATTATAACTTATAATGAAGGTACTGGACATCGCGGAGTCTGTCAAACTTCAATTTCCGTTCGATTATGTTGCAGCCACAAGATTAATAGATCTCGGGTGATCTCAATTTCATCCGCCCCATTGTACAAGGTATTCGCATAGGGTAGGCGACTGTCAAGGAAAATCAGTTTCTCACTAACGGTGTGTTCGGTACTTTTTTGGCTGTTGGTCTAATGGTCAGTGCTCCTGAGAGCTGACCCAGTGGTCGTGGTTTTGATTCCCACCCAGGACAAATGATTGTGTGACGAGCATGATCATTTGTTCTGTGACTGGGTGTAATTTATCTATAAGGTGTATGTATTTAGTAATAAATAAGTATGTTGATCAGCAGTCTGGTTACCATAGTACAGACTCTGCATAGTCTGGGGATCAGACGGCCGTGTGTGAGATGTGGCAAGTTATTAATTTTTGTATAAAATAATGGGTCGTACGGCTTTTGATAAAATAAAATAATTATTTAGTGGCATCTTAAGATCACATTAACAAAAGAATTGTTGCTGCTAATATCTGCATGGACTAACAATCACATACACTTGTATATTTTCCTTGAACAGACCACCGACAGAATAAAAGAGAACAAATATGGCACTGGGAGTGTGAAGGATAAGACATTCAAAAAGTTATAGATATACAGGTTCCCAAAAGGAACGAAAATTTAATATTCGCTGATTAGTTACATTGCCTGACTCAGGCGAGATAGATAGATATTTTTTCAACATAGATATCGTTTGTTTATCGTGTGGAAACTAATCAGACCCGTGGGGGTTTCCACACGGAGCCAGAGCTAACAGTGAAGTGGTATGTCGGAATCGAACTAATAGGTCCATTGCAGATGACTTGGGTGGGTATACCATAAAAAGGATGCCTCCGAGAATCAACATGGAGATCTATCCGATTGTTTGCGAAATCACATGTACAAATAGTAGGTAAACCAATCCTGAATATAATTTTGATTTTCATATAATATTTACTTCCAACTTCTACAAAAAATAAATTAATGGTATTCATTTGTCAATTTATGAGCTAATGCGAATCATTTAACTAATCTAACAATAATAGTTTAATGACCACTTAGTGTACAACGATTAGAATCAGTTTCATTATCTGAATATCATTTAGTTGCAGTTTTAAACCCGTGAGTGAGTGTTTCTTAAGCTGCACATGTTTTAGTAAGTTGTTTCGAAAATTCCATTAAATATATTATACCTTATTAGAAGTTATTAGTAGAAACTTTTGGCAAATTTTTGCCATCATCGGAGTGTTTAGTAAGACTTTTTTTTCTAATAATAATAGTTTATTTGTAATACACACTTTGGTGTTTGTGCTGTGATTGAAACCTTTTAAGCAAGTAATGGCATGTTTTTAGGACATTCCACTCGGCCATAACAAAACGTAATTATGTACATGTAGGTGAGTTAATGCTATAAAAACAAGATTTAAACAAAAAAAAAAATTAATATATCTATCTATCTCTCTCTGTGTATGTGGTGTGTGATAATGAATGTGTTATATGTATAACTATACAGATCGTTTGCTTTATAGCTTACAGGCAAACTTGGTCCTTATTTGAGAAATTGTCGCAATGATGTATTCAAATAACCAAAAATAAATTCTTTTTGTGTATATTTTTGGATCACAGGATAAGGACTTGCGTTTTTTTTTAATTATTTGAGTAACGTATAATCTTAGATTATATATAGGTCCAGATGCCTAATCCGTGCCTCAAAACTGAAGCCAAAAAATACAAGCGTCTAATATAAATACAAGCGTCTCACTCGTCACACGCGAGCGAACGTTCGCCGCTGAAGTACGTCTCGAGTCGCTACTTATAATATTTAAAAATGCCTGCTTGTGCTGTCACATTCTGTAAAAATTATACAAAAAAAATCTTAAGTGTCCGAACATCACATTTCATATGTAAGTATTCTATTTCCTAATGTATTTATAAACAATAGAACAAAATTTCAAATTAATAAAATTACGACGCCATTACTAGAGATGTTGCCAGGACGTGAATTTCATTTACCCATAACGCATTCTACCAGTATATATATTTTTCTTTGCCAAACTTGTTATTTATAGAAAGACGAGAAATATGCTTAATGTTAATGTTCGCGAAACTGGAATCCTTCAAATATTCTTAATTTCTAAACTCTAGCACCCGGAGTTCAATGTGTCCGTCAAACGATACTTTAGCTGTGGGATTGTACTCGTATTATAACTTATTATTACTACTCCTAACGAACACAGCTATAGAGCACTTAGGACTTGTAAAATTTTGCTAGTTTCTTGATACTTTATAAAAATATATATATGTATATATATATATATATATATATATATCCAAGTCCTACAAACCAAGGCAAAACATTTACTTTATTTTATCAAAATACCTTTTGTTACTCTGTTCCTGTGAATAAAGTTGCATTTAATTTTATTACTCAAAAGTGCTTTTATGTTATATTTACCATAAAAAAAAATTACTCTTATTCTCATATTTTTTTCATACGGCCTTATATGAAAATCGATTCTTAAGGAGGCAACTCTAAAAAAAACGTCTTGAAAACAAACCAAAAAATATTGTTATAAATAAATAGTTCCTACTAAGTAGTTTTATTTTACATTTGTCTTTTTAACTAAACGAATTAAATGAAAAAACGAAAAAATGAAATAAACGAATATTTGTAACTGATTTAAATACATTCAAAATGTATTTATTTAATATTACTTACATCAAAAAAAAAATATGTATAATAAAAAAGTCCCTGAATTTTGGGGTAACCTCTATGCACTGGTAGTAAAACCGTCAATGCACACAAGCATAAACATTGTACGTAGACACTCGCGTTGGGCGGGGTTCACTCACACAGCACCAAAAAGTGGCTTCAAAGTAAACGGTGACTTTTGTACTAGTCACGGTATCTGGACCTATATATAATCTAAGCGTATAATTGTATAAGCCTCTATAGATGTTGTATTCGCTGCACCACTCAACTTAGAATGCAGTATGACAATACAGATTGCATTAACGTATTTGTGTTGTATGAAATTAAATTCTTGTCATCTAGTGTCAATTGTTCTAACATTTCTACATATCCATTCCCTCTAAATCGCAGTCTCTGTTAACGTATAAGATATATATTTTTATTACTTGTAACGCGGGTCACATTTTACTAGTTTTGTAGTGAACCGTTTAAAGTACGATTCACACCGAATGGGCCGCGCCGGTGCGCGTCGAGTGAAATTCCATTCAAAAATGAGTTTTAAGTAATAAGCATAAACTGTAATTTCCATCACCGTATTAAGAACGCGCTCCGGGGGCAGCCCGTTCGGTGTGAGTCGTACTTAAGCGTAACTATACATATGTGCTTGTTAGAAGTAGGTTCACCTGTTACATTACCGTCACTTAAAATTTATTAATAGGATAAATCTTGTGTGAATATATATTTCATCAAGTTATAATTAATTTAATAAGGAACGCTTGACTGATGATTAAGAAATTAAGACCTCACCATTCCTTCATAGGACTAGTAGACGTAAACAGAAGTTCCATTATTTTATTATCTTTTATTTAACTGTGGGAGAGCCATGCTTAGGCACGTATGGGCCGATTCAACCGGAGGGATACCACGGCCTCACAGAAAACTGGCAGTGAAGCAATGCTTGCATTGCTTTTCGCCGAGTGAGTGAGGTTTCCGGAGGCCCTAACCCGTCCCTCTCCCCTTCTTCTCGCCCTACCCGCACTCTCCCTCTTCCCCCCTTCCTCCCCTTCCCTTACTCCGATCTTAAAGGCCGGCAAAGCACTTGTGACTCTTAAGTTGCAGGTGCCCATGGGCGGCGGTAGTCGCTTACCATCAGGTGACCCGTCAGCTCGATTTCCCCCTATCCCATAAAAAAAAAACATTATTTCATTTCACACACCAAAAAGCCGGTTATATGGTTACATGTCCGTTCTAATTGAAAATAGTTTAATTTCCTGTGCTTCAAATAAATTAATTAACTGCCCTCATTAAAAATAATTGTTATATACAGTGTGTTAGTGTTACAGAGTAAGGTGTGCTCGTAAATAACGTAAAGAGTAAAAAAAAAACGAAAATTTGAAATTTTTAAAACAGAATCCCCCCTCTTCCCACTCTTCCCCCCTCCCCCTCTTCTCCTACTCCCACCTTAAAGGGCGGCAACGCACTTGTGACTCTCAAGTTGCAGGTGCCCATGGGCGGCGGTAGTCGCTTACCATCAGGTGACCCGTCAGCTCGATTGCCCCCTATCCCATAAAAAAAAAACATTATTTCATTTCACACACCAAAAAGCCGTTTTGACAGACCCTTTTTGGTTCGAGTCGCAAAAGTCTGGAATGAACTGCCTGCGTCTATTTTTCCAGACAATTATAATCCGAGAACGTGAGTAGAGTGAATAGGTTTCTCTTGGATACAATTAGAAACGCCCATACCAATGTAAATATACATGTTCATGCATATCATATTACTCATTGTATTTACAATGAGCAGGAGTCGAACCCGCGACACCCGACGTTGTAGCCGAATGCACTACCACCGCGCCAACGCCAGTGCTAAAAAAACATCACTGCAAAAATAGTACTGGCTAACGATATAAAAAAAAATAACTGTACATATGTACTACTATGTTACCTACTTAAATTTTGTATGTGTTATATGTATGTATACTAACCAAAGTTCAATACGAAACTAGTTCATCAAACGGTACTATATTGAGTTCAGAGGTTCTATTTATAGAACAATTCAATGCGTTCCTGGAATCGCATCCAGGGATGCGCTTGTAATACGCTGACGAAGCGCGCAGCGCCTGCGCTTTCCCTGGGCATGCGTACCTCAATTCATTTGTTTACGATTCAACAGGATATATCTCGTCATATTTGTTAGCCCTTGTAGTATATACACGACTTAACTGAGCTCAGTTCGGACATCCCATCAACAAGTCTTATAATTATTACGGTTAGTTGGCTTACTTTTATATCATTATTCGTTTATTTTTATTTACTAAAGTTAATATTTTAGAACTGTTTAAATTTTATAAAATACATGACCTATTTCTTGAAGTGAAAACTTCTTTAGGCACGTTGGGCACTTTTGGTATGGGGAAAAAGCACTGAACTCTTGTGACCGTCACGCTCAGATTATGTATAATGTGTAATGTTTTCACTTCTGACGTGCAGTCCTACGACTGACAGCTATTTTTTGAAGTGAAAACTTCTTTAGCGGCGTTGGGCACTTTTTGAGATGGGTAAAAAATGTTAAACTCGCGTCAGAATTCAGGGTCACGTGGACCCTGATCGAAAATGTATGGAAAATGTGTTCAGCCGGAGGTGAGTTTCTTATATTTACATGTACAGTGTCAGAGAGACATGGAGAGGGAGGGAGGGAGTGAGAGATAGATGACGGTAGGGAGGGAATCTAGGGAGGGAGAGTGGGATAGTGGAAGAGGGGGAGGGAGGTTGGGAGAGTGGGAGTAGGGAATCTAGGGAGGGATAGTGGGAGTGAGGGAGTAGGGAATCTAGGGAGGGAGAGTGGGGAGAGTGAGTGAGTGAGTGTCAGTCAGTCAGTCAGATAGAGAGAGAGAGAGAGACGCTAATAATACATATATAGATCCAGTAGAGGGCGCTAATCTAAACATTGGTTGTGATTGTTGTCTCTTTATTAATTTATGTCACCAACCTGTTAATGTGACGTTTTAAGTTCGTCGTATCGTTTAAGTTTGCACTTCTGTCGGCGGTCCCATGATTGCCTTTTGTTTTTTTTTTTTTTTTGAAGAAACCTTAATTTTGATACTGATTTTAGCCGAAGGTTTTGCAGTATAATTGAGTTAGCCTGTCTTTCAGTTGTTAAGGCCTACGCGCCGTATTTGTAATAACAAATACGGCGCGTAGGCGACTGAAGCCTGTTACAGCTTGGACAAGTGATGTTATAGTTCTGTTGCATTCCGCAACGTGCTACCATTAACACTCATCTAGCATATTGTGCTGTTGCTGTTAAATTTTTTTTAACCACTATATCCACATATGTATGTGTATGCCTATTGTGTAGTGGCTTGCCGACCCCGATGACTTTCAATGCTGAAGAAACAATTGCGTATTATAATATAAATATACGATTATTTTGAGCTGCAGACTTTAACAGTGGGAAATTAACTCTAAATTATGTAAAGGAAGAAAGCTGAAGTGTTAAAAGAGAAAAAAAAAACAAAATAACGTTTAAAATACATACACGCTTTTTAATAAACACAAATCAATTACTCCTCATCATACTTTTTATGTCAATCTATGCATATTTATTTAACATTTTTTGATCATTGCTCCGCTCCTAAAGGTCGTAGCGTGATGTGTGTCACGCGTCATCCCACGCCCTCCCATCGGGACCTTGCGCCGCGCGCCTCCCCTACTACCTGAGATGCTCTCCCGCGCCGCACCACATGGCCTCAATGAATACTCTGTCCAATACAAAAATTAGTTATTCAAATCTGACTGATAGAACTAACTGAAACTTTAGCTTTATTGTTTTAGTATAGATATACGGTGTTTTTGTATGTATTGTAAATATTACCTGGATCAGGCCTATGTCACTCAATGTACTTGCGCGTTCTAAGTACCTACCAGCCGCTCGTCCGCCTGCGGACCTTATACGCACTCTCGCGCAGTTGGTTGCCGACAGTTGCATCGCGCGCACACGCTTTTTAACCGACTTCAAAAAAGTAGGAGTATTGTTGCTAGACTGTATTTTTTTTATGTTTGTTACCTCGGAACTTTCGACTGGGTGAACCGATTTTGATGATTCTTTTTTATTTGAAAACTGGTGCTTCAGGTGTGGGTCCATTTCAATTGTCTTTTATGGAATAGTTTTTTTTTTTAATAATTATATTTCTAAAATCCAAAAAACGTAGTTCGATATCGTATTAATAAATTCTTTAAATACTGTAAAGTTCATACGAAATATTGACATGGTTGTTTATGTGCAGTATAAGAATGTAGATAAAGTAAGAGGAACAAAAGCCATTTATGTAATTTTTAAACATGAACCTTTTAACCCTGTATGCCCTTGTTTCCCTCAAATTATTAATTAAAACTTTTTGTAACTTTTAGAATATTTTCCACGAGATAACCCTACACACATTTTAAAGCCCGGAAAGAGTAGGCAATTAAAACAGTAGGTATCGATATTTTTGTGGGGAGTAATTTAAATGTTACATAGTAACTTACTAGTCCTTAGTATCCTGTGCCTGGATGCCTGACTTACTTTTGGACGAACGTGGCCCTTTATCAAGCGGTGTAAAGCGACATACGATGGTGTCGGGAGCCACACTGGAATATAAATAAATAGATAGATAACACTTTATTTGTACATTAGCAATACAGTGGAAGATACATTTCATCATTATATTAAACAGATAATGTACAAAGGGCGGCCTTATTGCTACATGCAATCTCTTCCAGGCAACCTTAGGATGGATCAAAATGATGACAGTGGCATAAATACCAATCATGAATGCTTTTTTATTTTAATATAACAAAATATATTCTTGTATATAGGTTCTAAATTTAATGTCTATTGTTTCAGATAGTGTAGTGCCATGCACGATCAGGAAGGCGAGGGCGAGCCCGCGCATCATGCGCGCCGCCCCATGAATGCGTTCCTCATATTCTGCAAGCGTCACCGCAGCGTCGTCAGGGACAAGTATCCCAATCTTGAAAACAGGTAAGTAATATACTTCAACTGTAATAATAACTAGTGCTGTCGAAGTAATTCGTACTGTGTCTTGACCAGTCATCGAATTTGTAAAAAAAACATTTAATTTGATTATTCGCCTGACAGACTTTTGACGCAAGCGTCCATAAGCTACGGTAACCGTTTACCATCAGGCGGGCCGTATGCTTGTTTGTGACGTTGTAAAAAAAAACTATTGTTGCGTTGGTTAAGTTTTTTTTTATATTATAAACAACAAACGAGCAGACGGGTCACCTGATGGTAAGTGACTATTGTCGCTCATGGACACCTGTGCAACTCCGAGTCACAAGTGCATTGACGGCCTTTGAGATTTTCTTGAAGGTTTGAAGGTCGTATTGGTCCGGAAATACCGCAGGCGACAATTTGTTCTAGAGATTGGTTGTGCGAGGCAAAAAAAATCTGGAGAACCGCACAGTGGTGGATTGCCAATTATCCAGGTGATGGGGATGAAAGTTTTGTCGCGTTGAACGATGGCGAAACCCTGCGGCCGGTATAAGTCCGAACAATTCCTCGGAGCACTCCCTAGGATACATGCGATAGAGAATGCGGAGGGAAACTGCATCTCTGCGCAACGCCAAGGGGTCAAACCGATCTCAAATATCCTGGCAATCGACGATTGGAGTAGCTCTCCGTTGAATGCGGTCAAGAGGGAGAAGCTGGTATTGGGGTGCTCCTGCATAGTATGAGAATAGTATTCCATATGCGGCTGAACTTGCGCCTTATACAGTTGTAGGCGGACGGCCGGGGTGGAATACTGTCTCGATCTGTTCAGCACACCAAGCTTCTTCGAGGCTAATTTGGCCTTACCCTCCAAGAGACCGCGAAACTGGAATTCACTCGCTATATCGACGCCAAGGATTCCGATGCTGGCTGTGGCAGTTAGGGAAGTGCTCTCAAAGCGAGGTGATACGACAAACGGTATCTTCTTGGCGGTGAACGCGCAAACCTGTGTCTTCGTTCGGTTATATTGGACTAGATTAAGTCGACCCTAATCAGAAACTCCCTCTAAGGAAGTTTTGATTTCAGATACAAGTTTGGATCTGTAAGTTGTAAGCAACTGTAACTACTGTTCTACTTAATATTTAAATAAATTATTTTTACTGACGCTTATGACACCGTCATAGACGTAAATAGACGGCGCCTTGTAAAAAATTATTAAGTATTATTTAAAAGAAAACTTTATTTTTTAAATATTTTTCTTTATTTGCCGTGAAAGTTCGAACAAATTATCTACCTACAGTTAATTAAAAATATTTTTTTCTTTTTTTGCTTACAGATCAATCACGAAAATTCTTGGCGAGTGGTGGGCCAACTTGGATAAAGAGGAGAAAGCATGTTACACAGGTCTTGCTAAACAGGTGCATCATCTATTACTTGCTAAAAAAATAACTCTAATAATATTCATTGAAATATTTAAACAACAACTGACTTATTTCTCTCTTCTTCTCCAGTACAAAGACGCCTTCTTCAGCGCTAACCCCGACTTCAAGTGGTATAAGTTGCCAGCACCACCACTTCGCACTCTCTCGTCCCGGCCCAGAGACCACAACGACAAGCAAGTAGAGTCCCCCACTAGCGAACATCAAGACCATGAACTAGAAAAAACCAACAACAACTCCACTAAAGTTGACTTCAACAAGAAACCAAGAGATGACATCTTCGATGACCCCAAACCACTCTCTATGTTCACACCTGGCAAACTGGCCGATGAAGCCCACATGGGAGGCCTCAGCAGCCTCCTAGCCACTAAGACTGAAACTCAGACTACAAACCCTTACTACTCACCCCCGTGCTTTAAGATTAACGCGATCTCAACCCCAAACGAATACAGATCTCATAACTTAATAGAAAGGGCTAAAGTGAAAGGCCACTCTAGAGAAGACAGCATACGCGAACTTCAGAACGCTCTCACGGAAACCACTAGAGTGTTTGAAGAAGAGTTTGATGATGAGAAAGGAAGGATATACTACGGTATATCCAATGAGGGAGGATACACTAACCAGGATGTGATAGACCAAATAGTTGATAAGAGATATTCTAAAGATGATGATTACGCTTACCAGAGGAACTGGTCAGATGATGAAAAAAATATGAGATCTGGAAGGTCGTGCAAGGGAAAAAGGTACCAGGAATTCATGGCTGTTGGGGGACTTATTGTTAATAAGAGGCAGAAGAGGGATTCGGAGAAGCCAGACGACAACTACAGCGCTGCCTGTAGCTGGGATCCTGGTTGTGCACGGAGCGACGAGTCCTACACTTCGACCAACGATGATCCGAAACAGAGCTGTTCTTTATACGACAAGTCAGCTGACAGCGAAGAAAAAATCGATACATTTGACGGGCCTGAACCAGACAATAATGGAAACAAAACCTTCAAGGCTGCTGACTTTGATTTAGACGCCAAAATAAGAGCTTTGCCCTCGCTCAGCTTAGAAAAGTTCCAGCAGAAAAAGCGTGAGAACAAACGCAAGAAGAAAACCATAAATCTGAAGCCGAAAGCGCTCGAGTCTTCTCACATAGTCAATTCAGTTCCTAGGCCGATGTTGGACGACAGGCGGAACATAGTTGAGAATAGGCGAGAGACCGTGATCGGCAGTCAAAAGCGAAAACCAAGGAAGATAAGCATCACTCGATTCGAGATCAACAGCATGGTTTCGAGCGTGAATTTTAATGAGGCGCATAACATAAGTCCAGAGATAAAGATTGCCACGGAAGCGCCTTGCACGGTGGTCCAGAACATGGAGATCTGCAAGCAGGCCCAGCACAGCGTAGACTTGATGGCTTTAGCTACGCTCGCAGAGGTGGCTTCCAACACTTCGAAGCTGGACGACTCGTCCATGATAAGCAACATGACCGCCAAGGCAGGCGACCACGCTTCTGTGGCATGAAAAACCAACAACTAGCCTTAAAAACAAATTCCAAAAATTATTTACTTTGTAATCAGATAATATTTATATATAGATCTAATTTTACATTGTACGCATAAAGAAATAATATTATTGTACACTTTTAACGTAGTTTTTATAACGTAGCTATAGTAACTATTTATATTGAAAATAGAAAAAAAAAGAACCTATATGTATACTTATTTTTAGTTGTTGGTTAGGATGCTACATAATGCTTTGTTAGGACTAGAAGTAATGTAATATAATTAAGGGGAGCCTGTTGCGCGGCCCTCGTTTATGTTAACTCAAACGTATTTTTTAGAATACGATCGTCAATCAGATTTCCGATAACGATTTGTAGTTGCAGTAAAAAAATAAGTATTAAAGTATGCATCATTTCAAAAACGGCAATTATTTTTGTTCCTTTTTCTTTAATAATTTACACAAGATCAACAAAATTTGGTTAAATGAACCATAACTCCACGTCACAATCACATCTCACATAGGATCGTTAACGCGGTATATCACATCAGATCATTTATCTGAAACCAGACCGTCATAAACGATACTCTCCCCAAATGCAGTTCGTTAGAAACGCAGTTCGTCACACATTTAACCATAAACAGCGTTTATAACACACGCAGTTCAGCACAAATAAAGTTGATTCTTACACAACCGTTTCTAAGGTCATCATCTCTATCATTTGCATAGTAACTTATTTGTTAAACGGTTTTTAATAACATTTTATGTAAAGACGGACCTGAAATATATTTCCGTAATGAATACTTTCTAAGAGAAATACAGACACAGATATTTATACAGTGTAAGTGACGAACTGCGATAATAGTACTAACTTAGCAGTTGTGACGTGGAAAGTGTAATATATATATATATTTTTTTTTAATTAGCATGTTTTATTTTATTGTCTTGGATAAATACAAAAAGTTGATTCCCATCGGGGCACCCTTAATGTCCTACAAATAACTACAAAGCATAATGTATTTAACTATTATAAGAAAAGATACAAATAAATAAAAATTATGTTATTGTTGTCATTAGGACTTTTTTTTAGATTATACAAACGATCGTCTATTCTAAAATGATGCGCCATTTATTGAAAGTAGATATATTTTACTTATAATGTGGTTTTTTTTTCTAATAAGAAAATTAAATTAGGTTTCAAAATTTGGAAAGTTGTTGAGAATTTTTATGTTATGGGTAAAAATATTATATTTCGTCAATAAATTCTCAAGAATATTACAATACCCGCGTACACGTCACTAACTGTTGAGTATTTTGATAAATAATTTACCAACAAAAATGTTTGACTTACCAGCGGTGTAAATATATCAACTTGAAAAATAATTGCCAATAACAAATTGAATTTAAAGTGTATTTAAAAACCTAAAATTATTTGATTTATTTTTTCTGAATTTTGAAACTTACCTACACAAAATCAGTAATAGTGCGCATTATTTTAGTGTAAACGAACCTGGCGAGACATGGCGCCAAGTGCCATGCGCACGTCGAAGGTTTTATGCCAAACAGTCATTCATTTAGGTAATTCGTAAACCTCATTATGTATAAAGTTAGGTTATTTAAATCGCCTTAATAATTTAGAGATTTAAAAGAACGAAAACACCATGCATAGACTGCATTGCATTTTTAAGGTGATTTATTATTTTCGTTGGTAACATTGCGTGTGTGCAATTATCATTTATATTGTATTATATATTAGTGACGTCAGTCACATGTTTATATATAAAAGCGAATTTATCACAACTAACATAATGGCCACATCACGAAGCAAAATGTGTTGGAATGTGAAGCTGGGGATAGTGATGTATCAATGAGCTTATGGAATATCGATAATATTTTTATAGGTTTGCAAAACTTATGACGCATGTAATCACTGCAACAACTGTCCATGTAAATTATTTTTGTTGCTTAATCAAGTCTGGAATAATCCAGAACAACATATCATTAATAAAGTTTGTAAAAGTAGAATGTCATGTTCTTAGGAATTATCATTAATTCTAACTTCAGAAACATTGGCAGTCAATGTAGAAGATTACACGTGTTAGACTGTCAGGCATACCATACCAATTACATGTCAGTCATTCGCTATTTCCAGGCCATGATTGGAATTTCTGTTTAAGCTGTTTTATATAGAAAATGTTTTAAGAGTACACTATAGCTTTAACAAAGTGCTAAAAAGGAAGCTTACCAAGAATTCCAATCGTAAAAAAAGATTTGTAAAAGATAAATCTATTTATCTTTTTTATAACAATTTATACTTAATAAGGTTTAAAATTGCAACAACTATTGGATAAAGGAAGAGAAATCTTTTGTGGTAAGGATTGTGATGTAGGATAAGAATGGAAAAAGGCAAAAGTAATTTTGTTGCTGCTGAAGGCCTCAAAATACCGGCCGAACGTCACTACGCGAGTCAAACTCGCATTTTTTTTTGTGATAGAAACCTTTATTAGTGTTGTTAGTTTAAAAATATAACGATATATTTCTTTCACAATTATTAGTTATAAAATTCATAAAAAAAAACGTTTACTCATTTGAAATGTCGAACAGACATTTCGATAACGCGCGGGTTAGATTATTCTTGTCCCTATTAGGTACCTGATGTTTATCGAAAATTCAATGAATTTCAATGTGAAAAAAATTAAAAAAAAACTATCATCGCATTATATACATATTTTGAAACCATTTTTAAGTTAAACATTAATGTCAATAGTAGTTTACCTTACGTGTTTTTAAATGAAGAACAGTGTTTCTCAAATGTTCCTTCTTGTTTATTTTTGTAATGGATTTTAAGGGGTTTCTGTGATTTTATTCTATCCTATGTTAATGTCGCCGAATGTAAAGTTTTAGTTGCAGGTCTAGTCTAGTCTAGATTAGGAATTATAAAGAAAAAAAAACAAGTACTAAATTCGAAAAGTGCACTTATATTTTTTAAAGTTACAAACGATGACACAAGCCATAATGTGACATGCTCATCCAAAGACCAAATGTTTTTTAGAATAGAAAAGCTAGGTTGTAGATATTGTATATGTAATATATAGGTTATATATAAAATAATATGTATGATAAATATAACAACACGTCAATAATGTGGCATTATACAATGTCAAAAAATAATATATAACTCTTTTAATTTCATTTGTAAATGTGTTGCACTTTTTTTGTTTTTCAAGCACATTATGTTTTTTCACATAGTTTTTAAAGATAAATAATTGTTGATTTTATGTAAAGTTTAATTTATTGTTACGTTTTATTATACTGTTCCTAAACGATATTTTAATAATGAGCTTTGTGAAGCTTTACAATGTCATCATAATATTTATCTAATGAAGAAATATGTATCTTTTGCCTTGTCAATATAGAGCCTTATTTTATATTTCAAAAACCTAGTATTAAGGCTAATGGAGAAGGGGCCAGTACACAAACACGGGAATTTAAGAATATATTAATCACAATTTTTAAATCATTATCTTATTAAACCTTCACAATTATAATATTGATGTATTTTTGAGATTAAAGAATAATCTCTAAAGTTTAACCTGTAGGGTCCGTTTTAAGTAAATGGTGCTGGGAGATCTGTAAATTATTTTAAGTGAGCGGTCTGTTGCTTGTACTCATTGTCAATGGACGTTATGTCAAACGTAGATATCGTAATAAATTATTATTTTTAAGATATTCGCGATCATTTTGTGCTAAATTTATATTTAATATCCTGAACAAACAGTACATTGTTGAGCGCAAAGTGATTGTTGTTTTTATCGGTATTGGAAAATTTTAAGTGGTTTGAGAAACACTGGTCTGATAAATGTTATATGTATAAGTTAGGGCATAATATGTCGGCACCCAAAGTGTTTACCTGTTTGGTTCCAAAGTATATTGTTGAATGTTTTGTTACAGACGTCGCGTCGGTTCATTCTATATCCTTTTATTGTAGTAATAAAGTTTATTCATATTAACAAAGCTTTTGTTTTATTTAATCACATTAAGTCTTGGCGTATTGACATCTAAGTATCTGACAATCGTCATTTTTATTACAACCTCATTTATTGATGGTTGAAAAAAAGAGGTTGTAGTTTCGGAAATGGAAGTAGCTGAACACTACAGATTCACAATACCTCATACAATTGAATGGATATTATAATAATTTAATTAATAGTTAATTTTTACAAATGCGTATGTGCCTACTCTTGCAATATGAATTAAAATAAGTGGTGATCTGGCAATCCTATACCTTCCCGTAGAACTGATGATCCTTTTCAAAGACTGAAAACGTATCATCATCCTAACTTAATATTATAAATGTGGACGTGAGTTTGTTTGTTTCGCTGTCAGCCTTATCTACTGAACCGATCATCATGTAACTTTGCATTATACTTTGTCAGGGGTACAAAAAAAAACATGTTGTTTTATCTAGGGATAGAAAAATTATCTATATTGATGCGAGTAAAAGCTAGTTCCCCATAAAACATTTCATTTTTATAAGCTTACTTCTCGAGAACAATATTCTTTTGGTTAGGGCACAAATTCGTACCGAGATACTAACTGTTAAATGACTGAATTGTCTGCTAATCTACGTAGGTGTTCTTCATTAACATCGTTAATCGTAAATTAATTAAAAATAATAGTCTTACTGCAAAATAAACTTCCGTTACTTTAAAAAAAAAATTGAATTAGCAAACTTAACTGTGATCGGCCGTAGTGGTTATTACACCCATTATTACGTCTACGGATGCAGTCGGACAAAGAAGGCCCAATATTATGCCTTTCCAAACGTGATAGAAATGTAATATAGGTATTAGTGTAGGGCTCTATTTCCGCATTTAGACTATTAGGTGGTCTAGTATGCTTCTGGTATTAATTGTAAAGAAATGCCTTTGAAAGAATTGAGGTAAAACTTTATCGCCCAGAGCTCGGTTGCACTTAGGTAGGTACCCTACCAAATATATTTTAGTTTATGTACGTAGGTTACTAGATACTACATAGGACACACTGAAAGTTCTGCACTCCTAGCCGCTCATAAATGTTTGAATTTTGAATGTAATTTTTTTTTAAACGTAAGAACCTCAATAATTGATAAAAACAAAATTGGCGTGAAAACGCGTGTCAATTATTTTTTATCACAAGTTAAAGTTCGTCGTCTGTAGCAAAAATGGAATTAATGCGAAAAGATTTTCGGGCGATGATTTTAAAAGTTTACCTACTGACTCCGCAAGACTGCACTGTTCGTCTTCAAAATGCTTTCAAGGAGAAAAGCACCTCATTTGAGCATCGTAAGGCGTTGGTACGCAGAATTTGATCGTGGCCGTGTTTCTCTTCATGATGAAATTCGTGAAGGTCGGCCCCCAACTAGTGTTACAAAGGACTCGAGTCCTCGAGTCGTAATTTTAAAGACTCGACTCAATCATGCAAGACTCAGTGTGTTTAAAAGGCTCGAAGTCTAGAGTCAAATCGAGCCCGAGTCATTTAACAGCGACTTGAGCCTTATAAAGGACTCGAATCTTAAAATGAACTCGAGTCTTCAAGAAAAACTCAGATAAGACTTGAAGCTTATCATTCGAAAAGATTCGAATAGGTGATGAGCTTAAATTAGTGTTTACGTAACTATGCCTACAAAATAATCTAATACGACAAAATCATTATAAATCAGCTAAAACTCACTTCAAAGAAAATAAAGATGTGAATCAAAACTGTTATCTTTTTTATGTCAGCATTTCTTTCATTCCCCGTCGTTTAAATGTAACAATTTAATTGCTAGACTCATACATAAAGAGGACTCGAGCGCGACTCACCGCATAAAGACGACTCGAGCGCACAAAGAGACTCGAGCTCTCGTGTCACATTAAAGAGCTCGTAGAGAATTTAGTCCTCTAATCTTGGAGTCCTGTTGTAATGAGTCGAGTCTTATAATTCATCAACCGAGTCCGTTTAAAAAGGACTCAAAGACTCGAGTTTTTTGAGGAAAATGAGGCTCCTGTCAGGCAACTAATTGAAGAAAACCGGCATATCACCTATGAGGAGATTCGAGGACATTTGGGGATTGGTATGAGCCAAATTCAAAAAATCTTACATCAACATTTAAAAGTTAGAAAACTTTGTCAGGTACCGTATGAACCCCAGAACAAAAACGGACTCGTGTGGAATTGGTGTAAAAAAAATTGTTTAAAGTACGATCACGGACGTTCAAATGTTGTGTATTACATTGTGACAGGAGATGAAACATGGATATATTTTTACATGCCGGAAAGTATCTGTATGAGTGTTCGAAGGTGACAGCAAACCAACAAAATTGAGGCAGGCGAGAAACTGGACTGGTCTTGTCTGCACAATCCCACTTGAAGAACAAAAAACAGTTAATGCTGAGTGGTACACCACCATTTATTTGCCCATTCTCTTTGAAAAAGTTAGGGAAAAACGACCAAGAAGTCGCATCCTATTGCACCATGACAATACTTCGGCGCACACCGCGAACAAGACAAAGTCATTTTTGGCATCTGAAAAGGTAGAGCTAGTGACCCATCCCGCACATAGTCCAGACCTGGCATAATGCCATTTCTTTATTTTTCCAAAAATTGAAGATTTGATGAGAGGTACGATATTTACGTGAAAAACATGCCTTAGACCAATGGTCCTCATGTTTTCAAAAATGCTTTGACCGAATGAAAAAGTGTTTAAAATGTAATGGAAAATACTGCGAAAAGCAGTACATATATTACTTTACATGTAAATTGTTTTATTAATGAGTTACGCGAAACTTTCAGTGCACCCCACGTATTATCTAGGAGATCGTACCTAGGTACAATCACGTGCATTGATATGTAAACGTTGACATATTTGCAAATATATGTTAATATTTGATATTTCAAAAACTTAATCAGGAATTTGCGTTTAGGAATCATCATATCATGAAGCTGAGCTGATGATGGAAATCATGCCTTTTCCTAAACAATCAGAAGTTAGATATAAAAAACTGTAGTTTTAGTGACAGAAACCACTTAATATGCTTTAAAAAAGACATTTGAAAGCGTTTTAGAGTATTTAGTATTAAATATATTGAAATATAGTAGTTCCCAGAGTAATAAAAGATGACACAAGTCACTAAAAATCATAAAATAAAAAACTTTTTAACAAAAAATTACGCCGACGAATATAACTAAAAAGCGAAAAATAAATAAACCTTTTAAGTCTTGAGTATTAGCTTATTTACATAAACTATCAAATTTTTATATTTTTATAGGTATAAACTAATTTTGATTCGGCGCCAAACAACAAACTGATTAATTATCAAAATTTTATATGTAAGTACCTAGAAATGGAGAAGGCCCTACGTAGTTTTCACTAATAGTGTTTTGTTTACTTTACTATGAAGAAAAAGTATACCTAATTTTAACCCAGTTTGAAGATTATATAATTTTGAATACAATATGAGTTATACTTATTTTTGAAATATCAAATATTATTATATATTTGCCAATATGTCAACGTTTACATATCAATGCACGTGAGACGTGACTGTACCTACCTTAGTGCAATCAATTCTTCTCATCGCCTTTAAATGAATTGAGGTTACCTAAACTTTTTTACCCAGCTTGATTGCAGGTATAGGTATGTACCTTACATAGGTACATACCTATACCTGTATTACTTATGAGATAGTAGGAGATAGTACGAGGAGAGCTCATTTTTTGGAATCCAAATTTTCAAAACGAAAGCTTAAAGTATCAAACATACCGTGCGGTCTTTTGTGGTAGGCAGGTACTCTTCCACACTGTCCACACATGTTGCCAATATTGCACACCGTCTTTTACGAAACATATTTGTTTCTAAAAATCGAAATTAGAATTAATATTTTGCATAAGTAGTAAAAGTAGTCACTCTCACAAACATGTTAGCAAGTGTAACAAGTAGGTAGTAAATAAAATGGATCTAATTTTTTTACAAAATGAAAAACATTTTTAATCAGTACATTTATTTATGTTTTTTTTTTTATTCATCATAGAATACAGGGTCTATCAATCGCAAACATAGTACCTACATAATTCGGTCAGTGTTGGCAGTTTATGGATTTTACGATAATTTAATGACATAATAAGTAATGTGAGGATTCTTTGGTAGACGAAATTTACGATTATCCTAATTATCCAAAAAATCCCCACTCACCTCCCCATATTATGTTACTCTTGTTTAGGGTTAATTTAACTGAGTTTAGATTTGGATGTTTCTAAGAGCAATTTGAATTGCATATATGTTTCAACAGCATTTTAGGCGAAATGTCATATTTACCGAGAAACAAGTTGCTGATATTATTATGAAATCAGTGAGAGGAAAGTCGTTTCATTTTCATTTCATTTATTTATTTCTGAATAATCTACATTGTATTGAAATGTTTGGAAGAGATATTATTTATATAAATATTTCCATTATTAGATTACACTTAAAATATAGTGGTTGCAATCTTACACATGACCCTAATTTTGTCTTATATTACAATTCCTTCATTATATCTAAAAATAGTCAATATCAATAAAATTAAAATTAAAAGCAATTAAATCATTAAAATCATAAAAATCAATAATCAGTTTGATTACATGTATAAAATGTCAATATTATTAAATAAAAATAAAGGAATAAAATTAACAATTTAAGAATAAAAATCAATTATATCACAATTTGTTTACATTATATAAGCATCAGTATTCAATAGGTATTTCTTTAATTTTGGTTTGAAAGCACACTAGTACGTAAAAGTACTCTTTACACTAGTAAAGAGTACTCTTGAGATCTTCAGGCAACTTATTAAATAATTGAACTGCTTGGTAATGCGGGCTGTGCTTTATAATATTAAATTTAGGAACTTATAATATTAAGGAGTCACCCGGGTGTGATGGTCTCGGCATCAAACATTTACAGCATGCTAACGTTCACCTCCCACCTGTTCTGTGTGTTTTGAATTTATCCATGGGTTATTCTTATCTACCAGATAGTTTTATGTGTACACTTGTCATACCAGTCTTAAAGAATAAAATTGGTGACTTGTCTATATTGTCTAACTATTAGCCCATTTCGTTGCTAAAGAACTAGACGGTCAGCTTATGTGCGAGCTTAAACATCTCACAATTAATGACGCTCAATTCGGGTTTCGTCTTTATCTGTCGACGGAGAGTCGCTATCGCTATCTTTTGCCTCAAGCAGGCTGTACAGTATTTTACGGCAAGAAAAACCTTGTGTCATATAATGTACCATGGGGTAAATTACTAAACGAAATTAATGTACCTATCACCCATACTGCTCAAGAACTATACGGCAAACCACCAGCGTGTGCTTAGCCGAGTCCTCACTGCAGTCGCAGTGGTGACAGGTGGGACTCAGTTCCCTCCTAGCCACCGAGTGCAGGTACTTCCCGAAGCAGCCGTGCCCGGAAAAAACCTGCGTCAGTCCCTTGCTGCCGCCCTGCCTACTCGACGATGACAGGCTGGAGCGCCTCCACGGTGGCAAAGCCAGCACGTGGCGACGAGCACAAAGCCTCCAGCCGGTGGCATGTGGCATGGTGGCTCGGCGAGCGGCCTCACGCCATTCGCGTACTGCGCGAGGCGAGGGCCGACTGCTGCTTCCCATTCCGCTTCCTAATCCCACGGGGGAGTCCTGGCTAACGCGCATGCCGCCTGCATCGACACGGTGCGATATCCGCGTATGTTATTCCCAAATAAGAGATATAAAAATAATTTTATATGGACACTCAATTTACGAGTGGGTCACACTGACAACCATACCGGCATCAAATGTGTCAAACATCTGTCAAAATTGTTGCGAATCGGAAAATTCGTTACAAAATCAGAGAAGTAGCGAATAAATTCGGTGTGCATTGTTTTAAAACATAAAAAAACACCATTTTATGCTCACGAGTGTGTGTTGCTACAAATTTTGTTACAAATCTGGATGAAAATACTATGATCGCTGCGTCCGAGCCTCTGGTATGTTGTTTTGTTTTCATTCGTTCTGTAATGTTTTCTTTTAGGCCTGGAACGACAGGGATGCTTGATCAAAACTTTTCTGAGTTGAGGGCATTTCTTGGCTAATAAATCGTTTGAGTTGCAGTGCGAGGAATTCTCGAGTAAGCTCCTGTCGAGCTATTCTAGCAGAAATTTGACCTCGCTTTAGACATTTGTTTTTTATCAGAAAAGATGCGATTTTTTTTTAACAATAATACCTCTGGTTTTACAATACTTATTAGGGTATATGTTAGTAATTTAACTGCATATCCTAAATGTATTTCTTAACTATATTGTCGTTAAAATGCTACGGTCCTGGCCCTCTGTCTGTTACTTTAGTCAGTATCGCGGTATAAGAACCAGATGAACGTATCTACATTTTCTTTAATTTTACAGGAGAGCAAAAATACTCTGAGAATTTACCTAGTTCCTTGTGGTTCCTTAGCTATTTTGATATTTTGGGATTTGTGAAATATTGCATTTAAAATTATGTCGTTTTGGCATTTTACAAAGGAGCACTTTGTGACCCGTATTATGAAAAAAAAAAGATTTGTATTTTTTGTAGATATGTTCATCTGGTTCTTATACCGTGATATATTATAAATAAAATAAATAAATATTTTTTGTAGCTATGTTCATCTCGTTCTTATACCATGATATACATCCTTAGAAACACTTATCTACTAATTTTTTTGGATTTAAAAAAAAGTTTGTGTTAAGGTTAAAGATATTACTTATCTACTTAATTTTTCCTATACCCCATTACTGACTCTAACAGATTTAAAATAATAAATCTATAAATATATAGGTACGTATTTTGTTATGTATATGATGTATGTATTGTGTATAAGTGATTTATGTTTATACAGTAGAATCTCTGTAGATGGAACTTTAAAATACACTCAAAATAATTCAAGTGATTGAGTTTTCGACGTACAAAGGGTTTCGACTAAGGCAGTTTTTGTAACGCAACATTCTGCTTGTCGAACCTTAGAATTATTCTAATAATCAACTTCATTTCACAACATTGTTAAAATACAAATTTAAACAATAACATACATTGTTGACAAATTGTTAAAGATAATAACTTACTTTATTTTTCTTCAAGCTAAGTAATTAGTTTCAAATTATCAAGTTGTTTGTTGTAAAATCAAACATAAGTTGATGTCATTGTAAGCTCACATATATTTCCCTTTTATTTAATTTTGTTTAATGTATGTTTATATCCGTGGCTGGCGTGAATATGTTGACATATCTAAAATTGCTATTTGTCAGAGTGGCCATTTTAAGGTTTTGACGGTTATATGATTTTGTATAATGTATGTTTACATATCACAATGTTCCTAGTTTTATAAAATATTTTGTCCATCCAAAGGTTGCCTGTACAAGATCGCTCTTGGCAATAAGGCCACCCATTGTACATATCCCCATATATATTTCAAGCAATTTTTCTTTTGTGTATAAGAAAGATTATTCTATTCTATTTTACATTATTACTTAGGTAATTAAACTGACATCCAGATTGTGATAGAAGCGAGAAGTGGAAACAGAGTAGGAAATTATGAACCTTCTGGGAAGATTACAACAATTATTTTTTTATACTTCTAAGTGATAAGACTTTTTAGCATAGCTTTTGTAGTATCTAAGTGTCTTGTAACTTAAAAATCAATGCCCACTAGTAACTTACATAAGTTATTTTTATAGGAGTTTGTGCCTCATGGCAGAACAGTGCTAGCTAGGCACCCGGGACAGATATACAGCAAACATAACACATCAGCATCAGAAAACTCTCTCTTGTACAAGCTCACTAACTTTGGTATCAAGGATGAGAGTCTGTTGGAGACGAAGGAAGAGGAGCAGGAGTGGTGGTGCATTAGAGAAATGTATTATAGGAGTGGGGCTGGTGAGTTAATTGTTTTTTTTTTTTTGATAAACTATTAACATAATATTTATAAGGCTATCAGAATGAAATTATGTTAGTTTTAGAAATAGGTCACCATAGTATTTATTCTAGGTTTATTAAACTTCATAGTTTACTGCAGTAGTTGTGTGTTCCATTAAATTGTAGGTACGACGGCACATACTCATAAAGAGCTGCAAATAACATTGCTTGTCAAAATTATATTGTAAATTATCACTACATATTATAAAATAAAGTCCCCCGCCGCGTCTGTCTGTCTGTTCGCGATAAACTGAAAAACTACTGAACGGATTTTCATGCGGTTTTCACCAGAGGTCATGATTCATGAGGAAGGTTTAGGTGTATAATTTGTTAACGTTTTGTGTAAAGATTGTTAAAGATGTTTCTACTACCCGTGCGAAGCTGAGCGAAGAATTTACAGAATGGGAGACCCCCCTTCTTAAGTTCTGATCTTGTTCTTCAATCTCATATTTCTCTACAGTAAATCCACCTTTATTGTATACAAATACTTCCTTTCAGATTTTGGAGAAGAACAACCTCAAAATAAAGATTCTAAATACGAATACAACTCTGAATCATTCCGTGCTCCGAGTCGACTTAAAACCGACTTTAACATCTCCATCAAGTCTGAGCTTCTAAACAGTATAAAGAAAATGGACTCTGAAACCACAAACTCTGCTGGTCCCTCAAGAGGTAGCTCAGCAAATAGCTCCAGTAATATGTCCAAGAAGTTTAATTTGAGCACTGGAACAAAACAAAGCTCAAAGAAGAAACCATTGAATCCAAAGACTGATTGTAGTTATGAAGAAGAGTTGTATGTAAAGGGCTGTACTGCTGTATGGTCTAAAGGTGAGCAAAATAATGCATGCATGTTCAAACATCAATATTTTAAAACATTTTCCTTAGTAACATTTGACTTCTTTGGCCTTTATATCATCTCATTTATAGGAACAATTTAACCGAGTATATTACTTATGCTGAAATCAAACCTAAAACCTCTTTTCAGATGCCCTGGTTTTGTTTTTCTTTAAATATGAGAACCCCTAAGAAGAAGTTTAGACACCTATAGAACTCTCCCATCCTGCATGATCCCAAATAATCTTTATAATAACCGTGATAATCGCCGTAGGACTGGGGCCCTACCGTGTAGTCGTCACCACCTAAACGGCCTAAGACGGGACGTAACCCATCCGCTGCTCTGGAAAACAGAGGACAGTGAGGCTTATCGCACCTCTCAGTACCAGCCACCTGTCTTCAGATTGCTGACTTCTAAGCAATCATGTAAGCTTATTAGTAAAATGTTGTTTTTCAGGTCTCATATCAACACCAGCTACAAAACTCTCAGACCCAGAGCACAGAGAAACCATAGCTTGTTACACAATAGAAAATCCTATAAAACATGCTGTTTTCTGCAACTTCTATGTAGATATTAAAAACACTATGCTCATAGATGCTTTAAACTCCCAGATAGGTGATGAGAAGAAAAATATAAAGATTGAAGACACAACAGAACATATACAAACCAAAATTATGCCTGCAATATTATTGATTAATAGCAAGTGTATGAAAGTTTATGCCAACGATGGACGGGAATACCTCACAAGCATTCCATTTCAAGTCAAAAAGGTCTGGCCCATGAAATACGGGGTGCTGTTAGAGAAGGAAGCTACTCCATTTTCTCAGAACTCCATGATGCGTTATTCCTTTTCAAAACTGAACGAATCTCACAATAGCACTTTTTCAAAATCGAAATCTAACTTTCCATTCAACATGAGCAGTAAACTCCACGCCGAATCAATATCTGGTTTCGACCAAGATGTTTCTTTACCAACTTGTTTTTCTGTTACACATCCACTGGATGAAGTAACACCTATATTAATGAAATCACCTTCCCAAGGACTGCAATACTACAATGATGGAGACTTGCAAATAATATTTGTCAGCTCAAACCCCAGTATCATACTGACATATGATTGGAAATTAGCTACACATTCACTGTGGAGGATTAGAAAATCTGTCCGCGATGAATGTCTTACTATGTGCCCAAACATGAATTCATCCACAACAGTTTTCAGCCAATCATGTGACTACATCGGGAGTCCAATGCAGAGTCAGAGAAATCTAACTAGTTGGGCAACTGGCTTGGGCAGTCCATATCAGTCAAAAAGAATGCCTGGTACTCCTACTATGTCTAGATCAAGAATCAACAGTCCAATGGCGAATATATTCCATCAGCAAGGGTTGTCTCCACACGGATCGATTGGTCATATGTCATACAATTCGATGATGCCAAATACGGCATCTCAAAACCCACCATCTTTGCCCTTGTATCCAGATATTTGTTTGGACCACATTTGGACTGACAGTCAGACAATCAGACGGGATCCAATAGAATCTCCAAGTGATATGAAAGCTTTTCTTCATACAGATTTAGTTGGGCATGATTACTTGTGTTTTATAGTTAAGGTTGGGAGTGTTTCTAAGTTGCAAATAGTTAGGTTGCAAAGGTCTCATTCACATGGACAAACTTTTAAAACGAATTTAATGGTTGGAGCTGTGTCAACTGTGTTGGCAAAAGATGCAGTTGTTTTGGAACATCTCAATATGATGGCGTTGATCGATGACGCTGGGAATATTATATTGCAGTCTGGAAATAGTGTTGTTGGCAAGGTTAGTGATTGTTTCTGAACTGAAAATTATAAGCATATTTCATGATTATGACTGGCCTGTTGGTCTAGTGGTTAGTGACCCTGACTGCTAAGCCCGAAATCGTGGATTCGATTTCCACCCAAGAAAAATAATTGTGTGATGAGCACGATAATTTGTTCTGTGTCTGGGTGTAATTTATGTATAATATGTATGTATTTTGAAATATATAAGTATGTTTATCAGCAGTCTGGTTAGCATAGTACAGGCTCTGCCTATTTTGGGATCAGACGGCCGTGTGTGATGTGTGGAGTAATTATTATAATTTACCCATATCTTAAGTACATAAAGCTATTTTTAAAAATTAATTATCATATATCTAATTTATATTTGTTTGAAAATCATAAAGGCTCTGTTTGTCTGCGAGTCTCTTACGTTACCAATGAGGTAGTATCTATTTGTGGTCACTTTATATGCTGTAGAATAAGGAGCGTCTAAGTATACCCTCTACTAAAACACAACATTAAATACAATGTACATAATAATTTTCAAATTCAAATTCAAATTCAAAATCATTTATTCAATTAAGACACTAAGTGACATTTATGAACGTTAAATTGAAGCTACTGTTAAAAATCATAGATCGACGGAAACAGACGCCACAGCATGTACTGGATTGTCGAGGTAAATTAGGTGAAAACACCAAAATCTACTGCCTGCTTGTGTCGATCTATAACTTCCAGTTTCCAAAATGCGTAGAGCCTTATGAGAAGAATACTGGCAAAGAAACTCATGGCCACTCTTTTTAAAAGTCAGATCTTCAGGTACAATGGTATTAGTGTTACATAAAAGGTAAGCATGATGCAAGCTGTTGCCACCTGAATTTCATTTTATTGAAATGCTCCAAAAGCTAACATACAAACAAAAAATATCACTCAGTGATACCGTTGAATGTTCGAACCTATTAAACATAGAAATCATTCAAGGTGCACATTAGTTACAAAGTCTACTGTTAAAACTAATTCGTGACTGGATTAAGAGGCTAGAGTTGCAGTTGAACGAACCAAAATAATAGTTTAGGCTAAAGCATCGCTGACTAGGCCGACCAGTCACCCCAAGCAGCACCCGTTCACGAGTATGACGCATGGACCAGCCATCGTCTCCTTCGCCATATCAGAGGGAAAGAAACGACTCGCCCCATGACGGTGGCCGATGTTCTTTCTTATAAAGTAGAACAATCATGATTAAATACATTTACGCATTACCAGTCGGTCGACTTTAATTCTGCCCCTTTAAGATAATTACCAGGAACACTTTTTATTATACCTGTAGAGTGTGGCAAGCAGGACAACCGCCCGGGGCCTCGCTTTCTTGTACAACTACCCAAGTAGAAAATCTCTTTGCTGACTGAAATCAGAGGAATTGACATAAGTTAGATCTATTTCCTGTATACAATTTTAAAATCTAAATTATAAATCTATATCTGTAAATTTTTTTTGCACATCTCGTCAAGCAGCAAGATTAAATATAGGTTCAATTCACAAAAAATCCTTAAAGGACAAGGGTCCCGCACAGATCTATCGTCCGGGGCCTTGCAGAGATCTATCGCCTGGGCCCTTGCAATGCCTAAGGCCGCCCCTGTTAACACCTTACCCATACGCAAAAACGAACGCCTGCTACTGTATCCATTCCATTAAAAGATCACCTTTTCTTTGTTCCAGGTCCACGTCGGAGGTGTGTTAGCCCGTCTAATAGACTCACCGTACACAAAACGCGCTACATTACAATCGCCTTTCCCCCGTCGAAGCAGCTTATTACCAAGCCGAGTAAATGATGCCACGTTTGATGATTCTGCATTACATCTGCTTTCACCCGTTCCTCATTCTTCTGCTTCTAGGTTGGAGCAAAAAGAGAGCTTAGGTAAATATACACACGTCAGCGCCATCTAGGAAAGACAAACCGAACTATTTAGTAGCCTCTGATTCTGCATCGCACAATGAGAGTTCTCGCGTTGGTTAGATATTCTAAGCAGCGTGAGAACTTTTAACAGAACTCAACATCAATCGTTGCTCCAAGGCAGACGTTTCGACCAGATTACACTAGGCATGGTCACATGACGGAGGGCGTGCACTACTGTGCCAGTGCTACCTGGTCGAAACGCAAATTAAAGGTACATAATACCTATTAAATATGTGATCGCGTTAGTTCCCGTCAACATAATTGGGTAAGTCGGGCAATAAAATAACTTAAAATACTGTAAAAATGGTCATGGCGAGTATTTGTAACGAATCTTATTTTTCGACGTCTTATATAACACTTAATTTACTTTTTGCCTCGAACAAAGAGCGTTCTCCCACATCAAAGGCCGGCAACCCACTTGTGACCCTTGAGTTGCAGGCTTCCATGGGCGGTGGTAGTCACGTATCATCAGATGAGCTGTCTGCTCGTTTGCCCCCTGTACCATAAAAAAAATTATAATAATATATCTCTTTATTGCACACCAAAATAATTTGAAGCAGTAGGAGCACGGCAAGGTTGGGTGGATTATACAATAATTATACTTATCGCACTGAGGCAATCTCTTACAGGCAACCATGGGATGGAGCGAAATTAGGAAATCGATTTAAAGTTTAGGATTTAAGATTAAAAAACGTAATTTCCTGAGAAGTGTTACATAATTTAGTTTAACCGCCGGCAATTGTGTGTATCTTACACATACGTGTAAAGGGATTACTTCGAAAGCCAAACATGATATGTAGTATATATGTTTCACAATTTATTCATATATTACACTAGGTATATTTTACATAAACGTACCCTTGATTTTTGTACGCATATTATCGCTTCCGATTCCTAAGTCTGAATGCTTGCAGAGTCCTAATCGCCGCCATGTTGCCTTTGCTAGCGGAAATACCCACTATTTACAAAGGAATTGGAATTATATATTCCAACTCGTGTTGTCTCCAGGTCTATGTGGTCTGTGCGACGCGGCCGGGAGCCGGCTCACGCTCCAGTTCGAGGCGGGCTCCATGTACAGGATATCGCTGCCGCCCTTGACTTGCTCCACGCTCGTCACTCGCTGCTACACTGCGCTTAGAGCGATTCTACCAAAGGATGTTACTATGCAGGTATGTTATATTGCTACTCACTGGCAAAAATGCTTGTATGATATTTTATTATGTTCTGTAGCTGTCGAAGCATAATAAATCATAATGATAATAACTTGAGACACCTCACACACCTTTGATCCTAAATTAGCTATGGTAACCAGACAGCTGATATATATTACTAAATACATACATATCACTACATATTATAAAACAAAGTCCCCCACTGAGTCTGTCTGTCTGTTCGCGATAAACTCAAAAACTACTGAACGGATTTTCATGCACTTTTCACCAATAGATAGAGCGATTCATGAGGAAGGTTTAGGTGTATAATTTGTTAAGATTTTGTGTAAATTGGGTGAAATATGATGGTGATTGTTGAAGATGTCTCTATAACCCGTGCGAAGCCGGGGCGGGTTGCTAGTTAAAGATAAATTTCAACCAGACATCTAATAAATGATTGTGGTCATCACACAATTATTTCTCCTGAATGGGAATCGAGCCCACAGCCTCTGGCACAGCAATCAGGACCACTAACCACTATGCTCTTATTGTTATAACATAAATTGTAGAAAAACCAGAGTTGTGAACCTAGAAAACAGTTTCACACTTCATTTGTTGGAAGATTCTACTGTGCACTTGGACCCTTCCTCTATAATAGAGCCAATAACATCATATAACATCCACATAAGATCCATCATCATCACCATCCACTAAATAAGTTCCAATGTAATAAGGCAGCTATTACGTGGCTACAGACTATGGGATATTATGAAACTGAACAAATACTGTCGGTTGTACGTTAAGGTGTTTGTACTCATGGAATTGTGTTCATAATTTAACCTTTTGTTAATACATTTTCTCTCACACACTTACATTGCATATGCACTACTCATAAAGAAAAATCTTCATTTTTCATTGGATGTTTAGCTAATTTAGGGTAATATTTCGTTGGGAAGTGGCGCCGGAAGCCGAAATTCAAGTTCATAAACTAGTTTGGCCACAATCTAGCTAATTTTTAAAGACAATGTAAGCATATGTTTGGAGAATAAAGTTATTATTATTAAAAATAAATACTGTACTTGCAGTTGCTTACCTTGTACTTATTATATAGAGGTTTGGCTACACTACTCACTACAGAAGTACTGTTTCAATACACCTCCTCTGTCTACTCCATCGGTATGTATGTATGTTTCAAAACGGCTTTCTCAACGATGAAATTACTACCACAATTAGGTGGTTCCGAGTTTATCAGAATTTATAATCTTTCCAATCATAAAATATAATATATATTCTGTAAAAAATAATCTACACAATGCTCTAACTTAATTCACAGGTTATTATCAAATGGTATGGTGTCCGAAACGCTCCTGGCACTCAAGATCTTACACCAGAACAAGAATGGTCAATGTTCTCCACACTCCTTCTCTCTCTAATAGGCTATGACGTAGAACGTCTGAACAAACAACACGACGATTCCGACCACCCTGAAGTTGCAACAAAAAAACAAAGAACCTCTAGTGATGGGACACTTGACGACTGGGACTATCTTCTAAATTCAAAAATGCATAAGGCTATGGGTGCTTCTCTAACTATGCTAAAGTTACCCATACCGAATGCTGACAGTCACAAAAAGAGGCGGTGTAGTGTTGATGTTGAAAAAACGGGCCAATTTAACACGAACTCCTTATTATACCCATATGTATTACAAGTACTGTATTCCCTTCACTTGGTTTATGAAGAAATAAAACTAAATACTCTTTTGTGTAACAATTTAAAACCTTTATCGAACTTTTTGTATCAAATTTCGAAAGATTTAAAATTGGAAGCGTACGTAAACCACTACTGGCTGGATTTCCCAACGGATTTGAATTTGGAATACGAAGATGACTCTCAGATAACGGAAGAGAATTTAAAGAAAATATCTGAACCGGCTTACTTTAGCCGAGACCCGCCGAATATTTATTCGTATTTGAATTGCATGTTGAAGGATTTGGATGTGGGATATTATCCTTACTTGACTGATGTCAACAACATGTCCAGGGATATTATTGAGGTAAGTAAGGTTTGCATTAACTGATGTAAAAGTAATAGCTACGATATAAATATGCAATTTGCACTTATTCTATCACCAATAGGAGTGAAAATCCTTACTAGCAAAAGCAGATTCCTTATTTTCTTCTCTGTTGGCGAACACGGAGCCCCTTGGTGTTAGGGAGTACCGATGCCGTTGGTCGGGGCTGGTCATCTCTAGACTGCTGCTATTGCTTAAATATAGTAGCAATTTTCGCAACTTTATATATTGTAGAACAATATGTTGCATTGTCCTCACATTTCATTTGCGCTTATAAGCAATGTAACCAGAAACTTGTAAAAACATGTTGAAACGAGAGTTCTTTGTTCTTGTTCTACGTATTGAAAGAGGCAACTAGCTTCACAACTGACTTTGGCTGACTGACTACAACTACTCCTGACAATTCAAAAACTATAATTGGTTCAATTGAAATAAATTATTTTGATTTGACACCAAAATATATACGACACTAGTCTGCTGTGCGTTTTGTGCAAGGAGGACAAACAGTCAGAAATAGAAGGTTTGACTCTACCCAATTTGAAATGAGGAAATTTCCTCAGTCCGAGTAGAGTCAAATTTAGAACTCTACTACTTATTCGAGCAAAAATTTTCTGTTTGTTGTCATTACATATTATAAAACAATGTCCTCCGCCGCGTCTGTCTGTCTGTCTGTTCGCGATAAACGGAAAAACTACTGAACGGATTTTCATGCGGTTTTCACTAATAGACAGAGTGATTCATGAGGAAGGTTTAGGTGTATAATTTGTACCTGTGCGAAGCCGGGGCGGGTTGCTAGGATCAGATAAAGATTATTCTAAAGATCTATCTATCGTAGTGTCACGTTCGAGTCACCTCGCAGCAAGTGTCTACTGTTTACATAAAAAAATATAAACATCCAAATTGAGAACCTTCTCTTTTTTGAAGTCGGGTAAAACTTTGCTATTGCCCGCGGCTTCACTCGCGTAAAGTTATTTTTCTATGCCTCGGGAAGATAAGTTTTTCTGAATGACAGATACACTTTGTTAATTTTTTTTTGACAGCGTGTATACAACATTTTATTACGATCAGGTGAACAGTTTCCGCATTTATAATATTAGTTACGATATCGATGCTTTAAATCATATTATTTCCCATACTCGACTTTCAGATTCTATCAATAGTAGGGTGTGGTGGCAGTGCAGGCGTACAAACGATATCACACCGCGACACTATGACCGCCAGCAGTACGCCGCGTGCTAGAAGAGACCCACAGAATTATTCGTCGCCACATTGCCAAGCTGTTATTACCGCTGTCGATAAAGGTGGGTGAGACTACTGAGTCGCTTTGCTGGCACACTTATCATTAAGAGCAACCTGACTAAAACATTACCCTCACTGTAAATAAGGCAGTGGTTCAGCGGACACTGAAGCGGCAGGTAGCTTCGCTCTTTGATAAAGGGCCCCTGTCGTGCCCGAACAACACACACGATTTACTTAAATACCGTAAATAATATTGAGCACCCATCACGCAAGTTTTAATTCTAATATGAATTTTATTATGTAGGTATAAAGTTTTTGTTGCTCCTCGCCATGTCTCACCTACAATCGGTATTAAAAAAGTATAAAATATTTTCCTATACTTTCAGGTATAACCCTCCGTGATATAGACAGCCTGCCTCCAGCAGTAGCCCTCCTCCTCCTCACAATACTCTCGCGCTGCAAGAGTTCTCCACCAGCAGACTGGCCTCCCGAGGCCTACAACCTGGTGATGAGAGAAGACCTGGCTCACCAAGCCAATGTGGCGCAGACCATGAGTACCGCCAACGACTATATGGAGTGTAAATATTCTAACTCAAAATCAAAATTATTTATTTCAAGTAAACCCATTGTAGGTATTTTTGAATTGTCAGGAGGAGTCAGTCAGTATAAGTCGGTCGTGAAGTTAGTTGCCTGTTCCAAAACGTAGATCCTATGGAGAAGAACAGGCAAGAAACTCCAAGGACACTCTTTTCCAACATGTTTTTTTTTTACAAAGTTATTTGTTACATTGCTTATAAGCGCAATTTAATGTGAGGACAATGTAACATAAATTAATATTGTCCTAAAATGGAGACTAAATCTAAAATTGAAACTAATGATATAATGCGATAAAATGTGAATTTGTTTGTTACGCTCTCACGCCTAAACTACTCAACCGATCATAATGAAATTTTACATTGACGTTATCTGGGGTACAGAAAGGACAAAGTTTTGGTAACTGTAGAGAACAGAAATAACTGTAGTTTATAAAAACTAAAAAATCCCTTTCATTTCCTCCCTGCAGTCATAGCGATGGAGGTCCTGGAGAAAGATACAGTATATACAATGGCGAAACGGGTCGTAGATCCCCCTAGAACCAATCCAGAGGACGCTGACGTCATAACTGGCTGCGAGCATCTCAATACGCAATTGCTCAGCTTGTTGTATCCTAGAGATCACAGGTATGTACATTGTCGTAGCTTCGGTACAGAATAAGTGATCGAGAGCGAGCGAAGACTTAAGAACACCAATAGCGAATAGAATGTTGGTTGTCCATTGGTTTTCGTTCATGAGCCACCATTACTCTCATTCAGAAAATTCTGTGGGTTGCTGGTTGTATCTAGGCTATCGAGTTATTAGTACCTAGCCTAGGTTTATTTATTCACAAAAATAGAGTAAAAGGCACATAACTTACTGGTAATTAAATATTCAGATTAATTCATTCTTTGAAAAAAGACAACCATAACGTCCCGGCATCGTCAGAGCAGATAAGAGTTACGCGATAGAAAGAGAGGCAACTTATAGGTGAATATTACTGTAGGTAATTAGTGCTGTGCGACCTGAATTGCGACTTTATTGTGTCGTAACAAGAGTTGCTATTTATTTAAATGATTTTGTGGAGTGAGACTTCTGTACCTATGTGCTATAAGTTAGATACTTCTTCCACACGTTTTTGTAGTAGTTCATAATAATTGAATTTGATGTTTGTTTGTAAATATATTAAGAATTGATGAAATTTAAAACTGAAATATTTTAGACTTCTTGTTTCAGAATGACCGAAGTGATAAATCTGCTTCAGTCATCCATCCCGGTGACCATAAACTTGACACAACGGCCAGAGGTGTCTGATCACGACTTCATTGAAGAACAGGACAAGTATTTGTATGCCATCAGTACTAGAACTATGGCGCTACCAATTGCTAGGTGAGACATTTGAACATTTTTGGTTGCTGTCGGTTGAGTTATCGATAAATTCTTACTAATTCCACAATTATAGCCTATCCAGCGTATATGTGTTGATACAGTATACAAATTACATTTGTATCCAAATCCATTAAGCGGGTTTGGTGTGATTGAGTAAAAAAAAACATATTGATAAATTTCTCTAGAAGTATCATGTAGTAGGACTAATGCATTTAATATAACGAATGCAGTAGTTGTTACTTTTTGTTTGGTTTGTTCTCGGTTCTCGTATAAGGCTGGCTTCCTGAATTAATTTCTTCAAGGTCCGTTCTTCACTAGTTCGTCTTCTTTTATAGTCTATCTACTATCTCCGCAATAGGTTAGATGACTGTCAATTCAATCAGTATTTTTTAGTAAATGTCAAGTAGTAATGTAGATTAGGTACATTTTTGAAAAAATAAGGCAATATGATAGATTATTATGTCTTACTTTCGCGTTGTCAAATCATTCACTTTTAATGTTAATTTGACGATTATAAAATAAGTTAAAAACGTTAAAGTAAAACTGGACGACAATTTTAACACTATTTTAAGTTATTGCCCGACTTGGCGACATAATTTATTTTGAGCATAGACATCTACCCAATTAACGTCACCTCACAAACTTCAAACCTCAAATTCAAATTGTCAGTTTTTGTGTTAAAGGACGGTCATGCCTCCACGGGTTATGTC